>JAVIAB010000092.1:87811664-88361541 GCA_032433765.1 Megaustenia siamemsis
GGTCAGTTAGGGTCACCTGTGGTAAATGGTTAATTTGAATCGGTGTCAGATTGGATCACCTGTCGTCAGTTTAAATCAGTCGTCAGTTTGTTTCACCTGTTGTCAGTTTGAATCAGTGTCAGATTGGGTCACCTGTGGTCACTTTGGGTTATCTTCGTTCAGTGGTCATTTTGGGTCATCGGTGGTCAGTTTAATGCAATCGTCATTTTGAGTCACATGTGGTCAGTTTGAATCAGTGTAAGTTTGTGTCATCTGTGGTCAGTTCGGGTTATATGTGGTCAGTTGTAATTTTGGGTCATCTGTGGTCAGCTTAAATCAGTCGTCAGTTTGGGATACCTGTGGACAGTGGTCAATTTTGTTCATTTGTGGTAAGTGGTAAGTTTTGATCATCTGTGGTGAGTGGTCAGTTTGCGTTAGTGATCAGTTAGGGTCACCTGTGGTCAATGGTCAGTTTGGGTCAGTTAGGGTCACCTGTGGCCAGTGGTCAGTTTTGTCATCTGTGGTCAGTGGTCACTTTGGGTCACCTGTAATCAGCAGTCAGTTTTGTCTGAGTTCGCTTCGTATGCAGTTTAGTCACTGGTCTGTTTGGCTTAGTTTTTGTCAGTGGTCACTTTGTGTCATTTTGGTTTAGTGGTCAGTTTGAGCCACCAGCAGTCAGTGGTTAGTTTGATTTAGTTTTGGTCTGTGGTCAATTTGGGTCACCTGCTTTCAGGTTGGGTCTCCTGTGGTCAGTGGTCTTTGGGTCAGTGTTGTCAGTTTTTGTCACCTGTGGTCGGTGGTCACTTTGAGTCAGTTGTCAGATTATGTCAACTATAGCTATTGGTCAGTGATCACTATGTATTTTTTTTTACATATATGAAATTACGTAGACAGATTATGAAGGAGGTATGCGAACACTTACGAAAGATATTAAATATTGTACTGTCTGTTAGTCAAATGAAGAGACAGATACAATGTTAGTTTAACATATACATTTCTAAATAATCGATGTAATAAATATCCCACCCCACTATTTTACATTCAAGAGTTATTAACAACTATCCACCATACTACAACACGAGCGGGCCCTAATATTATAATACGAACACACAAGGGGCGCGTGTCACTGACAAGAAGAAGAGTATGCAGACTCTTAGTAGTGATATTAGACTATATTGTACTGTCTGTTTGTTAGCAACAAAGAGACACAGACCCCCCCCCCCCGTGCTAGTTGATGATATAATTCTACACATATGGAGATCTAATCATTATTCCTAAACCCACTTCGAGTTTAATTAAGAACTAACCACCATACTTCATCACGAGTTTAACTCCTATACATACATACAAACACACCTATAGATATATATATATATATATATATATGATAGAATATATATATATTTAGCAACCTGGTGCAGTTCCTCTATATAACTATTGTTAGTGCCAGCTGATGCAAGGTAGTGTTTTTTCCTATATACTCTCTGAATGTACTCTAAAATATGACCGCTACGTACATACCGTACTACTGATGATGATAGTAATGGTGGTAATAATCGTATTCAGGTGATGATGGTTGTGATGGTTGTGATGATAATGATGATTATGTAATAATGATGGTGATTGTTGTAATGATGGCGATCATAATGGTGATAATTATCACGAAGCTTGTATTTTTTAGCAATTATTGTGGTGGTGAAGGTTATGATGGCTATAATAATGAATATGTGATTGAAATGATAATGACATTGAATGATATGTATGCTTTCAATTTTAAATACCTTGTACGGTGGCACATTATTTTCAAAGGGTTAATGCATAAAAATGCGTAGCTGAAGTAAAACTGAATGTGGGAAAAATTTTTAAATAGAAAAAAATGGTATGTAGGAAGCTTTACGTGATAAGTGGACGACACAGACTAAACGACGTTTCGGCCCAATAGGCCTTCAGCAGGAATAAACAAAAAAACACACACACAAAACTAATAACGAAACAACCAAACAAAAACAATCGAAATGTGTTAAAGAAAACAAAATTGTCTATCCTGTGTGTAAACCGAGGTCAAAACGAAAAGGAAATAGCAACCAAGTGCGGCTGTCGTGAACGTACAGAAACGTGCAGAAATGTGCGCAAATGTGCCAACCAACATTTGCGCAAAAACCAACATTATTTCAATGCCCAGCGAATTTATCTCATTAGCGATGCCAACAAGTTCACGTCGAATTTAATTTGCGGATTTCAGAAGTTACCTTCTATGATAGCTCGCTATTTGGTCTTTGCGCCATTATTTTCCTTTTCCTGCGTCTATCCTTAAAACCATCGACCGGTGCCCAACCTAGCCGCACTCTTCTCTATAACAATATACAAGATGCGTGGACAAACTAACAGTATTATTTCAATGCCCAGCGAATTTATCTCATTAGCGATGCCAACAAGTTCACGTCGAATTTAATTTGCGGATTTCACAAGTTACCTTCTATGATAGCTCGCTATTTGGTCTTTGCGCCATTATTTTCCTTTTCCTGCGTCTATCCTTAAAACCATCGACCGGTGCCCAACCTAGCCGCACTCTTCTCTATAACAATATACAAGATGCGTGGACAAACTTTAGGGAGTATAGAAGTAAGAGGCTTCTGTCCTTTCACGGATCTATGTTTATTTTCTTAGAATCTTTTTGGCATTTTACATGATGGAGAGAAATGGTCTCCGATTATCGCTTTCAGCAATCTAACCATATATATATATATATATATATATATATATATATATATATATATATATATATATATATATATATATAAGCGTATTTCTGCGCAAAAGCTAGGGTCACAGTAGTGAAGAAAAAATTTAAGCATGCATTTCTATATAATTTTGTTTTGTGATTATGTATATATATATATATATATATATATATATATATATATATATATATATATCGAATTTGCCATTTCGCCCGTTAGCCGACGTAACTGTTCGGTCCCAGATCCACAATTCAATATATTAAAGAAATTCGAATATTTCGGCTGCCTGCTACTGGTCCTTTGTGGTCACGGACGGTGCATAATGCAACGTTGTCAAGCAGAGACTGACACGTTCTCTCTTTCTTTGTAGACGTTCCTGCTCGATGCTATGTGCCTGAGAAAAACTTGGTCATTCCTTCAGAAACACCAGTTTTACGATGCTAAAAATACGAGGGAGGCCGGAATACTAGGACAAGGAAAAAGAGAGGGGGAGGATGAAATGGAAGGAGAGTAGTCTATGAGGAGATGGGAGAGAGAGATAAAGGGGGGGGATGATTAGCATCACTAATTCAGAAGAAAGGCAATTTTGAAAAGTTAAAAAACTATCCTAATGAGGAGAGAGAGATAGAGAGAGAAAGAGTACCAATAACACCGAGGAAGAACAAAGGTCAAGTCTTAATGAGGAGAGCTAATACCGAGGAAAGGAGCACCGGATGATGCTTTCCTCCATTTAAAAACAACTAATTAACACATGACGTCAGCAGACAACATATTTACATAAAAATGAAGTCAGCACAAGTACATCAAGAACTCCAAAGTCAGCACACACAAGACATGAACAGGCCACTTCTAGGGTCACCGATACGAGAGGTCAACACCCCAACACGAGAGGTCATGGTTAACTCGCACTGCGCCTTGAGTGCATTAGGCGCTAAAGGCGCTTACTATATATCTTTGTTAATCTATGGGCCAAATGGGGTCAAATACGACATTGTATACTACTAACATATGCACCAATGTCTTCTTTGACTTTTCTGCCTGCCAAGCGTGCTGAAAATGCCCATGCACTCCTTTGGTGTCGTATTACAGATCCGTCTGTATATATGACTGCATCTTTCTCGTCGGTGTTATCCCAGATGAGACCGTTGACCTTCGCATTGACCACGACTAAGTTCTGTTCCCTACATTTCCTGTCGTGTGTGACAATTCAGTAGAATATCCCCCTGAATGACGTAGGCACCGATATCAACTCTTCGCCAGTGTTGAAATTTGTAAGCCTACTGACGAGTTTGATGACATCTTCTGCTCGGCCCATCAATGATTTGATTCATTTTAGCCAGCCTGACACCATTCCCTGTGTTGAGCTCCTGGTGTAATATATGCTCGCTATCTGCATTTATTTTCAAGTGTGCTCGTGCCCTCTAGATCTTGATCCTGTTAACCATGGTTTGAATGTCAAGAAGATGTATCAATGCTGCACAGGGAGTGTCCCTCGTACACCTAAAGATAATGGGCACAGCTTCGTTCTGTATTTTCACCAGCCTGTCAATCTGCGTCGTACTGACTATAAGAATTGCTAGAGCGTACTCAATTGGGGCGAGGACTAGTCCCTGGAACAGAAGGGTAGGAAGCCTTTGTTCGATTTTGGCAGCTGTCATGACCTTCAAGGCGGCTAATCCTTTATTGGATTGATTTTGTGATGTAAACTCCGTGGTACCTCATCAACCATTCCCTGATCACCTCATCATTTCCCATTAGTACTACTGGTATGTCCGTGTTAATGATATGATTGTTAAGGGAGAAGCATGCAACTGATGCTTTATTAGGATTAACCACGACACCTGAAACTCCACACCAGGAAGGAAGCGATCGAGTTCGTTTTGCATGATGGAGGCGATTTCCCGGCTGTTTCTTCCCTGTCGATATACCAGAATGTCATCAGCAAGGGTCATTGACTTATACTCCCATCCAGCTGTTGTTCCGTGATCATTATTATATATACGTTAAATAGAACTCGTGACTTTTGTGAGCCTTGTGGCAGTCCTGGACAAATTTATGTTTGTACATAAGCTTGCCTACAGTGTTCTGCATCGTGATGATTCTGTAGGCACTGATCAGAGAATTATGATTGTTTGGCTTTGGTAGCGGAGGTAATTAGCTGTGTAGCCACTCCTCCTTAATCTGACCACTCTGAATGTTGGCATTAAACTCTTTCGCCAGTTTTTTTTTCAAATCTTCGTCGGCTAAATCGCCTATGTCGTCGTACCGAACACCGTCTGGACCAGGAGCAGTGTTGTATGACCTTTTAAGTGTCATATCTGGCCTGTGCTCTGGAAGTCTGATATGCCTCTGTCTCGCTAGCCGAATTCTTACTCTGAAGAAGGTGCCAGAATGAGGCTTTCGATATTTCTGAGCACTTTGTTTTTGCAGAAATCATCCCACTAGGTTTCCTTAGCCTGTATATGTGCATTGTTTTTTTGGTCGACCTCTTCTTTCGGACGCTTCAAGTGCTCAGGTTGTGTTTTTCCATTCTTTCTGACTGTCTGCCATGTCTTGGCCGTTTGTCTCTTTTTCCGCCAAGCTTCCTTGATTTCTACGTTCCTCCAGGGCGGCTGCGCCAACTTTCTTCCCTCCTACAAGGGGCTTCCTTGGTCTGTGTTGTCATAGTGGAATGTGATGAGCTTGCTTTTAGGGCCTCTATTTCTGCCTTTCTCAGTTAGGAGGACACATGGATAGTGATCACCTTGGTGGAATCCCAGTACACTACACCTGCAAATCGATGAGAAGATGGAAGACACCAGTGCCAGGTCTATGACACTATCAGAGTCCCCTGTTTGTGTTCCCGCTCTGGTTGCTCTTCCATCATTCTATCACACTAAATGGGCCGACACCAAGTGTGTTCTCTAGATCGTCTCCCTACTCGTTGGTTATGAGACTACCCCACAAGTTGCCACTAGCATTAAAGTCTCCGCAGAAATTTACGTTCTCCTCCTCGAACACAAAATGATTCTGCTATTGTTGTGTGCCCATCTACCCATTACAGGCATACACATTTAAAACCACGAAAGGAACTGAGGTCTGCACCTTACCGCATAAACCGGAAGTTCTTCACTGTCCAAGGCAGACATCAAGTCAACCTCATGTTGTTGTCATGTTGTTTCGCACAAGTATGGCCTGTCTAATGTGTCGTCTATTGTAGAAACAGTGAAATCCAGGAGCATCACCTAGAGATGCTTCTCGGAAAATCATTATATCAGGGCCGCACAGTAGTTTATCAGAATGGGACGTCGTTGACTTGTGGACGCAAAGTTCCAGTATGTAACATGCACATATTTTAGGCCTAGCCTCTCGCACAGCGATAATTTCTGCCATAATCCAGCACATTTGCCTTTTCTTGTCTTCCTTCTTCGATGTTGTCGTTCAGGCCACATCTGAATACTTCTTGCCGTCATTGTTGATTTTGTTTTGTGAGTATCTTTCTCCACAACAGCTTTTTTTTGTTTTTTGTAAAGCTCTCTCTTGTCTTATGCAGAATATGGTCCCACCTGCTGTTTTTACCCATGATGTGGATATAATTGATCTTAGGTCGAAGCTAAACAAATTGTTATGAGGCCAGTTTTTCCTTGTTTTTACTCTAACCAAGGGACCTCATTGTTTTGCACACTGAAGCAACGACGATCCTGGAAATAAACCTTCTACGAACAGTTCCCTTAGCAAGTCAGGTTAGTTTATTAGTTAACCCTTCACCAGCGTTTCATAGTTAAGGTTGTGACTAGATGCCCATTACATGCAACAACTCATTGATAGTCTAACTCATCTTTGGAATACACATGCATATTAACGACATTGGTTGCCTAAATAAGGCATGTCACAAATGCCAATATTATCAATAAATAATCAAGCACAAAAACTGGGTGTCATTCTTCACAATTATACCTATACCACACCCGTCTACAGTTACTGAATTCCAACGACCAAGATATGTCTGAATCCTTTCCTTAACTTTAACTTTACATTTCTAACAAATGGTACTCTAAAAATGTGTACGAGCACACGCTCGTAAATATATAAAATATATTTCATAAATAAAAAATATCGTATGCAACAAATCTAGGTCAATAGAAGTGAGAGTGAGGGGTTCATCGGTGCTATATAGACCCAATTCTGACCCATGGAAGCGAATCAACGACAGTTAAAAAAACACATGAAAAGACGGTTAGAGGCCACAGAGATGGGATTTCTCAGAAGAATGTTGAAAGTTTCCAGGAAGACTAAAAAGACCACTGAGGAGATTCTCAAAGCGGCCAACACAAAATGAGAGCTCCTAAAAAACATCAGAAAGAAACAATTAACATTTTTCGGGTACAAACCTTCCTCAGTTACAAACCTTCCTCATTGGTAACCCTAACTCTCTAGTTCATCTGAGGTAATCTCTCTCTCTCTCTCTCCCTCTCTCTCTCTCTCTCTCTATTTCCTCAGCTCTCTTGTCTAATATCATTCTCTTAACATCGCTTCTCTAAATCTCTTCATAAATCATCTCCTGTTTACATAGTAACATAATCATTTATTCTCCTAATTGGTAAGTCTCATTGTGTTTCACTGTATTCATCTCTTTTATGTCTCTTCTATACGATTTTATTCTCCTCTCATCACCACTGCATTATTTCTCAAATTTCAGCTAATTCACCTCTCCAATTTCTCAGAATCTCCTATCTATCTCACTTCAATTCATACTATTTCTCAAGTTTCATCACTTGAAATATGTCTCTCCTGAGACACTACTAATTTATCCATTGTATTTTCCTCACCTCAATAACTTCTTTAAATCTGACTAACTTCAACATATCATTTCTCTTCATACACTCCTCTAATTTCAATGGTCAACTTAGTACCAATCTTGCCTCTTCTTCATCTTTGTTGTCCATTTAGTGGATGTCTTCTGCCGTGTTATATAACCTTCTGAACCTTCAGCTTTCCTTACTTTACCATTTTCGATTGTCGTTCCCAATACTCCCTACGGATTTTTCCATTGTAATCTACCGAGCACTGATCTGGATACAGTGGGTGCAGATAACGTGGTCTCTTATTCTACCTCATCCTTACCTTAGGGCCACTCACCAACGTCTAAGCTTGATGGCTTCTTCCCGGGTTGTGCAGACTTTTGCCTCTCCAGAAGGACTTGAATCTTTTGTTTGTCATCTTCCGTATCTGTCATCTTTGAAATTATCTCTTGTAGCTCTAGTTTAATTTGCATCAAGGATTCTTCCTCTATCTTCAGATAAGCCTTCTCACATTTTAGTTGTCCAATATAATCTTCAGCATCCGTTATATCTGTTTCTATTTTCTCTGCTTCTCTCTTCAAGCTTTTGTTAGTGGTCTTTAAGTTATTAACTGTCTCTGTCAACTTCATAATCTTTTTATTGTTCTTCTCATTAGTTTGGTCTATTCTCATGATCTCTTTTTATTAATTTATCATTAAATTCTATTATTATTTTATTTTGTTCATTCTTCTAAATAAATTTCATTTTGTATTATTTCCATGAGTCACTGTCACTACATACACAGGCATCTATATAACTCCTTACAACTGCAGCTTCTACCTCTGTATGTGTACTTCTTGTCTCTTGTTCTGGGTCTGTCTTTTTAATATTTTGTTCTCTAAAAATTTTATTTATTTTTAAACTATACAGTCTATAGTCTAGTTTAGTGTAAGGTGTATTGTTTCCTTCTGTGTATGTATTTGGGTTACTATATGTATGCTTTTGTTGTAATGGCCTATAAACATTCACTTTTATTTTGCTGTTATTGATTGTGTGCTCTCTATTTCAAATATTATTAATAATTCTACACTCTCTGTATATGATTATCGCTGTTTGTCTCGTCTTCTGGCCTATCAATTAATTTGCACAATATAACTTTTCCAAAGGAACTAAAATCATTTCTAATATTTATGTCGCTTATGTTTATATCTAAATTTGTCAATAATATTTTACAGCTATTTGTAGTTATCTTTTGTTTACTGTCCTTGTCTAGTTTAGTATTAATGTAATAATCTGTTGTAACTTTTAATATAACTGTTAGATGAATACTACTACTTGTGATCCCTTAATTGTGGAAAGAATAAAACAATGGAAATGTATTAGTTGTTATTATAAAATAAAAAAAAATATCAGGACTTAACAACTCTGGCATCAGGTTACTTAAAAAAATAGAAATGATTACTATTTAATTTACTGGGGAATAACAACAATGTATTATATTATATAATTATGATATTAAATTATTATGGTTATGGTCATTTATAAAAATATGTATTGCAGCCTTTATTTCAATTTAAACATAACACTATTTTTAAAAATTCAACCAGCACATAACAGAAAAATTAATTACAATATGGTATGTTAAATTACCAATAATAATTTTAAAAATAATATTTAACTTAACCAACTATGTAATAAACTTAATTAATTAATGAACTAACTAATTAATTATTTTAATTCTTGTTTCGGCCTCTGGTGATGATCGGAACTTCTATCTAATATTAATATGAAGATGTCTTAATTAACACTAACACACGCGAATGGCCATTGTTGAACAAAAAAACTTAAAAATTGATACTTGATATGTCTCTATAAAATATAATTAACTACACCACTTGACTTATCGACCACAATTTTCATCAATCAAAATAACACATGGGGGACCAATAACAAATGTGTTGGAAATTTATTTTGTGTGGAGAGTTATCGGTTCTTGCAATTTTAAAATAGCAATAATAATGGTGTCGGTTCAAAGGGCAGGCTGAATAAATGAGGACACTTGAACTCAGGTAATTGTTGAACTTTCAACTTGAAACAGGAATTGTTGACAGATAATTTGACAATTCTCAGATGCAAACAATTTGTAGTCTGATAAAACATTCTACTGCACTTGGCACAACTCAAAACACCAGGTAAATGGACGAAACTTCGATTGAGATTATTGTTACGTGCTGAACTCTGACCTCAGAGGACTTCTCATTGACGACTCGACAAACACAGGAAATGGACTTGTAAAACGCGTAGTGCGTTTGAATTTTAACCTAAGCGGTTCAACGATAAACATTTGTTCCTCTGTTAAATTTTCGGTCTTTATTAATTTGATTTCTTTCTTCCAGGTTCTTATCCTGGTCACGGCACCAAATGTTATAGTATTTTTATTTTATTTATTATCTTTGATGTTATTATTGTTCATTGACAGCACATCACATTGATCACAACGTTAATCATTAGTTCTCACAATTTGTTTACTTACGAACTTGTTATAGAATATATTGAAGCACAGTTCTTGGAATATATAAAGCACAATTCTTGCAGCAACTGAAATTCATATTGTTCTATATTTATTTGTTCTGTCTTACTGTCTACTGCTCAACTAATGTTCATATGAAAACTACAACTTGGAGATTCTTAAATTCCCAACTAACTTTCTGTCCTGGTTATAAATTTCTCTAACTACATTGCGGACCTGAATTGTTGTTCCTAAACTTCTAGCTCAACCTTCTAATCTTGTTCTTCTTAACAGCCTAACTTTTAGTTCTTCTTAACAGCCAAACTTCTAGTTCTTCTTTAAGCCTAACTTGTAGTTCTTCTTTTAGCTCTTCTTGCCTTAACCTATTGTGTTAAAGTTTAAATGCTCCAACATCACACTTCGCGTTAAATATCTTTAGCCAATAAAATCATCGCAATTGTCGCGAAGTGACAATTTGCAACCTTTTGAGTCAATCAATTCTCACAACAATGATTCCTACGCCAAATTCCATCACAGCATTGTGACTCAAAGTTCAACTTATGTCCAAGACTTGACCGTTCCATAATTTCAGTCTCAAAACTGTCAAAACAAACTGTTTGTGACCATCATACCCTGTGGTCAGTTTTGACCTCTCAAAGTCTCAAAACAATGATTACTTCATGACCTGACATGTCCTAGTAGCTGTTTACCGGACAGTAAAGTCATGCGGTCAAATCATGCGCGTATTGTCATGCACTTATTTATATCCCCATTACCACAATTTGCTTGCGTGGAAATTTCCATTAAACTATTATGTCCAGTATAATTCTACCTTTCCTTCCTCCCCACTTTTTGCGTGTCCACCATCCTCTATGAACTTTCTATTCCCTTAACTTGCTATGTTTGAGTGTAATTCCTCGGTGGGTGTCCCTACACTATGAACTTTGCGTTATCCCCTAACTTGTCACTCTGTCACTAATTACTGATGATCGCTATCATATTTTACTGCTATAGTCTATCAATAAATGGGTACCCGGTTAATTTACCTGCCCACTCTTTCATTCACCTGCTCTGTTACACGACTCAAACCCGTTATGTCTAGTGGTATTATTTGTATATTAGGCTTCTGACTGTTTCTCTTTGGTTTTATTTTTGTTTTGAGCAAAACAGGGGTTATTCTATATCAGTTCCTGGATATGTCTTCGCTTGTATGACGCCTTTTCTAAACCTATCATTGATCAATATGTACTTTATGCGATTACTCTTTTTATCTTGTTATATGCCTGTTTTCCTAAAAATAAAAATTAATATTTTACTTCTTTTGTTTCATTTGCGTAGGCCATGAATTGTTCTTATATGTTCTTATATTCTCCTTTTCCTACTTTAGCACTCATGTCACCCGTTACAATTAAGATGTCAGATGATTTTACTTCTTTCATAAATTTCTTTCAATATTTATAGTCTTGTGCCCCTTTTTGTTTTTACTGGACGGGTACATATGTCTGTATTATTGTTATGTCGAATGGTTGTGCTTTCATTTTTTGTAGTTTAAATCTGACACCTTATGTCAAACGGGGACTTGTGAATGTTTGTTGTTCTCTTTTTATCAGTATTCTCACATTTCTTTGATGTGCTTTATTGACTAAGTAAAACACAAATTGTTCATCCTGTATGTAAACACATTCTTTACATCTTGTCAATGGAATTAAACGACTTGAATAATGTTACGAAGCCAGATTATTAAGAGCTGATGTTATCAGTAATATTTTTTGACATAATGTTAATGTTAACAAAATCAGCTCAATGGCATGCTAGTATACCACATATAGAGATCTAGAAGTCATAGAAGGGTCTAACTGTGGACTCGTAGCGACAAATAGCCGTACACAAATCAAAGTAGAAGAACTTTGTTATTGTCCTTTAAGAAAAAACAGGGTGTACAAATTACTGATAGCTTTACTAGTCTGAGACCAGGGAGAGAAGATAAACAAAAATCTCGTATAACACTGACTTTTTTGTTTAATTACCAATGTGTTATGTATTGTTGTTGAGTGTTTATTTAATAATGATGTATTTTCTATGAATGTAATTCTAATTACATTTTAATTAAGCTAAGATAATTAAGATAGCTTGTGCTGGATGTACTAGCCGTGTAGGTTCTCTACCAACCTTTCAATGGAACATACTGCAAAATCACTGCCGTCCGGCACATCCCTGTCATCATCATCATGTATCATACTGGTTGGCGTAGGCGATCATGTCCTTCCACAATCTTCTATTCACAGTGCATCGTATCAGTTCTGTTGTTGACTGCTTTCTACGCCATGACACCAAGCTATCCAGTATTTTCTCTCTTTGTCGTCCACGATCTCTGTTTCCTTTCATTTTGCCAGTTGTAACCAAGTATTCCAAATTTCCTCTTCTCATGATGTGCCCGAAAAATGTTGATTGTTTCTTTCAGATGTTTTTTAGAAGCTGCCTTTTTGTGTTGGCCTGTCATCAGTGTTGATTATTGGGTCTTGAGGTTGGAAGTGACGTTGCAGTACCTCCTGCATCTCGGATTCGTATGCCTTCCACCCAGTCACGGCATTTCCTGTCCAACATGATGATGACTATGGTTAGCATGTGCGTATCTTGCATATCTAATCACTCCCATTAGAAATGCCCTGCTTGTTGCGCGCGCCCTGTAGCGTTAGTTTCAGGGTCTGCAAACCACTCGCTTGGTAACGTTACCTTTCTTGGACTGCAGTTATGGAAGCAATGGATGTGTTTTGCTGCATCTTACTCTTTATATGTCAAAATATACCCCGGTAAATATCATGCTGTGCACCATTTCAGTGTACCTTTAATTGTACTTCAGAGGAGACAACTCCGCAAAAAAGATGCGGTTATTCAATGGACATCAGAGCATCTCGACTTTGCTTGTATTGACCACATCTCCCAATTACTCCAGCACCAGTCAATAATTTGATAGACCATGGTGTGTAAATTCTGACTAATGTCACTGTGGTTTCTGCTCTGGGTGTAAACCAGAATGTTATCTGCGTGTATTAGGGATGCGAACTGATCCACCCAACTGCGTCTGTGCGAGGTTATCAGTAAAAATGTGAAACAACACCGGTGACAGTGTGGAGTTTGAGGGTGGGTAGAGTTAAAATTATGACCTCCGAAGACTAAGAACCGAATCTCAGTGCCACAACCCGCTCCAGTAACACAGTGCCTATCTATAGCACAATCCTTGGGTCAATTTTCATGACTATCATGTGTGATATCATACGTGCTGCACTCAACTCTTATGTAAGCGTTTTCTAGAACAAGCAGCTATTGAAATCTCCTTCCTTCTTTGGAAACCCTCGTACACATCAAACGCGAGTACTGACACATTAGTGGTGGTGTCTCCGTATGGTTTATACCCGCCTCAGGAAGCAGCTTGAGTCATTCCAAATTTCACATCGGACAATTCGCAGACGACCATGCTCTATTCATCATCATCAAGTACCGGGCCTGCTGGCGCAGGTGATAATGTCTCTCAACAACTTTCGATCACGACAGTTATTTATCGTTTCTGTTGTTGGCTTTCTGCCAAGCCATTCTCTTAAGCTGTCTGATATTTTTCTCTTTGCGTCCCTCTATCTCTTCGTCCCTCAAACTTTCCTAGTTGTAACAATATATTCCAGGTGTTCTCTTCTCATTACATGGCCAAATAATGACGATTGTTTCTTCCTAATATTGGAAATTAGCTCTCTTTTTGCTTTGGCCTCTTTCAGAACGTTTGTATTACTCTTCTTAGCTATCCATTGTATTCTCAACATTGTCTGTAAAACCACATTTCTACAGACTCCAGTGATTTTCTTGTCTGTTATCATAATGTCCATGGTTCACATCCATATGTTAAGATTTGCTCTAAATAACATTTAGGAGCTGCGATAGCTCAGTGGTTAGTGAATTGGACTACAAAGGACAATAGGTAGGGTTCGATCCCAACCGACGGCGTCCGGTTCACCCAGCCTTTAATGGGTACCAGATTTTTTTTCCTGGTGCTGATCAAATAACTACTCTACGTATAATAGTTGAACAAAGTTTAGAACTAAAATTCCCACTTTATATTGGATTCATAGATTACGAAAAGGCACTTGATAGTTTAGATAGAAGAATGCTTTGGAAGTTGCTCAGTCATTGCAGAATCCCCATAAGTTTGTTAATCTCATAAAAACAATGTATGAAAGAACGAAATGTAGTGTGGTGCATGAAAGACAGCTTACAGAAGCATTTCAAATAAGAATAGGAGTAAGGCAGGGATGCCTTCTGTCTACATTTCTCTTTCTACTGTTCATAGATTGGATTGTGAAAATAACTCAAAACAATAGAAATGGAATCCAGTGGTCACTGACCAAACAACTTGATGATTTAGACTTTGCTATACATAACTCCCCTATCACACAGCCATCAACAGATGCAGGATAAAATGAGCATACTTGATGAGAGATCACAACAGCTAGGACTGAAGATTGATAGAGATAAGACCAACATTATGAGATTTATTACAGGTGTCAATAACCAAATAACACTAGAAGAAATACCTCTATTAGATGTACAATCTTACATATATCTGGAAAGTAATATAGAAAAAGATAGAGGAACAGAAAATGATACCAAAATAAGGATATAAAAAGCAAGAGGAGCTTTCATTACACTGGGAAGCATATGGAAATCCAAAGAAATTAGGTTAAATAAAGAAATAAAAATTATCAACTCAAATGTTAAGGCGGTCCTACTATATGTCTGTGAAACATGGAGAACAACAAAATTGACAATCACGAAGATACATACTTTCATTAATGGATGGCTACGCAGAATAAAAGGGTGGATATGGCAGGACAAAATCACTAACATAGAATTATGGAAATGTACCAGCCAAACACCAGTGGATAAAGAGACACAGCGAAGACGATGGCGCTGGATAAAACACACACTGCAGAAGGCAACTGAGAGTATTACACAACAGGCCCTTTTTTGGAATCCCCAAGGGAAAAGACAAAGAGGAAAACCAAGGAATTCTTGGAGAAGACAGATAGAAGCAGAGATGAAGATTATGGGAAAGACATGGAATGATCTTAAAAGAATGTTAAAAAACAGAACGACTTGGAAAGTGTTTGTTGAAGACCTATGCTCCACTGGGAGCTAAAAAAAGGTAAAGGAAGGAATGATTTTTTTCTGGGGAAAGTAAAGCGGCACGGGCGTGATGCCGACCACATTACCCCAAAAATTATGTGCCGAAGGTCTGTAAAATTTATGGTCACTAATACCATATTCCCAATGCGTCACTTGGCGTGACGGGGGTACCTAACTACTTGTTTACCTACATAACATTTAAGAAATCTGTTTCTTGTTTCTATTGTCAAAAATGGATTACATAGTATCTTCCTCATTTTTTTACCTTTGTTGTACATGTTCCGTCTGAGGTTAACAAAGTTCCCAAATATTTAAACTTTATTATGCTCTATTACCAAGGTCATAAAAGTAGTTACAACAGCGTCTCAATGAGATTGAATAGAAATATGCAATGAATATGAAGTAAAGATGGGCACAAACATGACATAGGTCATGACTATAAGCACAAAAGAGAACAAATCACAAAATGTCACTGAGAACAAACTAAAAAAATGTAAGAGTTCAAATACTTAGGAAGTATTGTCGTAACATATTGACAATCGTCAACGAATTCGAGGAGATGTGCGAGCCACATAATCGTAAAACAAATCTCAATTATTATTTATTGTCTACCTGTATCTCTCTCTCTCTCTCTCTCTCTCTCTCCCTCTCACTCGCTTGTAGATTGGTATGCCTTCAACTTATCGTACATGGCCATTAAACCCCACATCACCGGAACTACTAACGTAGACATCCAAGTCAATATAAGAGTATGTTATACAAGACTACGATAGTTTTAAATCTCTCATTAAATTTATGCAGTTCCTGTCTCGACTTCATTTTCCGTTATGATAGAGATAGTTAGCAGGTTATTTTGAGTTTTTATTTATGCCAAGATTACTCATTCAACTGATATTATTTAATAGTTAACAGCAGATTGCAATAATCAGATGGAAAATAGTATTCACGGGGTTAATCGTTTGGTCGGCACATCCTAAATATATGTTTCCTTTGTTATTTATTTTCGAAAGAAGGTGAACAGCTAAAACTCTTCCTGCTGGCTGATTGCTTCTAAAGATCACATTGGCTTCTGCTGCAAAGCCGTAGATAAAAGAGTTCTCCAAAACTTTAGATGTCAAAAGAGCTTTAGATGTCACAAGAGCTTTAGATGTCACAAAAGCTTTAGATGCCACAAAAGCTTTAGATGTCAAAAGAACTTTAGATGTCCCAAAAGCTTTAGATGTCACAAGAGCTTTAGATGTCACAAGAGCTTTAGATGTCACAAGAGCTTTAAATGTCACAAGAGCTTGAGATGTCACAAGAGCTTTAGATGTCACAAGAGCTTTAAATGTCACAAGAACTTTAGATGTCACAAGAGCTGTAAATTTCACAAGAGCTTTAGATGTCACAAGAGCTTTAGATGTCACAAGAGCTTTAGATGTCACAAGAGCTTTAAATGTCACAAGAGCTTTAGATGTCACAAGAGCTTTAAATGTCGCAAGAGCTTTAGATGTCATAAGTCTTTAAATGTCACTGTAACAGAGCTAGATCATTTAGCGTAAGAAGAGAGATAGGGATGCATTGGATTATATGTGTCACCAAAAGGAAAGATAACACGAGAAAGTGAAATATTGAAAGTTATTTTGCGAGTACAAAATAGATTAAAGGTCAGTCTATAGTGCAAGGTCATCTCGTGAAAAACGTGATTATAGTGTACAGGAAATGTACGAGAAGAAACCAAATTCCTTTGTTTCAGATCCTAGCTAGCCGGTGAAGAAGGCAAATCAAGAAAAAGCTTATAAACTTTTTCTGCTCTCAAGATAATCAAATATTATTGTCGCTCAACTCTGACACAAGAACGCTTATCTGGTTTGGCAATAATGTCTATTGAGAAATCATTCCTTCAGAAACTTAGAAACCAACCCAACAAAAGTCATCGAGACATTTTTGTCCCAAAAAAGACGGATAGAGTTTACATATAAATAAGTAAGTAATTAAAAATGTAGTGATATCATTAGCAAATATTACTTCATGTTAGCCAAATGAATATAATGTATGCCTTTATTTATTATGTCAGCGGTAGCCCAGACCCCAAAACCAGTATACGCCATTGCATCAAACAGTAGGAGTAAGCCAATTAGATTTATTTGGTCCACAACGGACACTGAACGAACTGAGAATGTTTGAACAAGAATAATTAAGGTCGAGACTCAAAGTAGTCTCTAGAGTTACCAAAGTGTGTGATACCTGAACGAGTTTGTTGTACTGTGTAAATTGAATTTGAACTTGTATATGTTCATCATGCATGTTGTAATGACCAGTGAGAGAACTAGGTCGAGACGAGACTCGCCACTTTATCTCTTTTATTCAAACCAGACTTATTGATTCCATCCAATTACATGTGCTGTATTGAATCCATGTTATACAAACAACTAACATTAATATAGATGGAAGTGCCCCATGTGACACTAACTGAAGCTTGATGAAGTGAGATCAAGTCTCGACAGAACAAGCTAGGATCCAATTGTGACTATCAGCTCAAATATTATAACTGTGATATCTTATGTATCCTTCCATACACACAACTCAATAAAATAAGACATCATTCATTGAACAGTAACCACTACTCAGCGCGATACACTTGTGTCGATCCGGTCAGAATAATATGCATTGCTCGAAGCCAGTCCGATGTCCAATATTCCAGTGAGAATTGAAACTTAAACTAGGGAGGGGTGTCTTTTTTCTAGGTAGAAAGAATCTGGCTTTAAACCATTTGATGTAAATTGACCTGTACATTAGGTGCTCGTTGAGTTATAACGGTCTCATACCCCTGCCATTATAAAGCTTACAAAGACATGCACAATTATTGCCGGAAAGAGTGCCACGCTATTGACACAATCCTGCACAACACGCATTACGTTTTGTAGATGACATCTGACGCAGACTTCGGTTCGTGACACTTGCTGGCAACAGTTCGATCACTGAAAAAGATGATGATAATGATTATGGTGATGATGATGTTGATGGTGATGTTGATCATTATTTCGGTGTTGATGATTATAGTGATGATAATGAATACTGTGATGATTATATTGATGGTGATGATGATGGTGGTAGTTTTAATAATCATGGTGGTGGTTTTAAGGATGATGATGATGGTGGTGTTTATGATGATGATAGTCTCTCTCTATCTTTTTAGCTCCCAGTGGAGCATAGGTCTTCAACAAACACTTTCCAAGTCGTTCTGTTTTTTGACATTCTTTTAAGAACATTCCCCCTCATCTTCATCTTTGCTACCATCTGTCATCTCCAAGAATTCGTTGGTTTTCCTCTTTGTCTGTCCCCCTGGGGATTCCAAAAAAGGACTTGTTATGTATTGCTCTCAGTTGGCTTCCGCAGTGTGTGTCCTATCCAGCGCCATCGTCTTCGCTATATCTCTTTCTCAACTGGTATTTGGATGGTACATTTCCATAATTCTATGTTAGTGATTTTGTCCTGCCATTTCCATCCTTTTATTCTGCGTAAGCATCAATTAATGAAAGTCTGTATCTTCGTGATTAGCAATTCTGTTGTTCTCCATGTTTCACAGCCATATAATAGGACCGACTTAACATTTGAGTTGAAAATTTGTATTTCTGTATTTAACCTAATTTCTTTGGATTTCCATATGTTTCCCAGTGCAATGAAAGCTCCTCTTGCTTTTGATATCCTATTTTAGTATCAATTTCTGTTCCTTCCTCTTTATCTATATTACTGCCCAGATATATGTAAGATTGTACATCTAATAGAGGTATTTCTCCTAGTTTTATTTGGTTATTTCCAACAGTATTAATTCTCATAATGTTTGTCTTATCTCTATTAATATTCAGTCCTAGCTGTAATGATCTCTCATCAATTATGCTCATTTTATCCTGCATCTGTTGATGGCTGTGTGATAGGAGAGCTATGTCATTAGCAAAGTCTAAATCTTCAAGGTTTTTGGTCAGTGACCACTGGATTCCATTTCTGTTGTTTTGAGTTTTTTTCATAATCCAATCTATGGCCAGTAGAAAGAGAAATGGAGACAGAAGGCATGCCTGCCTTACTCCTGTTCTTATTTCAAATGCATCTGTAAGCTGTCCTTCATGCACCACACTACATTTCGTTCCTTCATACATTGTTTTTATCAGGTTAATAAACTTTATGGGGATTCCGTAATGACTCAGCAACTTCCAAAGCATTCTTCTGTCTAAACTATCAAATGCCTTATCGTAATCAATGAATCCGATATAAAGTGGGGAATTTAGTTCTAAACTTTGTTCAATTATTATACGTAGAGTAGTTATTTGATCAGCACATAATCTGTTCTTCCTAAAACTTGCTTGTTCATCTCTTAAATGTTTCTCTATGGCCTCTTTTAGTCTCTCCAGAATGACATTGCTTAATATTTTTCCTGGCACTGATAGTAGCATAATTCCCCTATAATTTGTGCACTCCTGTAAACTTCCTTTCTTTGGTAGTTTGATCATATAACCTTCTTTCCAGTCTTTAGGTATTTCTTCCCTCTTCCAAATGTTATATAATAGATTATGTAGCATCTTGGTAGAGGTGTTAATATCTGCTTTAATGGCTTCCGAAGGAATTTCATCTGGTCCTGTGGCTTTACTATTTGTAATAGTTTGATGGCTTTCATTATTTCTTCTTTGCTTGGTTTCCACAGTTAACATGTAACTCTTCTTCTGCTGGTAGTATATCTGGAGGATTATTTGAGCCGGGTCTATTCAAAAGTTTTTGAAAGTGATCTTTCCATCTCTCCATTTGTTCCCTTATATTACTAAGCAGATTTTTTTCCTTATTCTTAATAAAGGCATTGATCTGTGTATTTTTCACTTAATTTCTTTGTGTTGTTGTACAGTTCTTTCATATTCCCTTTATTTGCTGCTTCTTCTGCCTCTTTAGCTAGTTCATCTATATATTTCCTCTTATCCCTTTTAATGCATCTTCTCACTTCTTTGTTCACCTCTGTGTAAGCTTCCTGTGTCTTGGCTTTATTACTTCTCGTTTTGCTTTTATTTATGTCTGCTTTCTTGTTCTTTCTTTCTTTAATTTTATCCAGGGTCTCTGCTGTCATCCATGCCATATTCTGGCGTTCTCTTTTCCCTAGTGTTTCTTCGCATGTCTCTTTCCATATATCTTTTACCTGTATTCAATGATCTTCTATATTTATTGTGTTTTCTAGTTGTTGGAGGACTTGGTATTTGTTTGATAATGTGACTGCGAATTTATCTTTAATTCCTTGTTCTTTAAGAAAACCTACATTGACATACTTTCTACCCTTATTCGTTGTAGTATACATTGTTAGTTTAATTTTAAGTTTGGCTAACAGAAGATGATGATCAGAAGCTACATCTGCCCCTCTATATACTTTTACATCCTGTAAGGATGACTTAAACTTGTTATTAATACATATGTGATCAATTTCATTTTCCGTTCTATGATCTGGTGACACCCGTGTAACTTTGTGTTTTCATTTATGTTTAAATATTGTTCCTCCTAGGCTCACTTGAATAAGGGCGCAGAAATTCACAAATGTCTCTCCATTCTCGTTTATATCTCGAAGTCCATGTTTTCCCATAATCTCTTCGAAGCCTCTGTTGTCTGATCCTACTTTAGCATCTAGGTCTCCCATCAAGATTATAATATCCTTTGCTCGTCTTGCATTCATCTGACATTGTAGCTGCTTATAGAAATCGTCTTTAACTAAATCATCATTATCGTTGGTTGATCCAAATCATTGGATAATGTGTAATTTTATTTTGTTTTTCGTTGTTTTAAATGTTGCTCTCATTAGTCTCGGTCCTACTGCTTCCCATTCTATTAGTGTCTTCTGTGCATTCCTTGATAGCATTATTGCTGCCCCTTCACTATGTTGTGCTCCTGGTTCCTGGTGTCCCGATGATAAAATCATCAACCCTGTATTTAGTTTTATTCTTTCTGTTCATAGCCATCTTGTTTCACACATTCCTAGAATATCTATCTTGTAGTTTGTCATTTCTGCTGCTACCTGTGCAGCTTTTCTCTGTTCATTTAGGGTACGAATATTCCAGGTGCCAATTCTGGCGGTTTTCCTTGAAGACAAAGGGTGGGTCGGCAACCCGGACTCCTTGCGGCTTTCTCCGGCTTGCGTCATACGTCTCTTAGACAGAGAGCCCTTCTCTTTCATGGATGTGGGATTTACTTTTTCTCTCTTTGACTTGTCCATGTTTGTGAAGTTTTTTTCGGCTTATTTTTTTACGGTATGGGATAGCCAGTCCCATGCCCAACCTTCCTTTCTCGCCTCTTACGAACAAGCCTGGTAGGGTACAGCGCCATTATTCTTTACTCCCCTTTCGGGCCCCGGCAGCGCACGGACGATGATGCTAGTGAGTGTGTTTAATGATGATTGTGGTTTATTTTAATAATGATTGTGGTGATTATGATGGCAATGGTGATAGTAGTAGGGGTGGTGATTATGATGGCAATGGTGATAGTAGTAGGGGTGGTGATGATTATTATCAAAACGGTAATGATGATAATAATGATGGTAATAATGATGACGGTGAAAATAATGTGATGGTAAGAAAAAGATGGTGATGTACTTGCTATTAAAACTGTATCATTCACATACTGTAGAATTTTTACATTATGACCGTTAACTTCAATTCATTTTTTTGTCTGCTATTGATCTCATAATATTTTCGCAGTAGGAGAACAAATCAGGCACCAGAACACAGCTTTATCTGGCTCGTTATTTCACATATTGGAACTGCCCTGTTTTGTTTACCAACTCATATGACTGCTGTTTATTGCCAATACATGTTTTTTTTTATGATTATCAAATCAGTAATGTCAATGTTTAGTTTTTTTTTAGCATATTGATTAATTCTACATGCTTTACTTTGTTAAACGTTTTTGTGTAGTCTATGACGAGCATGCACAGATCTTTCTTTACATCTCTATATTGCTTTCTATCAATATCCCCATGATTTGTATTGCATTATTAGTGCCTTTATCTTCCTCAAATCCACATTGTCCTCACATATTTCTGGTTTCAATTTGTTATCACGCACGTCTCCTGATGATTCTTAGTAATGTTTTGGTCACATGTTGGGAACAACAATAAAACGTAGAAAAGAAACTTGCCACTCCACGTGATGGCGAATAGAGAATAAAGTGTTATTGTTCATATTTTGTACAAAACTTCAATACATTTTTGTTGTGCAATGTTGACTGTCTTATTCTAGGCCGCCTCTATTTCCATGAAAAATCTGGTGTCCATTTTAAATGTGAAAGCTGTCTCCTAGGATAAAATATTGGACTCTTGTTCGTAGTAGACTGGGGAACAGGCAAATAATTGCAATGCTGCGGTAAAGCTGGTAGCAAGGGCCAGTAGTGGGGTGTGATAAACACTCCAATCTATGGTGACAGCTTTACAAGGAAGGAACACAACACAATGCTGACGTTTTGGTATGTGGCCTTCTTCAGAAAACACGGACAACGACAACAAACTGTGAAGCACAATTATCTATAACTACATGTTCTCCACTTGATCATCTAACATGTAGTTATAGATAATAACACAGGCTTCAACTTAGCAGAGTCTCATAGACTGACTGACTGTAGGCAGACGTATGTGGAGAAGATTAATGAAGTCTGTCAGGAGTGATCACCCCTTTCTTCGGGACGAGAAAGGAAGGGATCAAAGTACACTCTTTATTAGATATTATTTCTCTAATTCAATCACATGAATTATACCAACGAAGTAAAATGTGATTAATAAAAACTAATAATTTTGAAAGAAACTATAAGAGGCCAAGTTAAACATTATTATATCATTCCACGATAAATTAATGTTACAAATTGAGGAACTGACAAATTTAATCAAACATGCACATGATGCTAAGATGAATTTATGCAACAATAGAAACAAGACTGACTACTGAGATGTTAATATATTTTATTGTACATGATGGTTTCTGTCGCATGTTTTGTGCAACGCGAAGATATAGTGCTTACAATAATTTCAGACACGACAATGGACTACGTTTTAAAAGTATCTTTCAGCTTGGTTGACTCAATTGTTGCAAATTACAGACATGATGATACTTGTATGTGTATGTAAGTCCAAAAGTCTTTCTGCGACGGCTTGTCTAGAAAACATAAATTCTGCAAAACACTTTATCCCAACATACTTTTTTTCAGTATTGGACCCCTTGAACACCTTGATGTAATTAATGCAGCTTAAAAGATTAATATTTGGTTCCAGTTCGCTTTCACCCCTACCTCTTCCTTTGCGATTGAAGCTTTTAGGAGCATCATATAAAAACCATGCACTTTAAAAAAAAAAACATTCTTGTTGTAGACCCCCTATTCAATATATATATTGTCCTACATTCTCGAGCTATTCCATTTACCTTTTTGTGTATTCGAGGAGACGTTCTTATAAAAGTGTATCTGGCAACTTTAGCACTTTCTAGGCGGCTACAGTGACTACTTTGCTGGGACGTGAAAACTAACACCAAAGATATAATAATCGATAATCTATTTAGGGAGTGCCCACCCTTCTTTAGTGAATGTGGGAATGCGTGAGTCTGTGTTGGTTTCATTTGTTAGTGATTGCGAGTCCGTTCTAAATTGGTAGAGTCTCCTTTCTTTACATGTCAACAAATACAGAACGTCCAGACGGAAAATATTCATGGCAAATAAATAAATGAAAAAGTAGCACGCGTATTGAGACGTACCGATCAATTCAAGAACTATTTTAACTTCCATAAAAGTGAAATGTTTGGACCATGCTTCGTCTCTTAGAATTTCCTCATCAGACAAAGTCGTGTACCCAGCACAAATGCATATTCTAGAATATACAAGATGGTGACATTCATCTGTATTATTATATAATAAAAAGACGCCCATAGAAGTATGACTGTTGGAACTGTTTTGCTTCCTCTTACTTTCTGCTGCTGTCTAGTTGCGTCTCTCTTGGATATATCACATAAACGGTTCAAAATAAAGATGTTTAAGCAAAGAATTAAAAGAGGAAGGATTATACAAATAATGGCTATCGAAACCCATACCCAATATAATCTCAAATCATTTATGCTAGCATCCTCAGTAGCGCAACACGCCTTTTTCTTATCATCGTATTCGTTAAAAATTAGCTCAGGTGTGGCTGTAACCAGGGATAAAACAATACAAAACAGTACAATATTAACTGCTCGTCCTACTGCAAACAGTTTTAATTTCAGGAACAGGTAACACACTGCGATAGAGCGTTCAAACGTTAATCCAAGCAAAAGAAATGGGGACAAATACTGTAGCATGTAGAACACAAACATAAAAATATTGCACGTGAATTGGTGGTACTTGTAAATGTTGTAACCCCAGGCTTCGTGCAGGATGAACGGAAGGGCTATTACTAAAAACATCTGGTCATCGATGGCCAGGGCTCCCAAATAAACTGCAGATGTATTATTCCGACGCTTGGCCTGTCCCAGCCAAATAATTGCTAAAATGGGGTTCCCGATAGAACCAATAACAAACCAGATTGGGAATAGTATACGCCCAAATTGTTAGGGGAGAAAACCGTAGATAGACTTCCATCATATTAGCATACCTCTGAAACAGCTCTGGTGTGGCTGTAGTGCTGCTGTTCATGGTTTTTATGAAAATTTGGCAAAGATAATGACGTTAGTCACGTACGTAATTGTGCTTCCTAAAGAACAAATGTTTGTCACTAAAACTTCAGTTGATTTGAACTCTTTTGTCTTTGCATGAAGATGAAACAAAACATGGTTCTTCCATATTATATATTTAAAGTGATTAGAAGAAGCTGCTTCATTTTTTAAAATAAACATCTTTATGGGAAACCGATTTAGATGCTAAAGATAATTACAGATTTGCATGGTCTTTGGTCGTTTTGTTACGAGTATTCATCGTCATCGAGTGCCCTCTCCGTATCGAAGGTTGGCTACCATGGAGCGCCATTTCACTCTGTCTCTTGCTTTGACGGTGCAGATTACCATAGGTTGACTTGTCTATCTTTTGATGTTACTCGTCCATGTTAGTCTTGGTCTGCCTCTGCCTCTTTTACTTTGTATTTTCCCTTCTAATATTACTTTCATTAGACTGTTGTGTCTTTTAACATGACCAAAAAATTTCATTTGTCTTGCTCTAATTGTGTTTAGTAGTTCTCTTTTTCAATTTTAGTTATTTTAAAACTTCCTCGTCTGTTTTCTTTTCTTTCCATTCAATTCTACCTATTCTTCTATAAATCCACATTTCAAAGGCTTCAATTTTCTATTCTGTTTTCTGGTCTAATGTCCATGTTTCTGCACCATACAGGAATATTGAGAAGATGTAACATTTTGCCATTCTTAGTTTTAGCCATGGTGTTATTTGTTCTGATGTTAGTATATTTTTCATGGCATTGAAATTACTTTTTGCCATACCTATTCTTTTATTTATTTCAGTTGTACATTTTCCATCACTGGTTATAGTATGTCCCAGGTAGTTGTAGCTCTGGACTGTCTCCAGATGTATTCCTTCAACTTTTATATTTAATTGTAGGTCTTGAGAATTATCTTTGTTTATGATCATAGTTTTAGCCTTTTTTATATTCATATCTTGTCCATATTTTTTGCTTGTCATGTTTATTACAGTAAGTAATTGTTGTAGATCTTTAGGATTTTCTGCTAGTAGAACAGATTCATAGGCATATCTTAGGTTATTGATTATCTTCCCATTAATGTTAAGGCCTGGCATCTCATTGATGTTTTTAAAGATTTGCTCAGTGTATAAATTAAACAAGCTTAGTGATAGGATGCATTCTTGTCTTACTCCTCTTTTTATATCAATGGGTGTAGAGTTCTCCTTGTTATATTTTATTATTGCTGTTTGCTCCCAATACAAATTACATATCAATTGTATGTCTGTGTCATCCAGATTTATATCTTTTAGACAGTCTATAAGTTGCGTATAACATTTTTCGGGCACAACATGAGAAGAGGACAGTTGGAATACTTGGTTACAACTGGCAAAATAAAAGGAAAGAGGGATCGCGGACGACAAATAGAGAAAATACTGGATAGCTTGCTGTCATGGCATGGAAAACAGTCAACAACAGAACTGATACGATGCACTGTAGATAGAAGATTGTGGAGGGACATGATTGCCCACGCCAGCCGACAAGATACATGATAATGATGATAAGTTGCTCATGGTGTATTCTATCAAATGCTTTGGTGTAGTCTATGAAGCAGGCATATATTGGTTTGTTTACTTCTATGTACTTTTCAATCAATGTCCTCATGCTGAATATGGCTTCTTTTGTCCCACTGTTTTTCTTGAATCCGAATTGCTGCTCAACTAGTTCATTATTAATTTTATTCTGAATCCTTCACTGTATAACTTTTAGTAAAATTTTGGTTACCTGGCTCATTAGGCTTATTGTTCTAAATATAGCTGCATTCAACTGTACCATTCTTTTTAGGCAATGCTATAAACGTTGATGTTTTTAGTTCATTTGGTATGTATCATGTGCGGTATATGTCATTGCATATGTCTGTGATCACTTCAATGCCAAAATCTTCTAGTGCCTGTATCATTTCTATCTGTATATTGTCAGGTCCTGCTGCTTTTCCCATTTTCATTATTTTTATAGCTTTTTCTACTTCAGATTTCAGGATTTTATAGCTGGATGTACATTTTATGAATGGTTTTTTTGTCCCTTTCATCATGAAACAATTCTGTTACAAGCATTAACTATCATAATATTATTCATACATAAGTATTGACTTTAGCGAAACATATTACGTTTTGTGTTTGGTGTCACAGATTAAAACCCCTTCTATAACAGATCAATTTTAGGAATAAATGGAAAGTTCTAACCGCTGCTAAACTCCCAAGTTTGAAACTAAAATGCCATTTTGAGATTTAAAAAAAAAGAATTGTTGTAAAATATAAATTACTGTAAATGTACACCTAAATATAATTCTATTTTTACTTATTCAATCATTTAACTGTATTGCATTGCAACTACCGACATCCTGCGAAAATTAAAGAAAATTCCGAAGTCAATAATACATAACAGTGTAATCATCAACACGAGATATATTCACTTCTTCTTGGTGTCAGACCAGAGATGCAGTCAATGACGCGTGCCCTATGTCATATCTTGTAAGACAGTAACACTATTACTCCATTGCCGACCTATCTGTGTTCATCATTTGCAGAGTTCTTTGCGTCTTGTCCAAACAGTTCATCTCTGTTTATAGATCCCAATGCGAGCTTAGGGAGGAGGTGTCATGGCGGCTACGTGTTGGTCGTTTTTATAATTCGGCTCTTGCTGATTTATTTAAATTATTTAAATGACAGTCTAGTCGTGAAATAATGTGTTGCTATTCCCCGTTTTGGTGTATGTTTTACTTCTGACGAGGGGATGAACTGTCAACTTTAACGATATTTAATTGGAATATGATTTATTCTTCTTTGTGTCGTGTGTTCGCGGTTCGACAGGCAAACACATATTTCGACAAAAATGGCGACGGGCGGGTATGTTCAACCCGAATGTAAAATGTCTGTGACGGTGAAAGATGTGGAAGAATCAGAAATGATCAACGGCCCAGAAAGTGAAAACAGCAAAGTGTGTGGTACACATGAGGCATATTCAGGACACGAAACACGAATATGGCAGACCACCGTAAAAGAGATTGGAGCCTCATCACGTAACATTCCAAAGAAAGCCATGGAGAGAAATTCTAACTATTGTTTTAAGAACGAGCTAAAACTGAACACAATAAGAACAAGACAAATGAAATTGTTGGTGCATGTTAAAGGACACAACAGCCTAATAAAAGTAATATTGGAATGGAAAATACAAGGTAAAAGAGGCAGACCAAGACTAGCATGGACGAGTAACATCAAAAGATGAACAAGTCAACCTATGACAATCTGCACCATCAAAACAAGAAACAGAGTGGAATAGCGATCCATGGTAGCCAACCTTCGTTGCGGTAACGGAACCAGATGATGATGACATTATGTATTTATGTACTTATGTACATACATAATTTTTCTTCCTCTTTTCTCTTTCACTGATACCTAAAAGGTGTCGTGGTTTATATCATTTGTCGTTCTTGTGCTGCTCGAATTGTCTGTCTTAGTGATTTACTTAAGTACCCATATATATATATACATATATATATATATATATATATATATATATATATATATATATACGTGTATACATCAACAGCAACATACATGTATATATCCCCACATGCATACCGTACCTAAGCGGCAACCAGATTCACCAATGTAGGTTATCTTACATGGCTTATATTTTATGACTCATTCTTTGATCTCTAAAGAGCAATTAAGGAAAAAAGAACGGTATCGGACCGGAGAACGTAGTTGCAAGTTTTACACTGATCGCGATCGTAACGGATCCGTTGGTTATGGTCGGAGGTTGAAAGGCGGCTCCTTATAAGCATTCCTTGAAGTCTAGGGGAGGGAAGGAGATAATAGTAATTATTACAATGGAGGGAAGTGTATGTGGGAAGTTAAAGATTCGATGGGGGGGGGGGGGCGGAACGTTAGGAGAGAGAGAGATTAAGGAGGATGGAATGGTAGGATAGACGTCTAGAGAGAGAGAGAGAGAGAGATAGAGGTCTAGTAGAAGGAAAGGAAGTGATAGGCTTAAAAAGCGAGAATGAGTAAGTGTTACTATGGAGGAAAGTCTATGAGGGAATAGGAGAGAGAGAAAGAAGTCTAGGACAGGAAAGGAGAGATGATAGGCGTAAATGGAGAGAATGAGTAAGTGTTACTATGGAGGAAAGTCTATGAGGGAATAGGAGAGAGAGAAAGAAGTCTAGGACAGGAAAGGAGAGATGATAGGCGTAAATGGAGAGAATGAGTAAGTGTTACAATGTAGGGAGGTCTATGAGGGCAGCTAAAAATACGAGGGAGGGCGGAACGCTAGGAGAAGGAAAGAGAGAGGGGGAGGGTGAAATGGAAGGAAAGTAGTCTATGAGGAGATGGGAGAGAGAGAGAGAGGGATGATTAGTATCACTAATTCAGAAGAAAGGGAATTTTGAAAAGTTAAAGAAAGATCCTACTGAGGAGAGAGAGAAAAAAGAGAGAGTACCAATAGCACAGAGGAAGAAAAAAGATCAAGTCATAATGAGGAGAGCTAATACCGAGGAAAGGATCACCGGATGATGCTTTCCTCCATTTAAGACAACTAATTAACACATGACGTCAGCAGACAACATATTTACATAAAAATGAGGTCAGCACAAGTACAGCAAGAACTCCAAAGTCAGCACACACACAAGACATAAACAGGCCACTTCAAGGATCACCGATGCGAGATGTCAACACCCCAACACGAGAAGTCATGGTTAACTCCCCCTGCGCCTTGAGTGCATTAGGCGCTAAAGGCGCTTACTATATATCTTTGTTAATCTATAGGCCAAATGAGGGTCAAATACAACATTGTATACTACTAACGTATGCACCACTGTCTTCTTGACTTTGCTGCCTGTCAAGCGTGCTGAAAATGCCCAGCACTCCTTTGGTGTCGTATTACAGATACGTCTGTACATATGGCTGCATCTTTCTCGTCGGTATTATCCCAGAATCTCAGAAGAGACCGTTGACCTCCTCATTGACCACGACTAAGTTCTGTTCCCTACATTTCCTGTCGTGTGTGATAATTCAGTAGAATATCCCCCTGAATGACGTAGGCACGGATATCAACTCTTCGCCAGTGTTGATATTGGTAAGCTCACTGACAAGTTTGATTACATCTTCTGCTTGGCCCATCCATGATTTGATTCATTTTAGCCATCCTGACACCATTCCCTGTGTTGAGCTCCTGGTGTAATAAATGCTCGCTATCTGCATTTATTTTCAAGTGTGCTCGTGCCCTCTAGATCTTGATCCTGTTATCCATGGTTGGAATGTCAAGAAGATACATCAATGCAGCACAGGGAGTGTCCCTCGTACACCTAAAGATAATGGGCACAGCTTCGTTCTGTATTTTCACTAGCCTGTCATTCTGCGTCGTACTGACTGTAAGAATTGCTACAGCGTATTCAATTGGTGCGAGGACTAGTCCCTGGAACAGAAGGGTAAGTAGCCTTTGTTCGATGTTGGCAGCTGTCATGACCTTCAAAGCGGCTATTCCTTTACTGGATTTTGTGATGTAAACTCCGTGGTACTCATCAACCATTCCCTGATCACCTCAACATTTCCCATTAGTGCTACTGGTGTGTCCGTGTTAACGATATGATTGTTAAGGGAGAACCATGCAACTGATGCTTTATTAGGATTAACCAAGACACCTGAAACCCCACACCAGGAAGAAATGCGATCGAGTTCGTCTTGCTTTGGGGAGGCGATTTCCCGTCTGTCTCTTCCCTGTCGATATACCAGAATATCATCAGTAAAAGTCATAGTTTTTCCCTTCCCATCTAGCTATTGTTCCGTGATCGTTATTGTGTACACGTTAAGTAGAACTGGTGACAATTGTGAGCCTTGTGGCAGCCCTGGACAAATTGATGTTGGTCCAAATGACCAATTTCCACATCTGAGTACCACCTTCCTCTGAAACAATGCTGCAGTGATCCATCTAATGAGGAAGGGGTGCACAGTCAGTTTGAGGAGCACGTGCATGAGGTATTCAAATGGTACCCTGTTTATGCATCCTCCAGATCTATAGCAGCAATACATGACTTCTCTCGTCTGTGAAAGCCTTCGAAGACTTCATAGGCGAAGATTGCCGTATTGAGTCATGCCTCCTTGTTATATCCATAACCTCCGAGTATTGGTGGGAATGCGCGTTTCCATTAAAGATGACAGGTGATTACACGGGCAACTATTTTTTCCAGTAGCTTGCCTACAGTGTTCTGCATCGTGATGATTCTGTAGGCACTGATCAGAAAATTATGATTGTTTAGCTTTGGTAGCGGAGGTAAGTAGCTGTGTAGCCACTCCTCCTTAATCAGACCACTCTGAATGTTGGCATTAAACTCTTTTGCCAGTTTTTTCAAGTCATCGTCGGCGAAATCGGCAATGTCGTCGTACCGAACACCGTCTGGACCAGCATCAGTGTTGTGTGACCTTTTACGTGTTGTATGAGTTGCATCGGTAGTGATTGTGAGATCTTCTTCCAGCACTACATCCTCACACAATTCTTAGTGACCCCCATATCCTCATTTTACAGCCTCATTTCTTTGGTCAGCCTACTCAATGTAGTGGACAAGCAGGGCCGTCCCTTTGTTCTCATCAGATTTGTGTCATATCTGGGCTGTGCTCTGGAAGTCTGGTATGCATCTGTCTCGCTAGCCGAATTCTTACTCTGATGAAGGTGCCAGAATGTGGCTTGCGATATTTCTGAGCACTTTTTTTTTTTAAGAAAAAGCACTGTTTTTGCAGAAATCATCCCACTAGGCGTCCTTAGCCTGTATATGTGCATTGTTTTTTGGTCGACCTCTTCTTTCAGACGCTTCAAGAGCTCAGGTTGTGTTTTTCCATTCTTTCTGGCTGTCTGCCATGTCTTGGCCGTTTGTCTCTTGTTCCGCCAAGCTTCCTTGATTTCTAAGTTCCTCCAGGGCGGCTGCGCCAACTTTCTTCCCTCCTACAAGGGGCTTCCTTGGTCTGTGTTATCATAGTGGAATGTGATGAGCTTGCTTTTCGGACCTCTATTTCTGCCTTTCTCAGTTAGGAGGACACATGGATAGTGATCACCTTGGTGGAATCCCAGTACACTCCACCTTCAAATCGATGAGAAGATGGAAGACACCAGTGCCAGGTCTATGACACTATCAGAGTCCCCTGTTTGTGTTCCCGCTCTGGCTGCTCTTCCATCATTCAGGCACACTAAATAGGCGGACACCAGTGTGTTCTCTAGATCTTCTCCCTATTCGTTGGTTATGAGACTACCCCACTAGTTGCCGCTAGTATTAAAGTCTCCGCAGAAAATTACGTTCTCCTTCTCCTTTAAAACCACGAATGATACTGGGGTCAGTACCTTACCGCATAAACCGGCAGTTCTTCACTGTCCCAAAAAGACATCAAGTCAACCTCAGCTGCCACCATGTTGTTTCGCACAAGTATGGCCTGTCTAAGGTGTCGTCTATTGTAGAAACAGTGAAATCCAGGAGCATCACCTAGAGGTGCTTCTCGCAAAATCATTATATCGGGGCTGCACAGCAGTTTATTAAGAATGGGACGTCGTTGATTTATGGAAGCACAGTCCCAGTATGTAACATGCACATATTTTAGGCCTAGCCTCTCGCACAGCGATAATTTCTGCCATAATCCAGCACATTTGCCTTTTCTTGTCTTCCTTCTTCGATGTTGTCGATCAGGCCACATCTGAATACTTCTTGCTGTCATTGTTGATTTTGTTTTGTGAGTATCTTTCTCCATAACAGCTTTTTTTTGTTTTTTGTAAAGCTCTCTCTTGTCTTATGCAGAATATGGTCCCACCTGCTGTTTTTACCCATGATGTGGATATAATTGATCTTAGGTCGAAGCTAAACAAATTGTTATGAGGCCAGTTTTTCCTTGTTTTTACTCTAACAGAGGGACCTCATTGTTTTGCACACTGAATCAACGATGATCCTGGAAATAAACCTTCTACGAACAGTTCCCTTAGCAAGTCAGGTTAGTTTATTAGTTAACCCTTCACCAGCGTTTCATAGTTAAGGTTGTGACTGGATGCCCATTACATGCAACAACTCATTGATAGTCTAACTCATCTTTGGAACGCATATGCATATTAACGACAATGGTTGCCTAAATAAGGCATGCCACAAATGCCAATATTATAAATAAATAATCAAGCACAAGAATTGAATGTCATTCTTCACAATTATACCTATACCACACCCGTCTACAGTTAAGGAATTCCAACGACCAAGATATGTCTGAATCCTTTCCTTAACTTTAACTTTACATTTCTGTCAAATAGTAACCTAAAATGTGTACGAGCACACGCTCGTAAATATATAAAATATTTTTCATAAATAAAAAATATCGTATGCAACAAATCTATGTCAATAGAAGTGCGGGAGAGAGTTCATCGGTGCTATATAGACCCAATTCTGACCCATGGAAGCGAATCATGGACAGTAAACAAACACATGAAAAGACGGTTAGAGGCCACAGAGATGGGATTTCTCAGAAGAATGTTTAAAGTTTCCAGGAAGACTAAAAAGACCACTGAGGAAATTCTCAAAGCGGCCAACACAAAATGAGAGCTCCTAAAAAACATCAGAAAGAAACAATTAACATTTTTCGGGTAAAAACCTTCCTCAGTTACAAGACTTCCTCATTGGTAACCCTAACTCTCTAATTTATCTGAGGTCATCTCTCTCTCTATTTCCTCAGCTCTCTTGTCTTATCATCATCATCAAGTACCGGGCCTAGTGGCCTAGGTGATCATGTCTCTCCACAACTTTCGATCTCGGCAGCTATTTATCATTTCTGTTGTTGACCTTTTGCCAAGCCATTCTCTTAAGCTGTCTCTTATTGTTTTTCTCTTTGCTTCCCTCTATCTCTTCGTCCCTCAATTTTTCCAGTTGTTACAATATATTCAAGTTGTTCTCTTCTCATTACATGGCAAAAAATGATGATTGTCTCTTCCTAACATTGGAAATTAGCTCTCTTTTTGCTTTGACCTTTCTCAGAACCTCTTCATTACTCTTCTTAGCTGTCCATGGTATTCTCAACATTCTTCTGTAAAACCACATTTCAACAGACTCCAGTGATTTTCTTGTCTGTTGTCCTATTGTCCATGATTCGCATCTGTATGTTAAGACTGGCTCTACGTAACATTTAAGAACTCTTTTTCTTGTTTCTATTGTCAAAAATGGATTGCATAGTATTTTCCTCATTTTTTGGAAAGCTGCTTTTGCCTGTGCTTGTCTAATATCATTCTCTTAACATCACTTCTCTAAATCTCTTCATAAATCATCTCCTGTTTACATAGTAACATAATCATTTATTCTCCTAATTGGTGAGTCTCTTTATATTTCACTGTATTCATCTCTTATATGTCTCTTCTATACAATTTTATTCTCCTCTCCATACGCAATTCTTAGTTTGTTGCTTGATGTGCGACGGGGATAATTTGACGACTAACTGTGTGTTTATATGTTCGGAATTGGAGTCAAAAACGATGGCCTAACATCATCACGTGCTATACATTAAAAAAACAAATATGACGATCATCATTTTCTGGAGAACGTGAACTTCCGGTATATGGTGCATAGGTGGCAGGAATCATTGAAGGCTATGTATGAGAAGTGTTCCTTGTTGCGGTTTCCTCATATTCCAATTCCGGCTTGTTGCAGGAGCTACTGAGTTAAGTGCTCTGTGCACACCGTGAGCTCTGTGTCTTATCCGTTTTAATAATGTTTTTAATATTTCAATTGTTTAAGATGAATGATGATATGGTATGACAGGGAACAGTTGGCTGTGTTGACTTTCTGCGCGGTTTCGCCTTATGTCTTTTGGCGTGTGCTGAGACTGCTACGATGGGGACTACAGTTACCTTTCTTTGTTTGGGAGATGAGAAATTAATTCGGATGATTACGCTGGCGCGGGCGGTTGAGCAATTATGGATTTTGATTCGTTTGCAGTGACACCGGGGCCTTCCATAACCAAATACTAATACCCACAACTCTGTTTAGCTTATGGGGAGGATAGCTCACGAAATAAATTTGCTGAAGCCGAGGGAACTGCTCGTACAAAGTTTCGCAGCCTTATTAATGAGTTACTTTCACACATTTAAAATACAGATAGAGAGTATCAGCAGTGTCATCACCTGTAAATGTCTTCATAGCTTCGCCAGAATGGTTGCGTTCGCCCGATGATTAAAGTATTCTAGAGTATCGTGGTGAACTAGAATATTCCTCTTCATCATCCGCCCTTACAAGGACGTAGTGGACGTGTCTGCCTTGTGTTGTGGTTTGCAGTATAACTGTTATATTTGCGCCTTTCGGCCCAACACATCCGACTTCAGCACGACATTTTTGAGTACCGGGTTGTCTTCCCTCTTCGATACCTGCACCCGTGGCCAGACTAGACAGGTTAGTCTGTTACTGTAGGCACCGAAGAGAGGTGGAGCAGGGTCTAAATGGTTTTGGTTCACCGATCCTGGCGCAAGCCATCAGCTGTGAGTCACTGACAACTTCCAGCTCTCGTGCTGCGCCAGAATGATAAGAGATATGGGCTCCCGAAGTCAGGATCTAGAGTACATTTAAACAGTGGATTGAAGAAGTTCGTGCACGGGCAGGGATTAAACTAATTTCATCAGACTGCACATATTTGTAGATTACCTCAATAGAGAAAGACGATAGATAAAGAGAGGGATAGTAGTAGTAGATGAAGAAGCGGAGGAAGAAGCAAAGGTTTACAAATTGTTCAAAGAAGTGCGCACTAATTTTAACGTAGCGCATTGTTTATTGTGTGACGTCCAGCACAAACTACTTAGGCTGTAGTGATTGTAGTGGAACGAGAACAAAAACTCAACGATTCAAGATACTCCCATATCTACCAACTTCTATTATTTGGAACAACATACTCAATAACAAGAAACTGTGAGGCAATAAGCTTATCTCTTATACATTAATCAGTTTATCATTTCTTGGAAGGCTACATATTATTAAGTGTAAAATTATTTACACATTGTTTTTGTGTTACTATTCACGACTATAGTTCACAAATGTTTACCGTTGTTTGAAAAGTTATTTCACGGGATTGTTGAACTAAGGAGCCGCGATAGCTCAGTAGTTAGTGAACTGGACTACACAGGACAAGAGGTAAGGTTCGTACCCAACCGACGGCTTCCGGGTTCACCCAGCCTTAAATGGGTACCGGATTTTTTTTCTGGGAAAGTAAAGCAGCACGGGCATAATAATACGACCACATTACCCCAAAAATCATGTGCTGAAGGTCTGTAAAATATAGGGTCACTAACACCATATTTCCTTATACGCCACTTGGCGTGACGGGAGTACTTTACTTTTTTGTTTTTACTTGACTCTATGGCGATTATTTCAGATAAACCATGAACAACACTACAGATATACCCTATATTTTCGAGAGATTTAGGTCATGGATGGAAATATATCAAGAGTTCCTTCCCATATACATCACGATAACCAGGATAGGATTACCCACGTGGTTTGCCATTGGCTTTATCGGAAACCCAATATCGGCTATTATATGGTTTGGACAGGTAGTGCGTCATAAAAGTTCATCAGCAGTTTATTTGGTAGCGCTGTCAATTTCTGATACGTTTATCTTAATTAATGTTTGTATGTACTACCTGACTGATACCTATGGGTTCAAGACTTACGATCCCCCCATTGTGTGTGAGACGATGATGTTTACAATCTACACGCCACAGTACCTCTCCGCTTTACTGATCTTGGGGTTCACATTTGAACGCTATATCGCAGTGTGCCACCCGTTCCTGGTATCGAAACTGTTTACAGTCAGCCGAGCCGTTGTTATCACATTGTGTTTTGTCGCTCTAACTGTTGCTTGTGGCGCGCCTGAGATACATATTTGTGAATACGTGGAGAAGACGTAAGGAAATGCGAAAAGATACAATTTGGTCTGCTTATTTCTCTTATGCTTTGGTTCGAAGAATTGTCGAAATTATCGAAGTATCTCAAAGAGCGTTGAACATTTTCGTTTACCTTATGACTTCAAAAATCTTCCGTATGGAACTTGTGTATATGCTAAAGCACCAAGGAAGGATGATGCCTTCTGGGTACACTAGTAGTATAGTGTCAGAGAAGCAAATGCAAGAACAAAGCACGTAGGTATCTACTGCGAATGCTTAAGGCAACCCAAACAAACGTGGACTCAGACTCTAATGAGTTGTTAGCACTGCACTGCTAGTCGTCTCTAGTTTCTAGGATGTATTTAAACAAATGGTGTCATTCTAATGTGAATAATGCGTGCATCTGAACTCTCATGGATGAACAATTCGTGTTTCTACTTCAGCGTTATACAATTTCAATGTAGATCCACATTTATTAAAAAATTTTATGTAAAAATGAAACAGTATTTAAATTTCACACAAAATGTTTTTAATGAACATTTGTACCCTTTCCATCATTTTTTCAGTAGCAGTTCCACTTATTTCTACTTTTTCTTGTATACAAGTGATGAGGTGTCTCGTGTTATTGTCTCACTTTATTTTTTTACTATTGACCCAGATACTACCCATGGAACCTTATCTTGGCATGCAACAAACGACACAACTAGTCATCTGCAATAAATGTGCGAATTTGGGACCAGGAAATACTTTCTCCCTCATGTATTTAGCTTCACTCAGACTTGAAAATGTCATGATGGTGTACTGAAGAGCCTCCTATATTTTATCCAATGCTTTGACAACGATTTTTTTTTAATGAGACCCGACTAATTTACAAAGGACAAAATCATACTGATTCCTACAAGTGCCAACTTTTCAGCATTAACACTACACGGAAAGTCTGCAATGACTGTCAGATTAGCCAAACTCTTTGGATGCCGTGGTCATTTCTTGCACAACTTTCCTACCCACAGAGAAATCTACGTACTTGGTGTATCCTCCATAAAGTTCAAGCAAACGCGGAATATTTTTAATTGTTCATCTATATTTATTTCTTTCATACAATTTTAATATGCTTAATGCAAAGATACGATATTTATTGATTTATGAACTATCATTATCATCATCAAGTAACATTCCTGCTGGTGTAGGTCACCGTGATGATTGTTTCTTCATAAATTTTGGAAATTAGCTCTCGTTTTGCTTTATCCTCTTTCAGAAAGTTTTCATTACTCTTATTAGTTGTCCATGGTAACCTCAACATTCTTTTGTAAAACCACAGCCTCCAGTGAATGTTCTACAGCTTCCAGTGATTTTCTTGTCGGTTGTCGCATTGTCTATGATTCACATCTAGATGTTAAGACTGGCTCTACATAACATTTAAGACTCTTTTTCTTGTTTCTATTGTCAAAAATGGATTGCATAGTATCTTCCTCATTTTTTTTGGAAAACTGCTTTTGCCTTTTTTGAGCCATTCTGCATCTCACCTCTCTTGTACATCTACCATCTCTCTCTCTCTCTCTCTCTCTCTCTCTCTCTCTCTCTCTCTGCGATCAGGACTCAATAAGAGTAGGATTCCAGACTCTCACATGAAGTCAGCTTTCAGGTTAAGTGTGTTGATCGCACACACAGTCAGAACATCACAATTAGAGTCTGCCAGATCCACTCATCTACCATCTAAGGTTAACATTGTTCTCGCGGGGATGTATTCATCTCTTTTATGTCTCTTCTATACGATTTTATTCTCCTCTCTTCACATCTGCATTATTTCTCAAATTTCAGCTAATTCACCTCTCCAATTTCTCAGAATCTCCTATCTCACTTCAATTCATACTATTTCTCAAGTTTCATCACTTGAAATATGTCTCTCCTGAGACACTACTAATTTATCCATTGTATTTTCCTCACCTCAATAACTTCTTTAAATCTGACTAACTTCAACATATCATTTATCTTCATACACTCCTCTAATTTCAATGGTCAACTTAGTACCAATCTTGCCTCTTCTTCATCTTTGTTGTCCATTTAGTGGATGTCTTCTGCCGTGTTATATAACCTTCTGAACCTTTAGCTTTCCTTACTTTACCATTTTTGATTGTCGTTCCCAATACTCCCTACGGATTTCTCCATTGCCATCATAATCTACCGTGCACTGATCTGGATACAGTGGGTGTAGATAATGTGGTCTCTTTTCTACCTCATCTGTATCTGAGGGCCACTCATCAAGGTCTAAGCTTGATGGTTTTTTCCTGGGTTGTGCAGACTTTTGCCTCTCCAGAAGGACTTGTGTATCTTTTGTTTGTCACATTCCGTGTCTGTCATCTTTGAAATTATCTCTTGTAGCTCTAGTTTATCTTGCATCAAGGATTCTTCCTCTATCTTCAGATAAGCCTTCTCACATTTTAGTTGTCCAGTATAGTCTTCGGCATCCGTCATATCGGTTTCTATTTTCTCTGCTTCTCTCTTCAAGCTTTTGTTAGTGGTCTTTAAGTTATTAACTGTCTCTGTCAACTTCATAATCTTTTTTATTATTCTTCTCATTAGTTTGGTTTAGTATTATACTCTTATGATCTCTTTTTATTAATATATCATTAAATTCTATTATTATTTTATTTTGTTCATTCTTCTAAATAAATTTCATCTTGTATTATCTCCATGTGTCACTACTTACACAGGCATCTATATAACTCCTTGCAACTGTAGCTTCTACCTCAGTATGTGTACTTCTTGTCTCTTGTTCTGGGTCTGTTTTTCTAATGATTTCTTCTCTAATAATTTTATTATTTTTAAACTATACAGTCTATAGTCTGGTTTAGTGTAAGGTGTCTTGTTTACTTCGGTGTATGTTTTGGGTTACTATGTGTATGCTTTTGTTGTAAAAGTAAAAAGTAAAGTACACCCGTCACGCAAAGTGGCGTATAGGGAATATGGTGTTAGTGACCATAAATTTTACAGACCTTCGGCGCATGATTTTTCGGATAATGTGGTCGGTATTATGCCCGTGCCGCTTTACTTTCCCAGAAAATAATCCGGTACCCATTAAAGGCTGGGTGAACCTGGAAACCGTCGGTTGGGATCGAACCCTTGCTCTTGTCCTTTGTAGTCAAGTTCACTAACCACTGAGCTATCGCGGCTCCATGCTTTTGTTGTAATGGCCTATAAACATTCACTTTTATTTTGCTGTTATTGATTGTGCGCTCTCTATTTCAAATATTATTAATAATTCTACACTCTCGGTATATGATTATCGCTGTTTGTCTCGTCTTCTGACCTACCAATTAATTTGCACAATATAACTTTTCCAAAGGAACTAAAATCATTTCTAATATTTGTGTCGCTAATGTTTATATCTAAATTTGTCAATAATATTTTACAGCTATTTGTAGTTATCTTTTGTTTATTGTCCATGTCTATTTTAGTATTAATGTAATAATCTGTTGTAACTTTTAATATAACTATTAGATGAATACTACTACTTGTGGTCCCTTAATTGTGGAAAGAATAAAACAATGGAAATGTATTAGTTGTTGTTATAAAATAAAAAAATATAAGGATTTAACAACTCTGGCCTCAGGTTACTTAAAAAAATGATTATTATTTAATTTACTAGGCAATAACAACAATGTATTATATTATATAATTATTATATTAAATTATTATGGTTATGGTCATTTATAAAAATATATATTGCAGCCTTTATTTCAATGTAAACATAACACTATTTTTAAAAATTCAACCAGCACATAACAGAAAAATGAATTACAATATGGTATGTCAAATTACCAATAATAATTTAAAAAATAATATTTAACTTAACCAACTACGTAATAAACTTAATTAATTAATGAATTAACTAATTAATTATTTTAATTATTGATTCTGCCTCTGGTGATGATCGGAACTTCTATCTAATGGTAATATAAAGATGTCTTAATACACTCTAAAACACAAGCGAATGGCCTTTGTTGAACAATAACACTTAAAAATTTATACTTGATTTTTTTCCCCAAAATGTAATCAACTACACCACTTGACTTATCGATCACAATTTTCATCAATCAAAATAACACATGGGGAACAATAACAAACGTGTTGGAAATTTTTTTTGTGAGCAGAGTTATCGGTTCTTGCAATTTGAAAAGAACAATAATAATGGCATCGGTTCAAAGGTCAGGCTGAATAAATGAAGACACTTGACCTCAGGTAATTGTTGAACTTTCGACTCGAAACAGGAATTGTTGACAGATAATTTGACAGTTCTCAGATGGCAGCAATTTGTAGGCTGATAAAAATTCTACTGCACTTGACACAACTCAACACAACAGGTAAATGGACGAAACTTCGATTGAGACTCTTGGCTACTTTTACGTGCTGAACTCTGACCTCAGCGGACTTCTCATTGACGACTCGACAAACACAGGAAATGGACTTGTAAAACGCGTAGTGCGTTTGAATTTTAACCGGTTCAACGATAAACTTTTGTTCCTCTGTTAAATTTTCTGTCTTTATTAATTTGATTTCTTTCTTCCGGGTTCTTATCCTGGTCACGGCACCAAATGTTATAGTATTTTGATGCTATTTATTATCTTTGATGTTATTATTGTTCTTTGACAGCACACCACATAGATCACAACGTTAATCATTAGTTTTCACAATTTGTTTATTACGAACTTGTTATAGAATATATGGAAGCACAGTTCTTGGAATATATAAAGCACAATTCTTGCAGCAACTAAAATTCATATTGTTCTATATTTATTTGTTATGTCTCACTGTCTACTGCTCAACTAATGTTCATATGTCACTACTTTCTTTACTACTCTCTATCAACTTACTTAATAACTTCTCAGCTGACTTAAAACTACAACTTGAAGATTCTTAAATTCCTAACTAACTTTCCGTCCTGGTTATAAATTTCTCTAACTACGGATCTAAATTGCGGACCTGATTTGTTGTTCCTAAACTTCTAGCTCAACTTTCTAATCTTGTTCTTCTTAACAGCCTAACTTTTAGTTCTTCTTAACAGCCAAACTTCTAGTTCTTCTTTACAGCCTAACTTGTAGTTCTTCTTTTAGCTCTTCTTGCCTTAACCTATTGTGTTAAAGTTTAAATACTCCAACATCACACTTCGCTTTAAATATCTGTAGCCAATAAAATCATCGCAATTGTCGCGAAGTGACAATTTGCAACCTTTTAAGCCAATCAATTCTCACAACAATGATTCCTACGCCAAATTTCATCGCAGCATTGTGACTCAATATTCAACTTATGTCCAAGACTTGACCGTTCCATAATTTCAGTGTCAAAATTGTCAAAACAAACTGTTTGTGTCCATCATACCCTATGGTCAGTTTTGACCTCTCTAAGTCTCAAAACAATGATTACTTCATGACCTGACCTGTTCTGGTAGCTGTTTACCGGACAGTAAAGTCATGCGGTCAAATCATGCGCGTATTGTCATGCACTTATTTATATCACCATTTCCACAATTTGCTTTCGTGGAAATTTCCATTAAACTGTTATGTCCAGTATAATTCTACCTTTCCTTCCTCCCCACTTTTTGCGTGTCCACCATCCCCTATGAACTTTCTATTCCCTTAACTTGCTATGTTTGAGTGTAATTCCTCGGTGGGTGTCCCTACACTATGAACTTTGCGTTATCCCCTAACTTGTCACTCTGTCACTAATTACTGATGATCGCTATCATGTGTTACTGCTATAGTCTATCAATAAATGGGTACCTGGTTAATTTACCTGCACCACTCTTTCAATCACCTACTCTGTTATACGACTCAAACCTGTTATGTCTAGTGGTATTATTTGTGTATTAGGCTTCTGACTTTCTCTTTAGTTTTATTTTTATTTTGAGCAAAACAGGATTTATTCTATATCAGCTCCTGGATATGTCTTCGTTTGTATGACGCCTTTTCTAAACCTATCATTGATCAATATGTACTTTATGTGATTACTCTTTTTATCTTGTTATATGCCTGTTTTCCTAAAAAAAAAAAATTATATTTTACTTCTTTTGTTTCTTTTTCGTAGGCCATGAATTGTTCTTATATTCTCCTTTTCCTACTTTAGCACTCATGTCACTCGTTACAATTAAGATGTCAGATGATTTTTCTTCTTTCATAAACTTTTTTCAATATTTATAGTCTTGTGCCCCTTTTTGTTTTTACTGGATGGGTACATATGTCTGTATTATTGCTATGTCGAATGGGTGTGCTTTCATTTTTTTGTAGTTTAAATCTGACATTTTATGTCAAACGAGGACTTGTGAATTTTTGTTGTTCTCTTTTTATCAGCATTCTCACATTTCTTTGATGTTCTGTATTGAATAATTAAAATACAAATTTTTCATCCTGTATGTAACCACATTCTTTACATCTTGTCAATGGAATTAAACGACTTGAATAATGTTACGAAGCCAGATTATTAAGAGCTTAGTTTGTTATCAGTAATATTTTTTGACATAATGTTAATGTTAACAAAAACAGTCCAATGGCATGCTAGTATACCACATATAGAGGTCTAGAAGTCACAGAAGAGTCTAACTGTGGACTTTAAAATAAAGACGAAAGAGAGGCAGACCAAGGACATCCTGGTGGTGGAAGCCGAGATGAACAATTTGGGCTACACACGGGGCACGTAGCGAAAAATAGCCGTAGACAAATCAAAGTAGAAGAACTCTGTTATTGCCCTTTAAGTAAAAACACGATGTACAAATTATTGATAGCTTTACTAGTCTGAGACCAGGGAGAGAAGATAAACAAGTATCTCGTATAACACTGACTTTTTTGTTTAATTACCATGTATTATGTATTGTTGTTGAGTGTTTCTTTAATAATGATGTATTTTCTATGGATGTAACGCTAGTTACATTTAAATGCTCTTTAATAATTGGTTAAGTGGAAATAGAAAAATATTTAATGTGTATTTACAATGAAATGTCGCTGTGAATAATTGGTACATACGTGACTCTTTTTCTATTATTTTCAGATAAACCATGAACAACAACACTACAGTCATAATATCTGTCTTTGAAAGATATAGCATTGTGGAATTTTACAGAGAGTTCCTTCCCTTCACCCTCCTGATAACCAGGATAGTACCCCCAATCTGGCTCATCATTGGCATTATCGGAAACCCCATATCAGCTGTTATATGGATGAGACAGGTTGTTCGTCGGAAAAGTTCATCTTCTGTTTATTTGATAACCCTGGCTATTTCTGAAACAATCTCCTTAATTACTCACTTTCTGTACTTCCTGATGGATGGATGGGATATAGCAACTTTCAACAACCCCATTATGTGCTCGATTTTTATGTTCACACACTACATGCTACAGTACCTCTGTATTTTCCTTATCTTAGGATTCACGTTTGAGCGCTATATCACAGTGTGTCACCCGTTTCTGAAATCCAAATTGTTTACAGTCAGGCGAGCTGTTGTTATGGCACTGTTTTATGTTGCTGTAGCCGCCATTTTTGCCACACCTCAGATATATTTGTTTGAATATATGACCAATGTACAAACGAATTTAACAGTCCATTACTCTTAAAATTTGATAAAATTTGGACAGGGTTTTCAGAATTCTGCGTTTTCATAAATATTCCTTTGATAATTCTTTTTTTAAACATACAAGTTTTGATGAAAATATATAGTGTCTCAAAGAAAGATGCTTTAAGAAAACAGAAAAATTTTCTAATAAACAATGCAGCTTCAACTGCAGCCCTTCTAGGTGTGTCCTTTTATCTTGTAATAACTCAGCTCAGCTACAGCATCGTGGTTAACTGGGAACATTACTTCGATTTTGCTAAAAGACAACACTATTTGTCTCCTGAGGAAATGAGAAGAGATAGAATCTGGTCTAATTATTTCATGTATTCCACGATTCGAAGAGTAGTCAAACTTTTCGAGCTATCTCACAAATCGGTCAATATTTTCATTTATTATATGACTTCAAAAATGTTCCGAATGGAACTTGTGTATATGTTGAAAAATAAAGGAAGGACTATGCCCTTTCGGTATAGTACCGAGTCAGAGAAGAGAATGCAAGAACAAAATACTATGTCATCAACAAGTGCTAGACGCTACCCATAAACAAACATAGTCTCTGACCCTAATGAAGTGTGAGCACTGCCCAACTTTTAGATTTGTGTGCTTCCCGTTTCAAGAATGCCGTTTGTCTAACTTTCTTGCAATTCCGAATCAAGAGATAGTTAAAATACAGTTGTGTTTCAATTAAAAAATCGTCACGCCTCAAAGGCTTCTAATTTGTAGTCATTAATTCTACCCTTAAAACGTAGTCTATTGTCGTGCCTGAGATTATCGTCAGGACAATTCCTCTGTGTGATGTACCAAAAGTCTATCACAAATCTACAGGTAATTAGGTGTAAAATCTGTTTACCAATTCTGGCAAGTGTTATTTTTATTGCAGCAATAATCATTCACCGTAACTATTTTAAACGAAGGAGGCTATAAATAATTAAGTACACATCATTAGTTAATATGGTCAGCACAATATCAGGGCGCATTTCTTTCCCTTTAAAAAATAGGCAAATGCACATTTAAGACTTGATAAACCTATAATCCAGGCGATGAAGTAGCAGTGAACGCTTGGTGATATTCTTCTAAAAGAATGAATTCGACAATGAGAAATTTAAATGCTGTCATTTTTTACTGTTTTCTTGTTCTGATTAAACCCCCCCCCCCCCCCCACTCCACCCCACCCGACCTATTATTAATAATAGTTTAACAATATTTACTTTTTTTCACACAATTTAAAAGACTTAATGTAGTTATACTATATTTATTGCAGTGTGAACTAGATTCAGTGTTTCTCAATCAGAGGTAATTCACAGAATTTCCCGGGAGTGGTTGGGGTGTGTGGTGTGCCACAGGTAAAAGTAATTAGCTGGTGTATGTCGGGGGGCAACGATAGAACCAGAGGGATAAAGGCCTCTTGGTCAAGCAGTCGCCACGACGTGTGAGACGTGTTTAAAATGTTTTAAAATAATTATCTTTTTCATTAAAAGCAGAAAAGGTGGGGAGGGAGCTCGAGAATAAAACAAGTTTGGAAGGGGACCTCGTAGAAAAAATATTGAGAAATACTGAATTAGATGATATTTAAAAGCAGACCTTGCTTGCCTGTCAGCCATCGCTTTGTGACTAACTTCTGCATGCTCGGGTCAGCAAGTTAGGCAAATTTTTACGTGAGAGACGTCACAAGTAGGCGCATCCACTCTCTGCGAAGCTATCTGCGAAGCATATTTTGTTAATCCAGCGAAGCCATGCTTTGTCAGTTTTGTCAATATGACTGCATATTTTGTTAATCCAGCGAAGCCATGCTTTGTCAGTTTTGTCAATATGACTGCATATTTTGTTAATCCAGCGAAGCCATACTTTATCAGTTTTCTCAATATGACTGCATATTTTGTTAATCCAGCGTAGCTATGCTTTGTCAGTTTTGTCAATATGACTGCATCCAGCGAAGCCATAATTTGTCAGTTTTGTCAATATGACTGCATATTTTGTTAATCTAGCGAAGCCATGCTTTGTCAGTTTTGTCAATATGACTGCATATTTTGTTAATCCAGCGAAGCCATACTTTGTCAGTTTTGTCAATATGACTGCATATTTTGTTAATCCAGCGAAGCCATGCTTTGTCACTTTTGTCAATATGACTGCATATTTTGCTAATCCAGCGAAGCCATACTTTGTCAGTTTTGTCAATATGACTGCATATTTTGTTAATCCAGGGAAGCTATGCTTTGTCAGTTTTGTCAATATGACTGCATATTTTATCGGTCTCTTACCCAGTCACGTGATAGCCTCCATCCCGATAGCATGTGCTGGATGTACTAGCCGTGTAGGTTCTCTACCAACCTTTCAATGGAACATACTGCAAAATCACTGCCGTCCGGCACATCCCTGTCATCATCATCATGTACCATACCGGTTGGCGTAGGCGATCATGTCCTTCCACAATCTTCTATCCACAGTGCATCGTATCAGTTCTGTTGTTGACTGCTTTCTACGCCATGACACCAAGCTATCCAGTATTTTCTCTCTTTGTCGTCCGCGATCTCTCTTTCCTTTCATTTTGCCAGTTGTAACCAAGTATTCCAACTTTCCTCTTCTCATGATGTGCCCGAAAAATGTTGATTGTTTCTTTCAGATGTTTTTTTAGAAGCTACTTTTTTGTGTTGGCCTGTCATCAGTGTTGATTATTGGGTCTTGAAGTTGGAAGTGACGTTGCAGTACCTCCTGCATCTTGGATTCTTATGCCTTCCACCCAGTCACGGCATTTCCTGACCAACATGATGATGACCTTGGTTTGCATGTGCTTATCTTGCATATCTAATCACTCCCATTAGAAATGCCCTGCTTGTTTCACGCGCCCAGCAGCGTTGTTTCAGGGACTGCAAACCACTCCCTTGGTAACGTTACCTTTCTTGAATTGCAATTATGGTATCAATGGATGTATTTTGCTACATCTTACGCTTTAATATGTCAAAATATACCCCGGTAAATGTCATGCTGTGGACCATTTCAGTGTACCTTTAATTGTACTTCAGAGGAGGCAACTCCGCAAAAAAGATGCGGTTATTCAATGGACGTCAGAGCATCTCGACTTTGCTGGATTGACCACATCTCCCAATTACTCCCACACCAGTCAATAATTTGATAGACCATGGTGTATAAATTCTGACTAAAGTCACTGTGGTTTCTGCGCTGGATGTAAACCAGAATGTTATCTGCGTGTATTAGGGATGCGAACTGATCCACCCAACTGGGTCTGTGTGAGGTTATCAGTAAAAATGTGAAGCAACCCCGGTGACAGTGTGGAGTTTGAGGGAGAGTAGAGTTAAAATTATGACCTCCGAAGACTAAGAACCGAATCTCAGTGCCACAACCCGCTCCAGTAACACAGTGCCTATCTATCGCACTATTCATGGGTCAATTTTCATGACTATCATGTGTGATATCATACGTGCTGCACTCAACTCTGATGTAAGCGTTTTCTAGAACAAGCAGCTATTGAAATCTCCTTCCTTCTTTGGAAACCCTCGTACACATCAAACGCGAGGACTGACACATTAGTGGTGGTGTCTCCGTATGGTCTATACCCGCCTCAGGAAGCAGCTTGAGCCATTCCAAATTTCACATCGGACAATTCGCAGACGACCATGCTCTATTCATCATCATCAAGTACCGGGCCTGCTGGCGTAGGTGATCATGTCTCTCCACAACTTTCGATCACGATAGTTATTTATCGTTTCTGTTGTTGGCTTTCTGCCAAGCCATTCTCTTAAGCAATCTGGTATCTTTTCTCTTTGCGTCCCTCTGTCTCTTCGTCCCTCAATCTTTCCTAGTTGTTACAATATATTCCAGGTGTTCTCTTCTCCTTACATGGCCAAAAATGACGATTGTTTCTTCCTAATATTGGAAATTAGCTCTCTTTTTGCTTTGGCCTCTTTCAGAACGTTTTTATTACTCTTCTTAGCTATCCATTGTATTTTCAACATTGTCTGTAAAACCACATTTCTACAGACTCCAGTGATTTTCTTGTCTGTTGTCCTATTGTCCATGGTTCACATCCATATGTTAAGACTTGCTCTAAATAACATTTGGGAGCTGCGATAGCTCAGTGGTTAGTGAACTTGAGTTAGGGTTCGATCCCAACCGACGGCCTCCGGTTCACCCAGCCTTTAATGGGTACCGGATTTTTTTCTAGTGCTGATCAAATAACTACTTTACGTATAATAGTTGAACAAAGTTTAGAACTAAAATCCCCACTTTATATTGGATTCATAGATTACGAAAAGAAATTTGATAGTTTAGGCAGAAGAATGCTTTGGACGTTGCTGAGTCATTACGGAATTACCATAAAGGTTATTAACCTGATAAAAACAATGTACGAAGGAACGAAATGTAGTGTGGTGCATGAAGGACAGCTTACAGAAGCATTTGAAATATGAACAGGAGTAAGGCAGGTATGCCTTCACTATCCATTTTTCTTTCTACTGGTCATAGAATGGATTATGAAAATAACTCAAAACAACAGAAATGGAATTTAGTGGTCACTGACCAAACAAATTGATGATTTAGAATTTGCTGATGACATAGCTCTCCTATCACACAGCCATCAACAGATGCAGGATAAAATGAGCATACTTGATGAGAGATCACAACAGCTAGGACTGAAGATTAATAGAGATAAGACCAATATTATGAGAATTAATACAGTTGCCAATAACCAAATAAAACTATGAGAAATACCTCTATTAGGTACAATCTTACATATATCTGGGTAGTAATATAGATAAAGAGGGAGGAACAGAAAATGATACCAAAATAAGGATAGCAAAAGTTAGAGCAGCTTTCATTACACTGGGAAGCATATGGAAATCCCAAGAAATTAGGTTAAATAAAAAAAATAAAAATTTTCAACTCAAATTTTAAGGCGGTCCTACTATATGGCTGTGAAACATGGAGAACAACAAAATTGACAATCACGAAGATACAGACTTTCATTAATGGATGCCTACGCAGAATAAAAGTATGGAAATGGCAGGACAAGATCACTAACATAGAATTATGGAAATGTACCAGTCAAATACCAGTGGATAAAGAGACACAGCGAAAACGATGGCGCTGGATAGGACACACACTACGGAAGCCAACTGAGAGTATTACACAACAGGCCCTTTTTTTTAATACCCAGGGGAAAAGACAAAGAGGAAGACCAAGGACTTGGAGAAGACAGAAACAGAGATGAAGATGATGGGGAAGACATGGAATGATCTTAAAAGAATGTCAAAAAACAGAACGACTTGGAAAGTGTTTGTTGAAGACCTATGCTCAACTGGGAGCTAAAAAAGGTAAAGGAAGGAAGGGATTTTTCTGGTAAAGTAAATCGGCACGGGCGTGATGCCGACCACATTACCCCAAAAATCTTGTGCCGAAGGTCTGTAAAATGTATGGTCACTAATACCATATTCCCTATACACCACTTGGCGTGACGGGGGTACCTAACTACTTGTTTACCTACATAACATTTAAGAAATCTTTTTTCTTGTTTCTATTGTCAAAAATGGATTACATAGTATCTTCCTCATTTTTTTTACCTCTCTTGTACATGTTCCGTTTGAGGTTAACAAAGTTCCCAATTATTTAAACTTTATTATGCTCTATTACCAAGGTAATAAAATAAGTTACAACAGCGTCTCAATGAGATTGAATAGAATATGCAATGAATATGAAGTAAAGATGGGCACAAAAAAGACATAGGTCATGACTATAAGCACAAAAGAGAACAAATCACAAAATGTCACTGAGAACAAACTAAAAAAATGTAAGAGTTCAAATACTTAGGAAGTATTGTCGTAATATATTGACAATCGTCAACGAATTCGAGAAGATGTGCAATAAGGCAAGCCACATAATCGTAAAACAAATCTCCATTATTATTTATTGTCTACCTGTATCTCTCTCTCTCTCTCTCTCTCTCTCTCTCCCTCTCACTCGCTTGTAGATTGGTATGCCTTCAACTTATCGTACATGGCCATTAAACCCCACATCACCAGAACTACTAACGTAGACACCCAAGTCAATATAAGAGTATGTTTATACAAGACTACGAACGTTTTGAATCTCTCATTAAATTTATGCAGTTCCTGTCTTGACTTCATTTTCCGTTATGATAGAGATAGTTAGCAGGTTATTTTGAGTTTTTATTTATGCCAAGATTACTCATTCAACTGATATTATTTAATAGTTAACAGCAGATTGCAATAATCAGATGGACAATAGTATTCACGGGGTTAATCGTTTGGTCGGCACATTGTAAATATATGTTTCCTTTGTTATTGTTTTCGAAAGAAGGTGAACAGCTCAAACTCTTCCTGCTGGCTGATTGCTTCTGAAGATCACATTGACTTCTGCTGCAAAACCGTAGATAAAGAGTTCTCCAAAATTTTAGATGTCACAAGAGCTTTAGATGTCACAAGAGTTTTAGATGTCACAAGAGCTTTAAATGTCACAAGAGCTTTAAATGTCACAAGAGCTTTAGATGTCACAAGAGCTTTAGATGTCACAAGAGCTTTAAATGTCACAAGAGCTTTAAATGTCACAAGAGCTTTAGATGTCAAAAGAGCTTTAGATGTCACAAAAGCTTTAAATGTCACAAGAGCTTTAGATGTTTAAAGAGCTTTAGATGTCAAAGGAGCTTTAGATGTCAAAGGAGCTTTAGATGTCACAAGAGCTTTAGATGTCACAAGAGCTTTAGATGTCACAAGAGCTTTAGATGTCACAAGAGTTTTAGATGTCAATGGAGCTTTAGATGTCACAAAAGCTTTAGATGTCACAAGAGCTTTAGATGTCACAAGAGCTATAAATGTCACAAGAGCTTTAAATGTCACAAGAGCTTTAGATGTCATAAGTCTTTAAATGTCACTGTAACAGAGCTAGATCATTTAGGGTAAGAAGAGAGATAGGGATGCGTTGGGTTATATGTGTCACCAAAAGGAAAGATAACACGAGAAAGTGAAATAGTGAAAGTTATTTTGCGAGTACAAAATAGATTAAAGGTCAGTCTATAGTGCAAGGTCATCTCGTGAAAAACGTGATTATAGTGTACAGGAAATGTACGAGAAGAAACCAAATTCCTTTGTTTCGGATCCTAGCTAGCCGGTGAATAAGACAAATCAAGAAAGAGACGAAAAGACCAGCAGAGAAGGCGGTTATCATCCAGAACAATGGGAATAGCTGTAGTCTTAGATAGAAAGTTGTCAACGGAATAATATGATTAAACATCTGTACATCAAACCAGTGACGTATTCTCTACGCTATCGCAGCTACCGCCGGTAGCCTGAACATATTAACGAAATACAAAAGGAAATAATAATTTATTATATTTTTTTCATAATTATATTATAAAGTTTCGAATATTCTATTACACATTTCGCTCGCCAATATGATTTATTTGCTTTGATTTGCATTTATTAAAGCAAAGTTTTCTTATGGCCACTATAACGTTTGTGAATGAAACCGAAACTAAACCCTATATATATAGTACAAGAAACCACTAACAACCAGCGGTACAGTTCTCTTCTCTCCGACTTAGAATTAATTACCTTGACATTAAAAAATTGCAGTGAAAATTATACGGGAGGAAGCTACCAATGCAAAATGCGGGTATTTCGGACCCCAGTGTCAGTACTTGGATCTCGTTTGCAAATGCGCCCAGGGGTCTGAACCTGCTTTCCTGTTTGATGACAGCGACACCACATGTGGTCCGGACGCGGGTTCTGCATCAGTTGGGACAACTCTCGATCAATCTTTGCCGTTCTCAGGGTTTGGGATTTGTGTGGGTGACTTGACGTATCCGGACAGTCACGGTGAAACTAAATGGTTCTGCCTCATGTAACAATGAATCACGGTTTGTAATTAGTTCGCACGAGATTGATGTCTTTTGCTCTGGGGCTGGTCTGATCAACAAGTTACGGAATGAAGGGGCGATAGTTGCAAATACCTGCTCCATCTACATTGGCGGGGGCTACGAATGTGGCTCTCAAACAGAACACAAACCAGACGGACACATTTAATGCTTGTTATACAGGAGACGGATGTGGACCAGAGGCTGCAGTTAATGGCAAAACAAAAACCAATCTCTATGACAATGACTGCACACACACACAATTGAGAAGTGGAACCAATTCTGTTAACTGGTATCTGAACTATGACACGTCCCGGAAGATTCACACCATTCGAATTTATCATCGAGCTAGCACTATGATTTGGGTAAAGAATGCCACTCTACAGGCTTTCTCTGACAGTGGCGGTGTGTAGTGTTCCAGTATAATGATATATCATACCCAAACATTTCTGTGAACACTATTGTAGTCACCACAAAGGCGACAATGGCACACATTAAGAGTTCTCATCGACCATTTCGCAGGCCGACAGTGCACTGACGGTGAGTGAGGTGCAAACATTTACAGACACCTATTGTCTGGACGGGCATTCTTGGTCGTTTTGTGCAGTGGGTAGTGGGTGCTGCAAAGGATACAACGTCATCATCGGTGCGTGTCGCGGCAACTGTTCACATGGGATCTGTGGACACGACTGCTCCGGGTCGTGTCTTAGTGTATGTCCTTTATGTAAGGAAAAATCCGGAAAATGCCTACAGCGTAAACGTCCTGGCTACATCTGTAGTGACACTTGTCCCGATGGTAATTTTGGGCTACGGTGCGGACAGTCGTGTTATGATGGCTGTGACATCATGTGTGACCGGAGGGTACAGACTGTACGTGCAAGGAGATGTGCTACGGACCAGACTGCACTCTCAAATGTCCGGACAACTGTTTCAACGACACCTGGGGACAGTCAACCGGGAACTGTGCATGCAAGGGAATCTTCTACGTGTCAGACTGCACTCTCAAATCTCCGGACAACTGTTTGAACGAAACCTGTGAACAGTTAATCGGGGCCTGCGTCTCGTATGTCGATGATTCCCACGTTAAGAAGAGTACTACAACAAACCCAAGCATATGGATACCTTAATGTGTTTCTGTGCTGGACATGGTTCATTTCTTGGTGTTTTTCCGTGAAGCCATGGCTCATATCTTGATGTGTGTCATGTTAGTCATATCTCATATCTTGCTATGTCCTTGTTAATCATGTCTCATATCTTTATGTGTGTATGTGTTTAGTCATATCTCATATCTTAGTGTGTATCTGTGTTAGTCATGTGTCATATCTTTGTGTGTGTATGTTTGGGTTAGAAATCTCATGTCTTTGTGTGTGCATATCTGTGTATGTCACATCTCATATCCTTGTGTGTGCATGTCTATGTTGATCATATCTCATATCTTTATGTGCATGTCTATGTTAGTCATGTGTCATATATCTTGATGTGTGTCAGTGTTAGTCATGCCTCGTATCGCTGTGTGCAAGTCTGTGTTGGTCACATCTCCTATCTTTGTGTGTGCATGTCTGTGTTAGTCACCTCTAGTGACTCGGGCCAATGGTGCTCGTAAACCTGGGAGGGCCGACCATCTAAGGACAGAATCCCTCTACAGAAAAGATCATCTGCTGCCTTGCAGGAAGATTGGGGACAATCAAAGGCTAAGGAATGCAAACCTGAATAAAATGCTGGCTGAAATCGGATGCACTGGGCCACTGGCGCAGAACACAGTGCAACGTTTTAACGGGTGTTCAATCAGAGTGGATCTGGCAGACTCTAATTGTGATGTTCTGCCTGTGGGGGCGATCAACACACTTAACCTGACAGCTGACTTCATGTGAGAGTCTGGAATCCTACTCTGATTGAGTCCTGATCGCAGAGAGAGAGAGAGAGAGAGAGAGAGAGAGAGGATATAATTGATCTTAGGTCGAAACTAAACAAATTGTTATGAGGCAAGTTTTTTCCTTGTTTTTACTCTTACCAAGGGACCTCATTGTTTTGCACACTGAAGCAACAATGATCCTGGAAATAAACCTTCTACGAACAGCTCCCTTAGCAAGTCAGGTTAGTTTATTAGTTAACCCTTCACCAGCGTTTCATAGTTAAGGTTGTGACTAGATGCCCATTACATGCAACAACTCATTGATAGTCTAACTCCTCTTTGGAACACATATGCATATTAACGACAATGGTTGCCTAAATAAGGCATGCCACAAATGCCCATATTATAAATAAATAATCAAGCGCAAAAACTGGGTGTCATTCTTCACAATTATACCTATACCACACCCGTCTACAGTTACTGAATTCCAACGACCAAGATATGTCTGAATCCTTTCCTTAACTTTAACTTTACATTTCTAACAAATGGTACTCTAAAAATGTGTTTTTACACGCACACGTTCGTAAATATATTAAATATTTTTCATAAATAAAAAATATCGTATGCAACAAATCTATGTCAATAGAATTGAGAAAGAGAGTTCATCGGTGCTATATAGAACCAATTCTGACCTATGGAAGCCGAATCATGGACACTAAACAAACAAATGAAAAGACGGTTAGAGGCCATAGAGATGGGATGTGCATGTCTATGTTTGAGAAAAAAGAATGTTGAAAGTTTCCTGGAAGACTAGAAAGACCACTGAGGTAATTCTCAAAGTAGCCAACACAAAATGGGAGCTCCTAAAAAAACAACAGAAAGAAACAATCAACATTTTTCGGGTACATCAAGAGAAGAGGAAAATTTAAATACATGGTTACAACAGTCAAAATATAAGGAAAGAGAGATCGCGGACGACAAAGAGAGAAAATACTGTATAGCTTGGTGTCATGGCATGGAAAACAGTCAACAACAGAACTGTTACGTTGCACTGTAGATAGAAGATTGTGGAAGGACATGATCGCCTACGCCAACCGGTATGGCACATAATGATGATGACACGTTCGTGTCCAAAAAAAAACAAAAGAAAAGAAACGCTGCATATACCGGCATCAAAGACGTTCGGGACTGGAAGTGTTAATTAGGGAGGAGGGGGTGACTAAGAGACTTGCAGCGTATCTCCCACTTTCCATTTGGTCAGTGGTTCTCAAACTCAAGACTAGGGAAGAGTTAACTTCAGCCATTGCTACAGGAAAATATCGAGCAAACACAAGAACCAAACCCTCAAAACGTCATTAGAATAATCCCTTAAAGAGTATTTATTGTTCATAAAAAATGGTGTCATTGCTAACGCGCTGCCAGCCTCAATAGCATTGCAATCCACCAGAAAAAAAAAATGAATTAAATGAGATGAGGACATTACTAGTGAAGTTATGCTATCATTTTCAGAGAGTAGTAATCCGGCGTGTTATGTATGTGTGTGTGTATGTATATATGTAATATAATATGTTAATAATGTATATGTTTGTATAGAACGTTGCATTCACTACATCCCGTATATATGTAATAGTGGAGGTTAAAATTGGTAACAATGAGCTGAGTGAATGAGTGAAAGTCACGAGGAGATAGTGGAAAAATTAGTTCAGACAGAACAACGGGTTTCCCGTGAATGAGCAGAGAGCTCAGTTAGAAAAAGGCAGAGAATGTAAGAAGATTTATGATTGGCTAGAGGGAAAAGATATAGTCAAAAGTACAGGAAAAGGACACAGTCAGATGAGAAGTGACACGTACTCAGGCGGAAGGCTTAGAGAGTCGTGTCGTAGAGGCGATAGCCATGACAGGCTCACCAACCTCTTTAGTTGAATGTTACATGTAGTATTTTAATTTAGTTTAGGTTCGATCCAGGAGGTCGACCATGATTTCAGTTTTGTTAAGCGTTGTTCTGAAGTATCTGTGACTTAGAAATAGTCCAAGAGTAGTTAGAGTGATAATAGTGTAGAAGTAAGTCTCGTGTTTAAAGTCGAGGCAGCTTTGTGTTTGGACTATAGTTTCGTTTTCCAGTTACCTATGAAGTAGATTTTTTCAATATGGACAATCAGAGTGTGAGAGTGAGGAAGGCACGACTGTAATGAAAAGTGCCTGCGGTGTATTGTATGTGTGAACAGCCAAGCGCAAAATAAGTCGCTGGCTTTTAATTTGTTGTGTGACTTGACAAAGTGTCAGATAATAAACTCAAATCATATTTTATGAGTGGACTTTTGAACAGTGCATTGTGTCAGTGTTGTGGTTGACAAACGGCATAGTGAAGAACGAACCTTAAAGTCGCGGATAAGACGGAGTCCTCAGATTTAGGTGGGGACATCACTTCGGAAAAATCAACGCGAAGTCCACCATTGAAAAAGATCACAAATGAAAGCGGCACAAGTCCTGATAATTAACGGGCTGATGGAAGAGTCATGTCGAAAGCAGTAATCAAGAAAAAGTCCAGTCAAACAATATCTGTCGATGCTGACAGAGAGTAGATCAGGCGACCGGATCAGACGGGCAGTGAGACAGTACTACAGCGGGTGACTGTCGCCCTGTCTCGATTGTTACAGTTTTCGCCTTGGAGAGCTGTGCACGTAAGGGCGGGTTACCAAAAGGCTCGCACGAGATATTCATTGAGAAATTGACATGACATTGATAGGCCATTGTTTGCCGTTATCGTTACGAGCATTCAAGTAGAAGAAGTAGCAAACGACGTCTCTTGTTGTTACATGAAAATATTATGTGACGGGTCTTTACAACATTCACGTTTTGCAGATACAAGACTGTCAGCCGGTCAGTAGGTTAAACCACACTTTTGTATACATATAAGCCATAACGACAATTTATCATCCAAGAGCATTAACGTGCAAAATGGAACTAGACCACTTTGTTAAGGTATAACTATTTGTCCAGGAGAAAAGAAACTACATGTACTATATTCCGCTTCTGCACTGACCATAACAACATTAGTGACATTTTGTACAAACATAAGAAATGTACCACAAGTGTGTGCCACTGCGCTCAAACAGATATGACAGCGATACATATCCTTCAATACAGACTTCACAGAGACTCACTGAGAAAGTGTGGCACAGATCCACTACTTTGGATGAAAGAAATTGTTTGACGGAAGTTAAATCCTAAAATAGACCTCAGTCTTCATAAGAGAAGCAAGCATCTCAATCTGAATTAGTCTTGATTGCAAAAAAGGAGACAAGAAGAAAAAGAGAATGAGAAAAAAGAAGAAGAAGGTAACCATGTTGAAGAGAAATTGAAGAAGAAGAAAAATGAAGAATGGGAGTTGAAGTAGAAGAATAAGAATAAAGAAGAAAAAAAAGAAAAAAGAGGAAGTACATCTTAAATAGCTAAAGAGGATAAAGAGGAAGATAGTAGGAGAAGAAGAGGAAGAGGAAGAAGAAGAAGATAGTTAAAAGATAAAAACATAAGAACATGATGAAGTTTTTCGAGAAGAGTAAGTAGAAGCTAATAAGACACAAAGTGGAAGATATTGATGATGAAGAAGATAACGATTATAAGAAAAAGAATGAAAGAATAAAGATTGTAGAAAAAGGAAAATGGAAAAGAAGAGAAAAAGAAAGAAAAGAAAAAGCAGGGATAATGAAGATGAGAAGAAGAATGAGTGGTCCAAATTGTTCAGAGAAGTGCGCACTTGTTACATAGCGCGTAATTTATTACGTGACGTACAACTCTGGTTTCTTTGACTGTAGTGACTGTAATGGAGCAAGAACATGAACTCAACGATTGAAAATACTCCCAGACCTACCAACATCTATTATCCACAAATACACAACGCGCAATGACACGAAAAGGTAAGGCATTAACCTTATCTCCAATACAATCATAAGTTTATCATTTTTCTTAGAAGGTGTCAGGTCATTAAGTGTAACATGGGGTTTCTAAAGTTTGTCTGTTCTTAGTTCCTCTTGATGAAGACGGATACAGAGCAGAAAACATAGCTCTCTGTGTAGGACCTTACACTGCCAGATCTAGTAGGTCTTGTTATTTTCTTCACTTGTCTCAGCATTAATTGTTCCATGTCGGCTTTCTCTTGTTCTTCCCTGCTTTCCCTGGTTTCCACTGGGTGTCCACTTCAAGGGTTCGGAGTTTTTATTCCCCATTTTAAACATATCATCTTGTTTCTTTGGTTTATATTTCAAAACAGTCTATATTGAACCAATCCTCCTTTGCTTGTCTGCTGCTGTCTATTTTGACATGACTAGTGTTCTTTGCCTCTATTCTTTTTTTCATTTTTATGTTCAAAATGGGACTTCAGTCATTCAATTTTGTTTTCTGTTCTTTTACTTGTTATGCAAGGTATTCTAGGCTTCATGGGTGCCTTTCTTTATGCATTGCCATTTGGTTGTACATTTTAGTTAGGGGTAAACAACAATCTTGGCGATGTTCTCTTTTTCCAGAGTCATGTCACACTCAGTGCCAGAGCTGCCAACCAGCTTATCCACTATTTCATTGCCGTGTACACCGGCATGACCTGGACAGTACACCTTTGTCAACGCGCTCAGAGGCTGCATTTCAATCCCCCCAGCATTCTTTGGGAGTCCGTCACCAAGATTGCGAGATCAGTGTTTTGTGTAATCAACAATGCCATCATGTCGTTGCTGCTTTTATCTGAATTCTCACGCTGGACACCGTAATGCTAGAGTAGATAGATTCTCTAGCCATTTCTCAGCCAACCTTAATGTCACTCAGATCTGAAATGCTTCTTAAAGACTCTTCTGTCACAGCCATCCTGGATTTTTCGCGGAGGAATCTTCTGCCCTTTTTTTCTAACCAAATTCTAAATACAAGTTATGTTTAACGTTTCTTACCAAATTCAAATCAGTCCGGACCTGTGCATAGATGTGACGCACTATAAGGCTCGCTACGTCAAGAAGGTACAGCATTGAACTGATAGGTTATCTCTGGAATATCCCAGAACTTTCCAAATGGCCTTCACTCTGAAGCCATTCCAACCCCGCGATCTGCATTGACGAGACGGTTAGTATCTCTAGATCATAATCCATGGCACAAGAGTTTGCAAAAGCTAGAAAAGCAACGATTGCTGAAAGTTTTTAAAAAGTGTTTTGTATGACTACTGGCCCTGGAGCACTGTCTGTGACACACTTGTTCCTGCGAGCTGCATCAGCAAAACTGATTGGGTCGTCGTGGAGTACCTTGTCTCAAGGGTGCTAATAGAGACTTTCTAATCAACTGGTGCAGATCCATGGTGTCATGATCTGTTTGTGTAATGCCTCTCTCCTGGGGGGAGGGGGGGGGGTCTCCGTTTTTACTCATCTGTGAGCTGCATTGTTCCCTCACTTCCTTGATGCTAGTGTTAGCTCCACAGCACATTTTTATCTTCATGCATGCAAAAAAGGATCAAAACATGTTGAGTGTTTGTGTTCGCTGCCATCTCGTGCGTGAACCGAATCCATCGGTTATGTATTCTTTACTTGTATTGTATAGGTATATTGAAGTTATGTCTGCCTCAAACCTGTTATGTCTAGTGTTATTATTTGTGTATTAGGCTTCTGACTGTTTCTTTTCAGTTTTATTTTTATTTTGATCAATACAGGGATGTATTCTATAACAGCTCCTGGATATGTCTTCGCTTGAATGACGCATTTTCTAAACCTATCATTGATCACAATGTTCTTTATTTGATTACTCTTTTTATTTTCTTACTTGCTTGTTTTCCTAAAAAATAAAAGAAATTAGTATTTCACCATTTTTGTCTCATTTTCCAAGGACAAGAATGTGTGTTATGTTCTTATATCCTCCTTTTCCTACTTTAGCACTCATGTCACCCGTTACAATTAAGATGTCAGACGATTTTGCTTCTTTCATAACTTTTTTTCAATATGTATAGTAGTATGCCCCTTTTTATTTATACTGGATGGGTACATATGTCTGTATTATTTCAATGTTAAATGGTTGTGCTTTCATTTTTTTGTAGTTTAAATCTGATATTTTATGTCAAATGGGGACATCTGTATTTTTTTGTTCTCTTTTTATCATTATTCGCACATGTCTTTGATGTTTTGTATTTACAAAGTAAAATACAAATTGTTCATCCTGTATGTAACCACATTCTTTACATCTTGTCAATGGAGTTAAACGAGCGCTGATGTTGTTATCAGTAAAAATTTGTTTGACAATTTTAATATTAACAACAACAGTTCAAAGGCAGGCTGCTATAGCACATACAGAGATCTAGAAGTCACAGAAGGGCCTGGCAGTGGACTGAAATAAAGACGAACGAGAGGCAGACCAAGGACATCCTGGTGGTAGAAGCCGAGATAAACAATTTGGGCCACACACGGGGCACGTAGCGAAAAATAGCCGTAGACAAATCAAAGTAGAAGAACTTTGTTATTGTCCTTTAAGAAAAAACAGGGTGTACAAATTACTGATAGCTTTACTAGTCTGAGACCAGGGAGAGAAGATAAGCAAGTATCTCCTATAACAATGACTTTTTTGTTTAATTACCATGTATTATGTATTGTTGTTGAGTGTTTCTTTAATAATTATGTCTTTTCTATGAATGCTAATTACATTTAAATGCTTTTTAATAATTGGTTAAGTGGAAATAGAAAAATATTTAATGTGTATTTACAATGAAATGTCGCTGTGAAATACAGCTGCCTATGTGGTTCTTTTTTTTCTATTATTTTCAGATAAACCATGAACAACAACACTACAGTCATAATATCTGTCTTCGAAAGATATAGCAGTATGGAATTTTATAGAGAGTTCCTTCCCTTCGTCCTCCTGATAACTAGGATAATACCCCCAGTCTGGCTCATCATTGGCATTATCGGAAACCCCATATCAGCTGTTATATGGTTTGGGCAGGTTGTGCGTCGGAAAAGTTCATCTTCTGTTTATTTGATAACCCTGGCTATTTCTGATACAATCTCATTAATTACTCATTTTGTGTACTTCCTGAATGATGGATGGGATATAGCATCCTACAACAACCCCATTATGTGCTTGATTTTTATGTTCACACACAATATGCTACAGTACCTCTGCATTTTTCTTATCTTCGGGTTCACGTTTGAGCGCTATATCGCAGTGTGTCAACCATTATTGAAATCCAAACTGTTTACAGTAAGGCGAGCTGTTGTTATGGCACTGTTTTATATTGCTGTAGCCGCCATTTTTGCCTTACCTCAACTATTTTTGTATAAATATATCAAGGCATATGACCAATGTACAAGCGAATTTAACAGTCCATTGCTCTTAGAATTTGATAAAATTTGGACAGGGTTTTCAGAATTCTGCGTTTTTATAAATATTCCTTTGATAATTCTTTTTTTAAACATACAAGTTTTGATGAAAATATATAGTATCTCAAAGAAAGATGCTTTAAGAAAACAGAAAAATGTTCTCATAAACAATGCAGCTTCAACTGCAGCCCTTCTAGGTGTGTCCTTTTATCTTGTAATTACTCAGCTCAGCTACAGCATCGTGGTTAACTGGGAACATTACTTCGATTTTGATAAAAGACAACACTATTTGTCTCCTGACGAAATGAGAAGAGATAAAATCTGGTCTAATTATTTCATGTATTCCACGATTCGAAGAATAGTCAAACTTTTCGAGCTATCTCACAAAGCGGTCAATATTTTCATTTATTATATGACTTCAAAAATGTTCCATATGGAACTTGTTCATATGTTGAAAAATAAAGAACAGACTATGCCCCATCGGTATAGTACCGAGTCAGAGAAGAGAACGCAAGAACAAAATTCTATGTCATCAACAAGTGCTAGACGCTACCCATAAACAAACATAGTCTCTGACCCTAATGAAGTGTGAGCACTGCCCAACTTTTAGATTTTTGTGCTTCCCGTTTCAAGAATGCCGTCTGTTTAATTTTCTAGCAATTCCGAATCAAGAAACAGTTAAAATACAGTTGTGTTTCATTCAAAAAATCGTCACGCCTCAAAGGCTTCTAATTTTTAGTCATTAATTCTACCCTTAAAACGTAGCATATTGTCGTGCCTTAGATTATCGTCAGGACAATTCATCTGTGTGATGTACCAAAATTCTATCACAAATCTGCAGGCAATTAGGTGTAAAATCTGTTTACCAATGCAGGCAACAGTGTTATTTGTATTGCAGCAATAATCATTCATCGCAACTATTTTAAACGAAGGAGGCTATAAATAATTAAGTACACATTATTAGTTAATATGGTCAGCACTACATCAGGGCGCATTTCTTTCCAATTAAAAAAGAGACAAGTGCACATTTAAGACTTGATAAACCTATAATCCAGACGATGAAGTAGCAGTGAACGCTTGGTGATATTCTTCTAAAGGATGAATTCGACAATGAGAAAAATTTGAATGCCGTCATTTATTTACTGTTTTCTTGTTCTGCTAGTTCCACACCCCCCCCCCCCCTTCCATTATTAATAGTTTAACAATATTTACTTTTTTTCAAACAATATAAAAGACTTAAAGTAGTTATACTATATTTATTGAGGTGTGAACTAGATTCAGTGTTCCTCTACCGGTAGCTGTACACGGGGTTTTCCAAGGGCTTGCCACGGGTAGAAGTAACGTAATTGGGAGGAGGGGCCACGGCCCGGAATATTGGGCCACGGAATAGATTAGGTGGCCCTGTACAGGGACGAAGATGTTTGTGGAATACAACGCTCAGATATCACTGTTTCCACTCTGTGAATTGTTTCATTAAGGGCGCCTATAAGAGAAGCGAACGACAGAAACACACGTCATTTGCTGGACTTCAAAATGGAAGATGAGGAGGAAGCGAGAAGGATAAAAGAGGGAAAATATCATTAAAAGACAAACATAAGAACATGATGATGAGGTTAACGATTTGGAGAAGATAAAATAGAAGAAGAAAAAGTTAATTAAAAACTACAAATAAGAAGATTGTGATTATGACAAGGATAACGAATGTGTGACAAAAGAAATAAGAACAAAGTTTGAAGAATAAAAATAAATTAGAGGAAAAGAAGAGAAAGAGGAAGAAAAGAGAAGAGATGACGAAGATGAGAAGAAGAAGAATGAGTGATCCAAATTGTCCAGAGAAGTGCGCACTTGTTGTTACATAGCGCGTAATTTATTACGTGACATACAACTCTGGTTTCTTTGGCCGTAGTGACTAATGGAACAAGAACACAAACTCAACGATTGAAAATACTCCCAAACCTACCAACATCTATTATCCAGAACAACACGTGCAATGACACGAAAAGGTAAGGCATTAACCTTATCTCCAATACAATCATAAGTTTATCATTTTTCTTAGAAGGTGTCAGGTCATTAAGTGTAACATGGGGTTTCTAAAGTTTGTCTGTCCTTAGTTCTTCTCGACGAAGACGGAACATAGAGCAAAAACATTGCTCTCCGTGTAGGACCTTTCACTGTCAGATCGAGTAGGTCTTGTTATTTTCTGCACTTGTCTCAGCATTAATTGTACCGCGTAGGCTTTCTCTAGTTCTTCCCTGTTTTCCACTGCCACCAGTTGTCCACGTGAATTGTTGGGAGTTATAATTCGTCCATTGTTTAGCGTATGACTCTTCTCTTTATATAGCTCGACGTATTTTTTATTTGTTTCCTCTTGTGCACAAGAAGATATGACACCAGACGAGCTAGCCTTTTGTCCCATTTGTTTTACAAGTCCACATTTAAAAGCTCAAATTATCTGCTGTTTTCTGATTTATTGTTCATATCATTTATATTTATATCTAAGATATATTTTTGTTTGTTTTGTTCATTTTGTTATTTAGTAGTAACTATTCGTGTCGTATCGTCCTATAACTATTTGTCAGCAACGCAAGTATTCAGCCTTACCATATCCGGGAAATAACTATCTTAATAGGAAAATACAGATGTACAATTTATTCCCGAGTTGTGTTCGTATGATATAGTCACATGTATGAAAGACATCGCTAATAATTTCAACTTTTTTAAGGTTGCTTAATTGACCTTGTGCTCTAGCGTTTGTTTCTCGTGACGGGGCGCTGTGTCCGGGATTACAGGTTTATTCCTGCTTCGGGCTGTCTATTGTTCTTTGTTTGTTTGTTTTTTATTGTTGATTATTTGTGCATATTTTTGCCGGTGCTATAGACACACATCTTCCATTTAAATGATTCGCACATCAAAGAGACATTGAATGTAACAACAGAAGATGTGGAAGATCTGGCTAGGGACTAAGATTCTTTCATTGGGCTGTGGTGAATGCAACGTTGTGAAAGGACATGAGGTCTGATTATGAAATTATTGTTCTGATAATTCGATGATGATGTTATTTTCAATTCTTCCCAGTATATCTTTGTTCAATTTTTTGTTTTGTTTCGTGGCTCATTAAAGTTAATGATGTAGAACTGTACAGCACGGGTCTTCTTGGGGAAGGCAATAAATACTGATAACTTTAGTTCATATGGTATATCATGTCTTGCATATATCATTGTATATGTCTTATTCCTATACCAAGATCTTCTAGTGCTTTTATTATCTCAATCTGTATTTTTCCTGACCTTAAAATTTCTACATTTTTAATTGTACGTATAGCTTTCTCTACTTCAGATTTTGAGATGCATTCACTATATGTCACACTCAGTGCCAGAGCTGCCAACCAGCTTATCAACTTTTTCATTGCCGTGTACACCGGCGTGTCCCAGACAGTACACCTTTGTCAGCGCACTCAGATGTTGCCTGTCAATCTCCCCAGCATTCTTTGGGAGTCCGTCACCAAGATTGCGAGATCAGTGTTTTGTGTAATCAACAATGCCATCATGTCGCTACTGCTTTTATCTGAATTCTCACGCTGGACACCGTAATGCTAGAATAGGCAGATTCTCTAGTCATTTCTCAGCCAACCTTAATGTCACTCAGATCTGAAACGCTTCTTAAAGACTCTTCTGTCACAGCCATCCTGGATTTTTCGCGGAGGAAGCTTCTGGCCTTTTTCAAACCAAATTCTAAATACAAGTTATGTTTAACGTTTCTTACTCATTCAAATCAGTCCGGACCTGGCCATAGATGTGACTCACTATAAGGCTCGCTACGTCAAGAAGGTACAGCATTGAACTGATAGGTTATCTCTGGAATATCCCAGAACTTTCCGCATGGCCTTCACTCTGAAGCCATTCCAACCCCGCAATCTGCATTGACGTGAAGGTTGGTATCTCTAGATCATAATCCATGGCACAAGAGTTTGCAAAAGCTAGAAAAGCAACGATTGCTAAACGTTTTTAAAAAGTGTTTTGTATGACAACTGGCCCTGGAGCACTGTATGTGACACACTTGTTCCTGCGAGCTGCATCAGCAAAACTGATTGGGCCGTCGTGGAGTACCTTGTCTCAAGGGTGCTAATAGTGACTTTCTAATCAACTGGTGCAGATCCATGGTGTCATGATCTGTTTGTGTAATGCCCCCCTCCTGGAGGGATCTCCATTTTTTCTACTCATCTGTGAGCTGCATTGTTCCTTCACTTATTTGATGCTAGTGTTAGCTCCACAGCACATTTTTATCTTCATGCGTGCAAAGAATGACCAAAACATGTTGAGAGTTTGTGTGCGCTGCCATCTCGTGCGTGAACCGAATCCATCGGTTACTCCAAGCAACAAATTTTGATATGTATTCTTTACTTGTATTGTATAGGTATATTGAAGTTATGTCTGACTGTTATAGTATTTTGATGTTATCTTTGATTTGTTATCTTTGATGTCATTATTGTTCATTGACAACACATCACATTGATCACAACGTTAATCATTAGTTCTCACAATTTGTTTACTTACGAACTTGTTATAGAATATATTGAAGCACAGTTCTTGGAATATATAAAGCACAATTCTTGCAGCAACAAAAATTCATATTGTTCTATATTTACTTGTTCTGTCTTACTGTCTACTGCTAACTAATGTTCATATGTCACGGCTATCTTTACTACTGTCTATTAACTTGCTTAATAACTTCTCAACTGACTTAAAACTACAACTTGAAAATTCTTAACTTCCTAACTAACTTTCTGTCCTGGTTATAACTTTCTCTGACTACATTGCGGACCTGATTTGTTGTTCCTAAACTTCTAGCTCAACCTTCTAATCTAGTTCTTCTTAACAGCTTAACTTCTAGTTCTTCTTTTCAGCCTAACTTCTAGTTCTTCTTTTCAGCCTAACTTCTAGTTCTTCTTTTAGTTCTTCTTGTCTTAACCTATTGTGTTGAAGTTTAAATACTCCAACATCACACTTTGCGTTAAATATCTCTAGCCAATGAAATAATCGCAATTATCGCGAAGTGACACTTTGCGACCTTTTGAGCCAATCAATTCTCACAACACTAATTCCACCGCCAAATTTCATCATAGCATTGTGACTCAAAGTTCAACTTATGTACAAGACTTTCCAGTTAAATCATGCGCGTATTGTCATGCACTTATTTTAGATCCCTATTTCCAAAATTTACTTGCGTGGAAATGTGTATTAAACTATTATGTCCAGTATAATTCTACTTTTCCTTACTCCCCACTTTCTGCGTGTCCACTACCCCCTATGAACTTTCTATTCCCTTAACTTGTTATGTTTGAGTGTAATTCCTCGGTGGGTGTCCCTACACTATGAACTTTGCGTTATCCCCTAACTTGTCACTCTGTCACTAATTACTGATGATCGCTATCATATGTTACTGCTATAGTCTATCAATAAATGGGTACCTGGTTAATTTACCTGCCCTATTCATTCATTCACCTACTCTGTTACACGACTCAAACCTGGTATGTCTAGTGGTATTATTTGTGTACTAGGCTTCTGACTGTTTCTCTTTAGTTTTATTTTTATAAAACAGGGTTTATTCTATATCAGCTCCTCGATATGTCTTCGTTTGTATGACGCCTTTTCTAAACCTATCATTGATCAATATGTACTTTATGTGATTACTCTTTTTATCTTGTTATATGCCTGTTTTCCTAAAAATAAAAAAATAATATTTTACTTCTTTTGTTTCATTTTCGTAGGCCATGAATTGTTCTTATATTCTCCTTTTCCTACTTTAGCACTCATGTCACTCGTTACAATTAAGATGTCAGACGATTTTGCTTCTTTCATAAATTTCTTTCAATATGTATAGTCTTGTGCACATTTTTGATTTTACTGGATGGGTACATATGTCTGTATTATTGCTATGTCGAATGGTTGTGCTTTCATTTTTATAGTTTAAATCTGACATTTAATGTCAAATAGGGACTTGTGAATTTTTTTGTTCTCTTTTTATCAGTATTCCCACATGTCTTTGATGTTCTGTATTTACAAAGTAAAATACAAATTGTTCATCCTGTATGTAACCACATTCTTTACATCTTGTCAATGGAATTAAACGACTTGAATAATGTTATGAAGCCAGAGTATTAAGAGATGATGTTGTTATCAGTAAAATTTTTTGACATAATGTTCGCAAAAACAGCTCAATGGCATGCTAGTATACCACATATAGAGATCTAGAAGTCACAGAAGGGTCTAACTGTGGACTCTAAAATAAAGACGAACGAGAGGCAGACCAAAGACATCCTGGTGGTGGAAGCCCAGATGAACAATTTGGGCCACACACGGGGCACGTAGTGACAAATAGCCGTACACAAATCAAAGTAGAAGAACTTTGTTATTGCCCTTTAAGAAAAAACAGGGTGTACAAATTACTGACAGTTTTACTAGTCTGAGACCAGGGAGAGACGATAAACAAGTATCTCCTATAACACTGACTTTTTTGTTTAATTACCATGTATTATGTATTGTTGTTGAGTGTTTCTTTAATAATGATGTATTTTTCTATGGATGTATTGCTGGTTACATTTAAATGCTCTTTAATAATTGGTTAAGTGGAAATAGAAAAATATTTAATGTCTATTTACAATGAAATGTCGCTGTGAAATACAGCTGCCTATGTGGTTCTTTTTTTCTATTATTTTCAGATAAACCATGAACAACAACACTACAGTCATAATATCTGTCTTCGAAAGATATAGCAGTATGGAATTTTATAGAGAGTTCCTTCCCTTCGCCCTCCTGATAACCAGGATAGTACCTCCAGTCTGGCTCATCATTGGCATTATCGGAAACCCCATATCAGCTGTTATATGGTTTGGACAGGTTGTGCGTCGGAAAAGTTCATCTTCTGTTTATTTGATAACCCTGGCTAACTCTGTTACAATCTCATTAATTACTCATTTTGTGTACTTCCTGAATGATGGATGGGATATAGCATCCTACAACAACCCCATTATGTGCTCGATTTTTATATTCACACACTACATGCTACAGTACCTCTGTATTTTCCTTATCTTAGGATTCACGTTTGAGCGCTATATCGCAGTGTGTCATCCGTTTCTGAAATCCAAACTATTTACAGTCAGGCGAGCTGTTGTTATGGCACTGTTTTATGTTGCTGTAGCCGCCATTATTGCAACACCTCAGATATATTTGTTTGAATATATCAAGGCATATGACCGATGTACAAACGAATTTAACAGTCCATTACTCTTAAAATTTGATAAAATTTGGACAGGGTTTTCAGAATTCTGCGTTTTTATAAATATTCCTTTGATAATTCTTTTTTTAAACATACAAGTTTTGATGAAAATATATAGTATCTCAAAGAAAAATGCTTTAAGAAAACAGAAAAATGTTCTCATAAACAATGCAGCTTCAACTGCAGCCCTTCTAGGTGTGTCCTTTTATCTTGTAATTACTCAGCTCAGCTACAGCATAGTGGTTAACTGGGAACATTACTTCGATTTTGATAAAAGACAACACTATTTGTCTCCTGACGAAATGAGAAGAGATAAAGTCTGGTCTAATTATTTCATGTATTGCACGATTCGAAGAATAGTCAAACTTTTCGAGCTATCTCACAAAGCGGTCAATATTTTCATTTATTATATGACTTCAAAAATGTTCCATATGGAACTTGTGCATATGTTGAAAAATAAAGGAAGGACTATGCCCCCTCGGTATAGTACCGTGGCAGAGAAGAGAACGCAAGTACACAACATGATGTCATCAACAAGTGCTAGACGCTACCCATAAACAAACATAGTCTCTGACCCTAATGAAGTGTGAGCACCCCCCAACTTTTAGATTTTTGTGCTACCCGTTTCAAGAATGCCGTCTGTTTAATTTTCTTGCAATTCCGAATCAAGAAACAGTTAAAATACAGTTGTGTTTCATTCAAAAAATAGTCACGCCTCAAAGGCTTCTAATTTTTAGTCATTAATTCTACCCTTAAAACGTAGCATATTGTCGTGCCTGAGATTATCGTCAGGACAATTCATCTGTGTGATGTACCAAAAGTCTATCACAAATCTGCAGGTGACTAGGGTAAAATCTGTTTACCAATGCAGGCAACAGTGTTATTTTTATTGCAGCAATAATCATTCATCGCAACTATTTTAAACGAAGGAGGCTATAAATAATTAAGTACACATTATTAGTTAATATGGTCAGCACTACATCAGGGCGCATTTCTTTCCCATTAAAAAAGAGACAAGTGCACTTTTAAGACTTGATAAACCTATAATCCAGGCGATGAAGTAGCAGTAAACGCTTGGTGATATTCTTCTAAAAGGATGAATTCGACAATGAGAAATTTGAATGCTGTCATTTTTTTACTGTTTTCTTGTTCTGATAGCGCCCCCCCCCCCCCCCCATTATTAATAGTTTAACAATATTTACTTTTTTTTCACACAATTTAAAAGACTTAAAGTAGTTATACTATATTTATTGAGGTGTGAACTAGATTCAGTGTTCCTCAACCAGAGGTCATTCACAGAATTTCCCGGGAGTGGTGGGGTGGGTAGGTGTGCCACAGGTAAAATTAATTTCTTAGAATCGTAACATCTATCGTGATGGACCTTGATTTGTGAATAAAGACACGCATATATAGTATTATGTTTTGTACATAGAAAATTTATTGATATCATTATGCACATGAAATAAATAGATCATTATAAGTTTTGCATTGGTACTTTTCATTGTTTTTCTTTATGAATTTTAAACGTTGTTTTATTTATGACAAGCGACTTTTAGAATTTTACAGCTGCTAACATACTTACAATTTGTCTCCATGGTTCAACTGTTTTTTACCCATTCATACTACATAATTTACTGAGAAAATCATTGGTTGCTTCGGTACAGAAAAATGACCACAACAATTAGTCGAGATCTTAGCTACGGAATTGTCCCGTCGCTGCAAAACAACACAAAACCCTTGTGTTTAATTTGCAATATTACTTTTTTCAATGCAAGTATGTGACAATGTCGGCGTGATCAAAAACATTGAGAAACTTCCCATAAAAAGAAGGGATAAACTCCTGGAATATTTTCGCGCTTGGCTACTAATTTTGAAGCTAGACAGACATTGACAAATATCGTTATATGTTTGTTCATAACTCTGCAAAATTTTTTTTTCTTGACACAGGTTTAATCGCTCATTTCAAAATATCAAAATTGATATACAAAAGGAAAACCATGCACAAAAATAGAGTAATCCTTGGTTTTACTAATTGAATCTATAGTTATTACAACCGTCATAATTTAAGCATTCATATCAATATAACTGTTTTGTTCATAATATATATCATGGTTATGGAAGGCCCTGGTATCACTGAAAACGGATTAAAATTCATAATTTCTCAACCGCCTGTGCCAGTAGAATCATCCGAATCACTATCTCATCTCCCAAACAAAGAAAGGTAGCTGTAGTCCCCATCATAGAAGTCTCAGTACACGCCAAAAGACATAAGGCGAAACCGCACAGAAAGTGAACACAGCCGTTTGTTCCCAGTCATACGATATCATCATTCATCGTAAACAATCGGAATATTGAAACACGATTAAAACGGATGAAACGCTCAGCTCAATGTGGGCATAGCGCACTTAACACAGTAGCTCCTGCAACAAGACGGACTTATATATATATATATAATGAACAAAGCAGTTATATATTATTATGAGTGCTTAAAATATGACGGCTGTAAATAATTATAGGCTCATAGACTATAATTGTAACAACTATAGATACATACCATGTTCCGGTAGTTGGAAGGATAAGAATAAAACTGCGGAAGGCACAGAAATCCCCAAGAAATCTAAAATTAGAACTAGGTATACTAAGAGTAGATAAATAGATGAGTGATAAGTATAGTACGATAGTACAAAATAGATATAATGCTATTGATAAAATACAGGACATCGAGGAACAGTGGGAAATGCTCAACCAATCGATTCAACGAACATCAAAAGAAGTAATACCAGTGAGCAAAAGAATCAACAAAAAGAAATGGATGAAAGAAGAAAACATAAGAAAGAAGAACGGACATACAAAATATTGCTCAAAGAGATCCAAAACAAATGTGGAGAAGCAAATGAAGGATGGTTAAAACAGAAATGTGAAGAAATGGAAAAACAACAAAAGAAAGACTCAAAATTTATGCACAATCAGTTAAATGAATTAACAGGAAGAAAAGAAGTCAAAGTCTCAGGATGTGTGAAATCAAAGGAAGGAAATATAATAATGGGACAGGAGAAGACAATAGAAAGATGGACAGAATATATCAGTCAACTCTATGATGATGAAAGACCAGAGTTAAACAATTTAAACAAAGACACAGGACCCCCAATTATGCAAAGTGAAGTGGAGGACACAATTCAACACATAAAAATAGGCAAAGCTTCAGGCCCCGACAATATAACAATCGAAGAGATAAATGCATTAAGAGAGACGGGAGTACAAGTAATAACAAAACTACTCAATGACATATATAACACTGGACACATACCCGAAGATCTACTAAAATCTATCTTTGTAGCCATACCGAAGAAGTCAGGCGCCACTGATTGTGAAGACCATCGCACTATTAGTCTCATGAACCATATGACTAAAATATTACTAAGAATCATAATTAGACGTGTAAGAAACAAAATAAAACCAGAAATAAGTGAGTAACAATGTGGATTTGTGGAAGGAAAGGGCACCGATAATGCAATATACATCTTAAGAACATTGTTAGAAAGATCTATAGAGGTAAAAAAAGATCTATATATGTGCTTTATAGACTACACAAAAGCATTTGACAAAGTAAAGCATGTGGAAATAATCAATATGCTGGAGAAACTAAACATTGGAGGCAAGGATCTGCGAATCATAAAAAACATGTACTGGCAACAAACAGCAGCTATACGAATTAACAACCAAACAGGACAATTTCAACTTACAAAACAAGGAGTCAGACAAGGCTGTGTTCTGACGCCGGATTTGTTTTCACTTTACAGCGAACATATTATGAGATCAATATTAGACAAAAAAGGAATTGAAGTCAACGGTCATAACATAAATAATTTGTGATATGCGGATGACACAGTCTTAATAGCAGAGACAGAGAATGAACTACAAGAAATGATAGACATAATAGTAAAAGAAAGCAACAAGAAAGGTCTCAGCCTGAAAAGTAAGAAAACAGAAGTAATGGTCATATCGAAGAAACAATCATCACCATCATGCAGCATAAAAATAAACAGGACAAATTTGAAACAATTGCAACGTAGCATATATTTGGGCACCATAATAACATATGGAAAATGCACCACGGAAATAAAAGCAGAATAACTCAGGCCAAAATAGCATTTAAGAAAATGAAAAATATCTTATGCAACAAATCTATGTCAATAGTAATGAGAAAGAGAGTTCATCGGTGCTATATAGAAGGCTCTGTGCGGACGGTTGGAAAGCGATTAGCAATTCAACCGGTACCGTGGGCAGTTGGATGAATAAGCACACGACCAGTACTAGTCAGACGCTATGTGTTCATTAAACAGGACGGTTAGAGTCATGGACAGTTAAGCAATGAGTTATGATACTCAATTACAACAATAAACATTCTAGTTAATTTGTGGCATAGCCACCAAGAAGGTCGGCTAGAGACATGCAGTGAGTAAAACTGTGTATTAGCAACAATGAACATTCTAGTTGATTTCGTGGCATAGCTACCAAGAAGGTTTTGCTAGAGACATGCAGCGAGTAGAACTGTGTATTAGCAACAATGAACATTCTAGTTGATTTCGTGGCATAGCTACCAAGAAGGTTTTGCTAGAGACATGCAGTGAGTAGAAATGTGTATTAGCAACAATGAACATTCTAGTTAATTCGTGGCATAGCTGTCAAGAAGGTCTGTTAGAGACATGCAATGAGTAAAACTGTGTATTAGCAACATTGAACATTCTAGTTAATTTATGGCATAGCTACCAAGAAGGTCTACCAAGATGGGACGCACCAAAATGGCAGCTTATTTATATTCGAGCTATGGACCAAGCAATGTTTACATTGAACAACACGATAAATGTCATTGCTGCGAGTTGGCAGATTTTTTAAAATGTTTTCAAGGGTTTGAACATAAATGTTTGTTCACAGTTCGTTAACCTTCGCTGTAGATAAAGTCGTTAATTGGATGGCTTCGTTTCAGACATTTTTGACGTTGGTAGCTAAGGACCTAACTTGTGCAAACCGATGGCATTGGCAAGGATCATTTTGAATCTACGAAGTGGGCTCATTGTGTGTTTAACTCAAACGCATATGTGCTTTTTAACCAAAGACCTTTTTTTGGGGACTCAATGCAGATATCCCCGATGGAAGAATAAATTGTACTATTAGTCCCATAAATGATTCGCGTCCACAGGTTGATGATGTAAACAAAGCAGTTTTGTCATTGCAAGTGAATAATGTCCACACCTATAATTGGTCAGGATTGTGTAGCAGCAGCAGCTTTATAGCGAACACAGAAAACATCACAGGATTGTGCTGTTCTGAAACAGCTATGCCATGCTACCCTAGAATTGCCTTTAATGGGATTACTGTGACCACAAACCACTCTCCATGTGTGTGCCACATATTTACACCCCAGAAAGAAATACTGAATATAACAACACCATGTGCCGTCTGTGATATTAATGACCACAGACCAGGAGCCCCCAGTATGATTGATACAACTGTTGCACCAAGCACTTCATCAGCAGAGCCATATTTATGGAATGTTAATCTGACATTGTTCTTGAATGATGTCCAAGTTAATGAGACATCAGAATCGTGTGGCAGCAGCTACAAGAAGGGAGCGGAGAACATCAAGTTCTGCTGCTATAAAGGAGACTTGCCTTGCTATCCCAGAATTGCCTTAAATGGAATCACTGTAGTTGAAAACTTCTCCTCTTGTGTAAACTACACATTCACATCTAAGAGTGAATCAGTGAAGGTCACAAAATTATATTCTCTCTGTGGTTTTATTAATTACAGGTCATGTGGCTTCTGTTGGATTGGAAATGACAAATTACCACCACTGTGTGTCTATATGTTTGGAATTGGAGTCATCAATGACGGCCTAACATCATCAAGTGCTATGACGATCATCAATTTCGGGAGGACGTGAACTCCCATGGTATATGGTGGATAGGCGGCAGGAACCATTGAAGGCTATGTCTGAAAAGTGTTCCTTCTTGCAGTTTCCTCATATTCCAAGTCCGGCTTGTTGCAGGAGCTACTGAGTTAAGTGCTCTGTGCACACCGTGAGCTGTGTGTCTCATCCGTTTTGATCCTGCTTCGATATCCCGCTTGTTTACGATGAATGATGATATCGTATGACAGGGAACAGTTGTCTGTGTTCACTTTCTGCGCGGTTTCGCCTTATGTCTTTTGGCGTGTGCTGAGACTGCTACAATGGGGACTACAGTTACCTTTCTTTGTTTGGGAGATGAGTTGGTAATTCGGATGATTCCACTGGCACGGGCGGTTGAGCAATTATGGATTTTAATTCGTTTGCTGTGATGCCGAGGTCTTCCATAACCAATAACCAATGACCAATAAGGTCTGCTAGAGACATGCAATGAGTAAAACTGTGTATTAGCAACATTTAACATTCTAGTTTATTTTGTGGCATAGCTACCAGGAAGGTCTCGTTAGAGGCATGCGGTGAGTAGAACTGCATATTAGCAACAATGAACATTCTAGTGATTTGTGACATTTAGCTATCAAGGAGGTCTTACTAGAGACATGTAGGAGTAGAGTTGTGTAGTAGCAACAATGAACATTCCAGTGAATTATGACATTAGTTACTCAGGAAGTCTCGTTAGAGACATGCACTAGGAGTAAGACACTGCAGCAATTCTCATCACGGGCGAAACCGTATCAGACAGGTTCGCAGTGTCAGTAACCAGCTGTAATTTGCAACTGGTATTAGTGGAAGAGATAATCAGTCAAATTGCTGCATTGTAAGGGGGTTAGGTTAGGATTAGAAGGTGGCAGCGGTCATCGCCAGTGTCTGAATGATCCTGGGGAAGGTGCGATTGTGGCAACACGAGTGAGAGGATATAAACCTATTCATTGTCATTGTAATGATGATTGTGATGGGTGAGGTCAGCTGTGTGCATTAAACCTCAAGTGTGACTTTTATTACTTGGTGTTCTGTGAGTACTTTATCGATGTTGGCTGTCTTGTCCTAACATAGCGACAAACGACACCTGGCAGAATCTCACACACGGGTCTGCAGAAATACAGCGCGGAGTACTATGGCGATCAGCAACCGGCCAGAAGTGCAACCCACGGCCGCTTCCAGTGAAGGCGCCAAGCAGGAGCTGTGACGAGTGAGTCACAGAAGGAGGCTGCAGTGTTCAGCAGCCGCTGCTGTCTAAATAGATAGACAACACAAGTCAATACATCACGTGTCACGACTCGCACTCACAAGAGCGGGTTTAGGGATAGAAGGATTTAAGAAACAACGGGTTCAAGTGTGGAAAGTGTTAATACGGCCCGTTACAAATCCAGCGAAGCAATGCTTTGTCAGTTTTGTCAATATGACTGCATATTTTATTCGGTCTCTTACCCAGTCACGTGATAGCTTCCATACCGATAGCTTGTGCTGGATGTATTAGCCGTGTAGGTTCGCTGTCAACCTTCCAATGGAATATACTGCAAAATCCCTGCCGCCCGGCACATCCCTGTCATCAGTGTTGATTATTGGGTCTTGAGGTTGGGAGTGACATTGCAGTACCTCCTGCATCTCGGATTCGTATGCCTTCCACCCAGTCGCCGGATTTCCTGGCCAACTGGATGACGACCTTGGTTAGCATGTGCCTATCTTGCATATCTAATCACTCCCATTAGAAATGCCCTGCTTGTTTCACGTGCCCTGCAGCGTTGTTTCAGGGACTGCAAACCACTCCCTTGGTAACGTTACCTTTCTTGAATTGCAATTATGGTATCAATGGATGTATTTTGCTACATCTTACTCTTTAATATGTCAAAATATACCCCGGTAAATGTCATGCTGTGGACCATTTCAGTGTGCCTTTAATTGTACTTCAGAGGAGGCAACTCCGCAAAAAAGATGCGGTTATTCAATGGACGTCAGAGCATCTCGACTTTGCTTGTATTGACCACATCTCCAATTACTCCCACACCAGTCAATAATTTGATAGACCATGGTGTATAAATTCTGACTAATGTCACTGTGGTTTTTGCTCTGGGTGTAAACCAGAATCTTATCTGCGTGTATTAGGGATGCGAACTGATCCACCCAACTGCGTTTGTGTGAGGTTATCAGTAAAAATGTGAAACAACACCGGTGACATTGCAGAGTTTGAGGGAGAGTAGAGTTAAAATTATGACCTCCGAAGACTAAGAACCGAATCTCAGTGCCACAACCCGCACAAAACGCGAGGACTGACACATTAGTGGTAGTGTCTCTGTATGGTCTATACCCGCCTCAGGAAGCAGCTTGAGTCACTCCAAATTTCACATCAAACAATTCGTAGACGACCATGCTTTATTCATCATCATCAAGTACCGGGCCTGCTGGCGTAGGTGATCATGTCTCTCCTCAACTTTCGATCACAACAGTTAACTATCATTTCTGTTGATGACTTTCTGCCAAGCCATTCTCTTAAGCTGTCTAGTATCTTTTCTCTTTGCTTCCCTCTATCTCTTCGTCCCTCAATCTTTCACAGTCGTTACAATATATTCCAGCTGTTCTCTTCTCATTACATGGCGAAAAAATGATGATTGTTTATTCCTAATATTGAAAATTAGCTCTATTTTTGCTTTGGCCTCTTTAAGAACGTTTTCATTACTCTTCTTAGCTGTCCATTGTATTCTCAACATTCTTCTATAAAACTATATTTCTACAGACTCCAGTGATTTTCTTGTCTGTTGTCCTATTGTCCACGATTCACATCCATATGTTAAGACTGGCTCTAAATAGCATTTGGGAGCCGCGATAGCTCAGCGGTTAATGAACTGGACTACAAAGGACAAGAGGTAGGGTTCTATCCCAACCGACGATTTCTGGTTCACCCAGCCTTTAATGGGTACCGGAAGGTCTGGAAATTGTATGGTCACTAACACCATATATTCCCTATACGCCACTTAGCGTGAAGGGGATACCTTACTACTACTTTACCTACATAACGTTTAAGAATTTTTTTTCATGTTTCTATTGCCAAAAATGGGTTGCATAGTATCTTCCTCATTTTTTTTAAGGCTGCTTTTGTCTGAGCCATTCTGCATCTTACCTCTGTTGTACATATTCCGTCTGAGGTTAACAAAGTTCCCAAATATTTAAACTCGGTTATGCTCTATTACCAAAGTCATAAAATAAGTTACAACAGCGTCTCAATGAGATTGAATAGAAATATGCAATGAATATGAAGTAAAGATGGGCACAGAAAAGACATAGGTCATGACTATAAGCACAAAAGAGAACAAATCACAAAATGTCACTGAAAACAAACTAAAAAAATGTAAGAGTTCAAATACTTAGGAAGTATTGTCGTAACATATTGACAATCGTCAACGAATTCGAGAAGATATGCAATAAAGCAAACCACAAAATCGTAAAAAAAAAATCTCCATTATTATTTCTTGTCTACTTGTATGTCTCTCTCTCTCTCTCACACTCTCTCTCTCTCTCTCTCTCTCTCTCTCTCTCTCTCGCTTGTAAATTGGTATGTCTTTAACTTATCCATTGAACCCCACAGCACCGAAACTACTAAAACTACTAACGTAAACACCCAAGTCAATATAAGACTACGAAAGTTTGGAATCTCTCATTAAAGCTATGCAGTTCCTGTCTCGACTTCATTTACCGTTATGATAGAGTTATTTAGCAGATTATTTAGAGTTTTTATTTATGCCAAGATTACTCATTCAACTGATATTATTTAATAGTTAACAGCAGATTGCAATAATCAGATGGACAATAGTATTCACGGGGTTAATCGTTTGTTCGGCACATCCTAAATATATGTTTCCTTTGTTATTGTTTTCGACAGAAGGTGAACAGCTCAAACTCTTCCTGCTGGCTGATTGCTTCTGAAGATCATATTGACTTCTCATGCAAAGCCGTAGATAAAGAGTTCTCCAAAACTTTAGATGTCACAAGAGCTTTAGATGTCACAAGAGCTTTAGATGTCACAAGAGCTTTAGATGTCAAAAGAGCTTTAAATGTCACAAGAGCTTTAGATGTCACAACAGCTTTAGATGTCAGAAGAGCTTTAGATGTCAGAAGTCTTTAGATGTCACAAGAGCTTTAGATGTAAAAAGAGCTTTATATGTAAAAATAGCTTTAGATGTTACAAGAGCTTTAGATGTCACATGTCTTTAGATGTCACTGTACCAGAGCTAGATTATTTAGCGTAAGAATAGAGATAGGGATGCATTGGGTTATATGTGTCACCAAGAGGAAAGATAACATGAGAAAGTGAAATAATGAAAGTTATTTTGCGAGTACAAAATAGATTAAAGGTCAGTCTATAGTGCAAGGTCATCTCATGAAAAACGTGATTATAGTGTACAGGAAATGTACGAGAAGAAACCAAATTCCTTTGTTTCAGATCCTAGCTAGCCGGTGAATAAGACATATCAAGAAAGAGACGAAAAGACCAGCAGAGAAGGCGGTTATAATCCAGAGCAATGGGAATCGCTGTCGTCTTAGATAAAAAGTTGTCAACGAATTAATATCATTGAACATCTGTACATCAAACCAGTGGCGTATTCTCTATGCTACCGCAGCTACCGCCGGTAGCCTGAACATACTAACGAAATACAAAAAGAAATGATAATTTATTATATTTTTTCATAATTATATTACAAATTTTCGAATATTCTATTACACATTTCGTAGGCCAATATGATTTATTTGCTTTGATTTGCATTTTTTAAAGCAAGGTTTTCTTATGGCCACTATAACGTTTGTGAATTAAACCGAAACTACTCTATATAGAGTATATGAAACCGCTAATAACCAGCGATACAGTTCTCTTCTCTCCGACTTAGAATTAATTACCATGACATTTAAAAAATCCAGTGAAAATAATACGGGAGGAAGCAACCTATACAAATTGCGGTTTCATGGTTATTTTTAGCTCTAGCCAATTAGAATCGTCACAAAGTGAAAGTGAAACTATGTCTGATTACCGGAACTTCCTAATCTATTTATAACTACGTTATGCGCATCAACATCTGTAGAAAGAACTTTTTCTGTTCTCAAGAGAATGAAATCTTATTGTCGCTCAACTCTGACACAAGAATCTGGTTTGGCAATAATGTCCATTGAAAAATCATTCCTTCAGAAACTTAGAAACCAACCTAACAGTATTATAATTGCAAAGTCATCGAGACATTTTCGTCCCAAACAAAACGGATAGAGTTCACATATAAATAAGTAAGTAATTTAAAATGTAGTGATATCATTAGCAAATATTACTTCATGTTAGCCTACTGAATATAATGTATGCCTTTCTTTATTATGTCAGCGGTAGCCAAGACCCCAAAACCAGTATACGCCACTGCATCAAACAGTAAGAGTAAGCCAATTAGATTTATTTGGTCCACAACGGACACTGAACGAACTGAGAATGTTTGAACAAGAATAATTAAGGTCGAGACTCAAAGTAGTCTCTAGAGTTACCAAAGTGTGTGATACCTGAACGAGTTTGCTGTACTGTGTATATGAATTTGAACGCGTATATGGCCATCATGCATGTTGTAATGACCAGTGAGAGAACTAAGTCGAGACGAGACTCGCCACTTTATCTCTTTTATTCAAACAAGACTTATTGATTCCATCCAATTACATGTGCTGTAGTGAATCCATGTTATACAAACAACTAACATTAATATAGATGGAAGTGTCCCAGGTGACACCAACTGAAGCTTGATGATGTGAGATCAAGTCTCGACAGAACAAGCTAGGATCCAGCTGTGACTATCAGCTCAAATTATATAACTATGATATCTTATGTATCCTTCCATACATACAACTAAATAAAAATAAGACATCATTCATTGAACAGTAACCACTACTCAGGGCTATACACTTGTGTCGATCCGGTCAGAATAATATGCATTGCCCGAAGCCAGTTCGATGTCCAATATTCCAGTGAGAATGGAAACTTAAACTAGGGAGGGGTGTCTTTTTTTCTGGGCAGAATCTGGCTTTAAACCATTTGATGTAAATCGACCTGTACATTAGGTGCTCGTTGAGTTATAACGGTCTCATACCCCTTAACATTATAAAGCTTACAAACACATGCACAAACACATTATTGCCGGAATGAGTACTACACCATTGACACGATCCTGCACAACAGGCATTACGTTTTGTAGATGCCATCAGACGCAGACTTCGGTTCGTGACACTTGCTGGCAACAGTTCGATCACTGAAGAAGAAGAAGATGATGATAATGATGATAATGATGATGATGGTGGTGTATTCCTGTATAACGATATTGATTATGATGGTGATGATAATGATGAAGATGCTCATGATAATGATGTTGATGATGATGTTGATCATTATTTCGGTGATGATGGTGGTTATTGTGATAGTGATGAATATACTGTGATGTTTATATTGATGGTGATGATGATGGTGGTTGTTTTAATGATGATGGTGGTAGTTTTAATTATGATGGTGGTAGTTTTCAGGATGAAGATGATGGTGGTGTTTATGATGATGATAGTGAGTGTGGTTTTAATAATGATTGTGGTGGTTATGATGGTAATGGTGATAGTAGTAGGGCTGGTGATGATTATTATCAAAACGGTGATGGTGATAATAATGATGGTAATGGTGATGATGATGGTGAAAATGATGGTGATGGTAAAAAAAATGCTGACGGAAATCATATCTCTGTGGCCTCTAATCGTCTTTTCATTTCTTTTTCTACTGTCCTTGATTCGCTTGCACAGTTCATAATTGTCTCTATACAGCACCCATAAACTTTCTATGTCACTTCTATTGACATAGACTTGCACAAGATGGTGTTTTTTCTTTTCAATTTTGGAAATGCTATTTTGGCCTGGAATATTCTGCTTTTTATTTCTGTGGTGCATCTTCCGTCAGATGTTATTATTCTGTACTTGTTTTAGATTTGTCCCACTTACTTTTATGTTGCATGGTGGTGATTATTGTTTCTTTGATATGAGCATTGCTTCTGTTTTTTTTTTTTTACTGTTCAGATTCACATATTTTTTGTTGCTCTTTTACACTTGTATGTCTTTCATTTCTTGTAGTTCACTCTCGGTACTTGCTATTAAAACTGTATCATTCACATACTGCAGAATTTTTACATTATGACCGTTAACTTCAATTCATTTTTTGTCTGCTATTGATCTCATAATATTTTCGCAGTAGGAGAACAAATCAGGCAAATCAGAATCTGTTTATTGTTAATACATGTTCTCCACTTGATCATCTAACACGTAGTTATAGATAATTGTGCTTCACCGTTTGTTGTCGTTGTCCCTGTGTTCTTAAGAAGACCACAGGCCGAAACGTCAGTATTGTGTTGTGATCCTTCCTTGTAAAGCTGTCACCATACCTTGTAGTGTTTATCACACCCCACTACTGGCCCTAGACTAATAGACTAGTTGACTAGTCACTGAGTTAACATGGTTCACAGGAACTACAGTGCTACACACTCATGCCCATCACCCCACAGAAGCTGACACACTTTATTAGTAGACCTCTGTCCGGTTTAACAGTTTACTTATTAGTGAGCCTGGGTGGTCTAGAGGCAAGACGTCGATCTCCGGAGAGAAAGGTCATTGTATCAAATGCCACCACTTACAGTTGGAATTTTTTCACTTTAAATCTGTGCCTTCTGCGTAATTTTACCCTCCCTTGTCACATGAGAGTGAGTTCTTATATATAACCTCTTGGAAAAAAATATTTTTTAAAATAATCCCGTGTGCATGCTGTGCACGTTAAAGATCTGTTTCCAGTTGGAAATTCAAAAGAGTAGGCACGAAAATGGCCCATTCCATGGTAAAAACTGGTACGAAGAAATCGTCAATTCTAGACAATATAAGCTGAAAGTACCTACAAAATATGCGAATATCTACCTGTGTGCCGAGGGACACCTGAGGAAAAATGATATTCCAGTAAAATTCAGTACCCCTGAAGTTCGCTAGAAATAACAAGCCTGCTTACAGAAACATAAACTTAATAGTGACAAATAAAGATAGACAAACAATAAGCATTGTTCAAAATGTATACACGCAGAAAAGATAATATTGTTATGTACATGAATTAGTAGAATAGTTTTCGCATAATACACACATTCATACTTCCGGTTTCTGATGGCGCGGGCACGTTTGCGTCAACGTTCACTGTTATGTTTTTTTTTTTTTTTTGCTGAAAAGATTGTTAATTCTATCTTTCCAATACAGATAAGGATGTAAATCAGACGTCCCACTGTTGGGATATCCGCCGGTGAAGCGGATTACGTGCTGAAATCCTCTACAGTATGCGCAATAGTGTGTTCTATGTTGATTTCAATAAACGTCATCATTGGAATATCGGTCAATATGGCGGATAGGCGGCAAGAACAAGTGAGACTTAGTCTGAAAAGTGTTCCTTGTTGCAGTTTCCTCATATTCCAAGTTCGGCTTGTTACGGGAGCTACTGAGTTTAGTGCTCTGTGCATACCGTGAGCTGTGTGTTTCATCCGGATTGTGTTTCGATATTACGATTGCTTACGATGAGTGATGATATCGTATGAAGAAGGACAATTCAGCTGCATTAAGTCTTGGTGCAGCCTGGCTTTATGTCATTTGGCGTGTGCCGCAGCTGCTATGATGGGGACTGCACCTGCCTTTCTTTCTTTCGATCCTTCAATATAACCTCTACAGAGATGAAATGTGTTAGACGAATGACTGGGAACAGTCTGAGAGATAAGATTATACATGAAGAACTGAGAAAAAAGCTAGAAATAGCCCCCGCCATAGAATATATAAGGAAACAACAGATAAAATGGGTTGGCCACGTTACAAGGCAGGAAGAACAAAACACAACACAACGAGCATTCAACAAACTTTGTGAGAACACCAGACCTAAGGGTCAACCACGAAAAAGATGGGTCGATGGAACATTAGAAGCACTAGGAAACATAACAACAGCAGAGGCGAACAGAAGAGCAAAAGAGCGCAAATGGTATCTCCCCTCGACGCTGAAAGGCAGATGAGGAAGGAAAGCAGAAGAAGAGGAAGAATTAGATGAGATGTTAATTCGGATGATTCCACTGGCACGAGCTGTTACGCAATTTTGAATTTTAATTCGTTTGCAGTGATACCGGGGCCTTCGACAAACCAGAACCATAACCAATAGTTTTCACAATGGCCGGGATACATTTTTACATAAATGTTATAAGTTTTGAAAAGACTAAACAACGGATATATAGACAACTTTAGGAACAATAAAAATAAATAGAAATAGAAAACTAAATAATTAACTATAAAATAATTTGTAATAGCTTGTAAGCTAATGCTTCGTAGTTTAAAAAAACGCTGTGTACTAAGATATTAGTTACAGACTGGCTTTTTATGTACATCTTACCTTTTTTAAAGAAACAGCTTAAAAAGTTTGTCATTAAATTTAAAGTTTCATGACTAAACACGTTAGCAATAAAAATATTACAGGCAATTGAAGTACATGGTGATCTTTTTACTATTATGAAGACAATTAAAACGAAATAGGTTGGCCACAATTCTCGATCAGCTGACCTGACGAAGACCATTCCACGGGGAACTTTGAATGGAGGAAGTAGAGGAAGAACCTTTCGGAAGATAACATTAAAGACTGGACAGGCTTCGACTTAGCAGAAGTAGTGATAATGGCTGTTTACTCTCTCCATTTCTGGAAGAACATGCACCGAAAATGCACCAAAGACAATAGATTTTGCACCGTGCAATGGTGCAAAAAAAAAATTTTTTTTAATCGCTATTTTTTCGAAATTGAATATTTTTTGGGGGTATTTTTTTTTTTTTTGGTGGTGGGGGTTCGTCACGTTGTCGAAACGGTCGGCTTAACTCAGGTAAATTGAAAAGATCGTCGAAACGGTCGGTTGCGTCTCAGGTAGGCGGATTATCTTGCGCGACACGGCTGACAGTGTTAGATGAAAATATTTGTGAAAGAGTATTTTAAAGTATTTTAAAGATGTGAAATATGTATTTGTGAAAGTAAAAAATTCAGAATTATTAAAAAATAAAAATAAATAAATATAAAAAAAGGTTCCCACGGGGATTCGAACACGGGATCTACGGCGTGACAGGCGATGATACTTAGCACACGGTCCACTTTGTCGATGTCGTCGAAACGGTCGGTTGCGTCTCAGGATATCTCAGGTAACCAACTAGCCCTCAGGTAAAACCCCGATTGAAAAGAAAACGGACTTATTTTAAAAATAATAAAATATAATGATAAAAATCAATATTTAAAAACTTAAATGAAGGGAAATTTAAAAATATAGGCGATCTCGTAATTGATTGGGTCGCGGATCTCGCACTACATTTTTAGTGATGATCATGTGCCACCCTCAACAGCATCATCAACATGTACCCTTCATGTCCTATCATTATCATGCCACACAAAGTATTAAGCCGCGAATGTCTCTCTCTCTCTCTCTCTCTCTCTCTCTCTCTCTCTCTCTCTCTCGCACAAAGTAGCGGTGTTATTGTATGACGGTCCTGAAAACAATGTAACTAAAGCTGTGGGGCTTATCGGATTAGCTCGTCGAACGTTCTCTCGTGGTCTTAAAAATATTTAAGAAATGAATATTGTCCCTCCCCAGAAAAGATACCAGACTGCTTAAGAGAATGGCTTGGTAGAAGGTCAACAACCATACCCTCCCCTCCACAACATCATCACCTGTAATACAGAGACACTATACCCCCACCCTCATCGTCGTCATGTACCATCAATATGTGTGAATCACGCGTTGTAAGTGTTTACCTTTTCCAAAGCTTTTAACGTGTCGCCATAGCTTCACTGTAACACTTTAGTATTTGAATATCAATTGGAATAAATAATTATATAAAATACCTCCTTTAACCTGTATCACGGAGAAATTATACCCCCTTCGCCCCGTCAACATTCCGTGTTGATAATATAAAGCATCGTCGTCGTCGTCATGTATCATCATCAATATGGGTCACCATACCGTCCCCCTCCTCTCAACACAAGCCCGTTGGTGTAGAGTGAACATGTCTCGCCAGTTTGGCACAATGTACCAATAGACATCCCTATTTAAAAAATCTACTTAAAAATCACTTTTATGATTGTTACGCCCCTTACGAGGATGATTGTTACGCCCCTTACGAAGGTGCATTGTGCCAAACTGGTGCGCGTGTCAAACTTGTGCATATTTTTGCACGGTGCAAATCTCGTGCGGTTTTGGTGTAACTTTTAGGACTTTGGATATAACTATCTGTTCGATGTTTCTAACTAGTATGAGTGTGGGAGTAGATTTTTAGGGTTTAGGTCGACATTTTGGATATGTGCCTATATTTTTTGTGATCTAGTGGTAATATTTTTGCGATTTGGTCTAACTTTTTGGAGTTTGGAAATAACTATATATTCGATGTTTCTAACTAGTATGAGTGTGGGAGTAGATTTTTAGGGTTTTGAGGTCGACTTTTTGCTTATGAGCCTACATTTTTTGTGTTTTGGTGCTAAAATTTTCTGATTTCGCCTAACTTTTTGGACCTTGAAACACGTCCCCAACCGCTTGAAGGGATAATTCAGTGAGATGACTCCAATTTTCAAAAATATTGACGTCACGTGTGAGGATATTGGACCGTTTATGGGTGAATATGCCCTCAACCGTAACTTGTTGTCAACCCCTCGTCGCACACTAATCGGTAGTTATGTCGGGGAACAAAAGTTTTGTTGGTAACACCATTGTTAAAATGGTATTTAGATCATGGGCTAGAGGTATCAACAACAACAAAAAAATTATTATTAAGTGATAGAATATCAACCGTCTAGTTGCTTTAAAAAGTTTGGAGAAATAGTTTCTGACGCTAGGAGGGCTGGTGATCTAGATGAAAATCAATCTATTGTAAGCGATACGATGAAGCTCTTAGGAAACTCAGCCTACGGGAGGACTCTAACCAATAAGGCTAATCATAGCTCTGTCTCGTATATTCAGGGGGATGAGATATCGAAAATGAAAAATAATTCCCGATTTAAAAAGATGACTGAAATTGAGATAGAGAAAAAGAAGACTGCTTGGGACTTTCCCCTACAAATTGGTTTCTTCGTCTATCAATATACGAAACTTCGTATGTTAGATATTTATTTCGAGTTCTTAGATACGTTTGTAGCCAGGTCCGACTTTCAGTTATGTGAAACAGATAGTGATAGTTTATACTTGGCTTTAAGTGCACCTAAGTTGGAGGACAGAGATAACCCCGGTATGCAGGCTGAGTTTAATAGAAAATATAAAGACTGGTTTCCTGCTGAGTTTTGCGATGAGCATGTTAGCAAGACAGACTGTATCTAGTAACAGACCAACCTGTCTAGTTTGGTCAAGTGAGCAGGGCTTGAAAGGGAGGGCACCCTGAGAACGATCGAAGCAATGTTAGAGAACGCTCGAGGGAGAAATCGATCTCGATGACGAGTACAATAGGGTGCCTTTTGATTTCTTGGTGACTCGGCTTCTTGCACTCACCAGAGGCCCTTACTTTCATAACTGGGCATACTTTCTTAACTGTCGTTTTCCAGAAAAAGTTGGTCTTCAAATGCGGTACGCAAACACTGAACCAACAAAGATATAACTTGATCTACCAACTTTATTAACTGGGCATACTTTTTGAGACCGTCATTATTTAAAGTTACTCTTAGATTTCCAAAGGTTGCTAATTTACAAACCGGTCACAGTACCCACCTTACTACAAAACACGCCAACCGCTATGCCACATGATGATGATGATGCCGACGACGTTAACTCACCATGTCAGCGATAGTAAAAACATCGACACTAATAACACCGACAACATATTTACACCCCGTGACGAACAATCAAAAGGGAAAACACCCCTTTTCTCCATTTTTAGAATCATCACAACCACCACTTCGTTATTTAGATTTGCACACCTGGCCTTATGGTCACCCGATAACAGCACACTAGCAGCAGATACCCTAAGAGATAATACTCAACCACGTCCACTTACACCCCTTCCCCTTCTCATTATTTAGAGTACGAGATCGAAAGTTGTGGCGAGACATGTTCACTCTACACCAACGGGCTTGTGTTGAGGGGAGGGGGACGGTATGGGGACCCATATTGATGATGATACATGACGACGACGACGATGCTTTATATTATCAACACGGAATGTTGACGGGGCGAAGGGGGGGGGGTATAATTTCTCTGTGATACAGGTTAAAGGAGGTATTTTATATAATTATTTATTCCAATTGATATGCAAATACTAAAGTGTTACAGTGAAGCTATGGCGACACGTTAAAAGCTTTGGAAAAGGTAAACACTTACAACGCGTGATTCACACATATTGATGGTACATGACGACGATGAGGGTGGGTGTATAGTGTCTTTGTATTACAGGTGATTATATTGTGGAGGGGAGGGTATGGTTGTTGACCTTCTACCAAGCCATTCCCTTAAGCAGTCTGGTATCTTTTCTGGGGAATGATAATATTCATTTCTTAAATATTTTTTAAGACCACGAGAGAACGTTCGACGAGCTAATCCGATAAGCCCCACCGCTTTAGTTACATTGTTTTCAGGACCGTCATACAATAACACCGCTACTTTGTGCGAGAGAGAGAGAGAGAGAGAGAGAGAGAGAGAGACTTTCGCAACTTAATACTTTGTGTGGCATGATGATGATAGAACATGAAGGGTACATGTTGATGATGCTGTTGAGGGTGGCACACGATGATCACTAAAAATGTAGTGCGAGATCCCCGACCCAATCAATTACGAGATCGCCTATATTTTTAAATTTCCCTTCATTTAAGTTTTTAAATATTGATTTTTATCATTATATTTTATTATTTTTAAAATAAGTCCGTTTTCTTTTCAATCGGGTTTTACCTGAGGGCTAGTTGGTTAACTGAGATATCCTGAGACGCAACCGACCGTTTCGACGACATCGACAAAGTGGACCGTGTGCTAAGTATCATCGCCTGTCACGCCGTAGATCCCGTGTTCGCATCCCGGTGGGAGCCTTTTTTTATATTTATTTATTTTTATTTTTTAATAATTCTGAATTTTTTACTTTCACAAATTGATATTTTTTTATTTTATAATTCTGAATTTTTTACTTTCACAAATACATATTTCACATCTTTAAAATACTTTAAAATACTGTTTCACAACTTTTGTCAGACAGAATCCTTGAGACATACTACCAGAGGAGGAAGAAAGTGCAAGTTAACTGTGGAAGGTGAGCATGGAATAAGCAATGAAAAATATGTATCTTTTCTTTATCATCATTATATAGCATCTTGTCTGCTGGCGTATGTGATGATATCTCTTCACAACTTTCTATTTCAAGAACTGTTTCTCAGTTCTATTATTCATCCCCTACCAAATCCATTCACTTTAACTGCCTTGTATATTTTCTCTTTGCTTCTTTATGTCTTTTCACACCTCATTAAATTGTTTGCGGTTGTCACAAAATATTCCAGCTTTTCTCTCCTCATAACATTGCCGAAAGATTGATGATTGTTTCCTCATGATGTTGTAAGTGAGCTTCCCTTTTTACTTTAACCTCTTTTAGAACGTCTTCATTACTCTTTTTAGCTGTCCATGGAATTCTTAACATTTTTGTGTAAAACTACATTTTTTGGTGGTGCGTTTGAGATTTTAAAAGATGGTAAAACCGCAGGACCAGACAGAATTCCTCCAGAAGCTAATAAAGTAGATGTTAACACCTCTGCAATAGAGTTACGTAAACAATTAGATACGATATCCGAGATCCCCGACCCAATCAATTACGAGATCGCCTTTATTTTTAAATTTCCCTTCATTTAAGTTTTTAAATATTGATTTTTATCATTATATTTTATTATTTTTAAAATAAGTCCGTTTTCTTTTCAATCGGGGTTTTACCTGAGGGCTAGTTGGTTAACTGAGATATCCTGAGACGCAACCGACCGTTTCGACGACATCGACAAAGTGGACCGTGTGCTAAGTATCATCGCCTGTCACGCCGTAGATCCCGTGTTCGAATCCCGGTGGGAGCCTGTTTTTATATTTGTTTATTTTTATTTTAATAATTCTGATTTTTTTACTTTCACAAATACATATTTTTTTTTAATAATTCTGAATTTTTTACTTTCACAAATACATATTTCACATCTTTAAAATACTTTAAAATACTCTTTCACAAATATTTTCATCTAACACTGTCAACAGTGTCGCGCAAGATAATCTGCCTACCTGTGACGCAACCGACCGTTTCGACGATCTTTTCAATTTACCTGAGTTAAGCCGACCGTTTCGACAAAGTGACGACCCCCCGCGCCCCCCCCCCCCCAAAAAAAAAAACCTAAAAAAAAAAATTACCCCCCAAAAATATTCAATTTCGAAGAAATAGCGAATTTTTTTTTTTTTTTTGCACCATTGCACGGTGCAAAATCCATTGTCTTTGGTGCATTTTCGATGCATATTCTTCCAGAAATGGAGTGGGTAAATAGCCATTATCACTACTAGCAGAGTCTCATAGACTGACTGACTGTAGGCAGACGTGTGTGCAGAAGAGTAATGAAGTTTGTCAGGAGTGATCACAGCTTTCTTCGGGACGAGAAAGGAAAGGATCAAAGTACACTCTTTATTAGATATTATTTCTCTAATTCAATCACATCAATTACACCAACGAAGTAAAATGTGATTAATAAAAACTAATAATTTTGAAAGAGACGATAAGAGGCCAAGTTAAACATTATTATATCATTCCACGATAAATTAATGTTACAAATTGAGGAACTGACAAATTTAATCAAACATGCACATGATGCTAAGATGAATTTATGCAACAATAGAAACAAGACTGACAACTGAGATGTTAATATATTTTATTGTACATGATGGTTTCTGTCGCATGTTTTGTGCAACGCGAAGATATAGTAAAGTAAAGTACCCCCGTCACGCCAAGTGGCGTATAGGGAAATATGGTGTTAGTGACCCTATATTTTACAGACCTTCAGCACATGATTTTGGGGTAATGTGGTCAGTATTACGCCCGTGCTGCTTTACTTTCCGAGAAAAAATCCGGTACCCATTTAAGGCTGGGTGAACCCGGAAGCCGTCGGTTGGGATCGAACCCTACCCCTTGTCCGTGGTAGTCCAGTTCACTAACCACTGAGCTATCGCGGCTCCCCCGAAGATATAGTGCTTACAATAATTTCAGACACGGCAATGGACTACGTTTTAAAAGTCTCTTTCAGCTTGGTTGACTCAATTGTTGCAAATTACAGACATGATGATACTTGTATGTGTATGTAAATCCAAAAGTCTTTCTGCGACGGCTTGTATAGAAAACATAAATTCTGCAAAACAGTTTATCCCAACATACTTTTTTTCAATGTTGGACCCCTTGAACACCTTGATGTAATGCAGCTTCAAAGAATTAATATTTGGTTGCAGTTCGCATTCACCCCTACCTCTTCCTTTGCGATTGAAGCTTTTAGGAGCGTCATATAAAAACCATGCACTTTAAAAAAAAACAACATTGTTGTTCTAGACCCCCTATTCGTTATATAGTCCTACATTCTCGAGCTATTCCATTTACCTTTTTGTGTATTCGAGGAGACGTTCTTATAAAAGTGTATCTGGCAACTTTAGCACTTTCTAGGCGGCGACAGTGACTACTTTGCTGAGACGTGAAAACTAACACCAAAGGTATAATAATCGATAATCTATTTAGGGAGTGCTCACCCTTCTTTGGTGACTGTGTGAACGCGTGTTTCTGTGTTGGTTTCATTTGTTAGTGATTGCGACTCCGTTCTAAATTGATAGAGTCTTCTTTCTTTATATGTCAACAAATACAGAACCTCCAGACGGAAAATATCCATGGCAAAAAAATAAATGAAAAAGTAGCACGCGTATTGAGACACTCCGATCAATTCAAGAACACTTCTAACCTCCATAAAAGTGAAATGCTTGGACCATACTTCGTCTCTTAGAATTTCCTCATCAGACAAAGTCGTGTTACCCCGCACATATACATATTCTAGAATATACAAGATAGTGGCATTCGTCTGTGTTATTATATAATAAAAAGACGCCCATAGAAGTATGACTGTTGGAACTGCTTTACTTCCTCTTATTTTCTGATGCTGTCTAGTTGCGTCTCTCTTGGATATATCACATAAGCGGTTCAAAACAAAGATGTTTAAGCAAAGAATTAAAAGAGGAAGGATTATAAAAATAATGGTTTGCGAAACCAATACCCAATATAATCTCAAATCCTTTATGCTAGCTTCCTCAGCAGCGTAACACGCCTTCTTCTTATCATCGTATTCATAAAAAATTAGCTCAGGTGTAGCTGTAACCAGAGATAAAATAATACAAAACAGTACAATATTAACTGCTCGTCCTACTGCAAACAGTTTTAATTTCAGGAGCGGGTGACACACTGCGATATAGCGTTCAAACGTAAATGCAAGCAAAAGAAATGGGGACAAATACTGTAGCATGTAGAACACAAAAATAAAAATGTTGCACGTGAATTGGTGGTACTTGTAAATGTTGTAACCCAGGCTTCGTGCAGGATGAACGGAAGGGCTATTACTAAAAACATCTGGTCATCGATGGCCAGGGCTCCCAAATAAACAGCAGATGAATTATTCCGACGCTTGGCCTGTCCCAGCCAAATAATTGCTGAAATGGGGTTCCCGATAGAACCAATAACGAACCAGATTGGGAATAGTATACGCATTGCCCAAATTGTTAGGGGAGCAAACCGTAGATAGACTTCCATCATATTAGCATACCTCTGAAACAGCTCTGGTGTGGCTGTAGTGCTGCTGTTCATGGTTTTTCTGAAAATTTGGCAAAGATAATGACGTTAGTCACGTACGTAATTGTGCTTCCTAAAGAACAAATGTTTGTCACTAAAACTTCAGTTGATTTGAACACTTTTGTCTTTGCATGAAGATGAAACAAAAACATGGTTCTTCCATATTATATATTTAAAGTGATTAAAAGAAGCTGCTTCATTAAAAGAAAACCTTTATGGGAAATCGATTTACATGCTAAAGATAATTACAGATTTGCATAGTATTTGGTCGTTTTGTTACGAGCATTAACTATCATAATATCATTGATACATAAGTATTGACTTTAGCGAAACATATTACGTTTTGTGTTTGGTGTCACAGATTAAAACCACTTCTATAACAGATCAATTTTAGGAATAAATGGAAAGTTCTAGCCGCTGCTAAACTCCCAAGTTTGAAACTAAAATGCCACTTTGAGATAAAAAGAAAAGAACTGTTGTAAAAGATAAATTACGTAAATGTACACCTAAATATATTCTATTTGTACTTATTCAATCATTCAACAGTATTGCATTGCAACTACCGACATCCTGCGAAAATTAAAGAAAATTCCGAAGTCAATAATACATAACAGTGTTACCATCAACACGAGATATATTCACTTCTTCTTGGTGTCAGACCAGAGAAGCAGTCAATGACGCGTGCCCTATGTCATATCTTGTAAGACAGGAACACTGTTCCTCCATTTCGACCTATTTGTGTTCATCATTTGTAGAGTTCTTTGCGTCTTGCCCAAACTGTTCATCTCTGTTTATAGACCTCAATGCGAGCTTAGGGAGGAGGTGTCATGGCGGCTGCGTGTTGGTCGTTTTTATAATTCGGCTCTTGCTGATTTATTTAAATTATTTTCTTTATTTTATTTTATTTAATGTTTATTTTATTATTATTCAGACACGACAGTCTAGTTGTGAAATAATGCGTTGCTATTCCCCGTGTTGGTGTTTGTTTTACTTCTGACGAATGGACGAACTGTGAACTTTACCGATATTTAATTGGAATATGATTTATTCTTCTTTGTGTCCTGTGTTCGCGGTTCGACAGGCAAACACATAGTTCGACAACAATGGCGCTGGGCGGGTATGTCCAACCCAAATGTAAAAAGTCTGTGACGGTGAAAGGGGCAGAAGAATCAGAAATGATCAACGGCCCAGAAAGCGAAAACAGCAAAGTGTGTGGTATACATGAAGCATATTCAGGACAGCAAAGTGTGTGGTACACATGAGGCATATTCAGGGCACGAAAGTGTGTGGTACACATGAGGCATATTCAGGACACGAAAGTGTGTGGTACACATGAGGCATATTCAGGACACGAAAGTGTGTGGTACACATGAGGCATATTCAGGACACGAAAGTGTGTGGTACACATGAGGCATATTCAGGACAGCAAAGTGTGTGGTACACATGAGGCATATTCAGGACACGAAACACGAATATGGCAGACCACCGTGAAAGAGATTGGAGCCTCATCACGTAACATTCCAAAGAAAGCCATGGAGAGAGATTCTAACTATTGTTTTAAGAACGAGCTAAAACTAAATACAATTGTAATTTAAACAAATGAAATTGTTGGGGCATGTTAAAGGACACAACAGCCTAATAAAAGTAATATTGGAAGAGAAAATACAAGGTAAAAGAGGCAGACCAAGACTAACATTGACGAGTAACATCAAAAGATGGACAAGGCAACCTATAATAATCTGCACCATCAAAGCAAGAGACAAAGTGGAATGACGCTTTACGGTAGCCAAGCTTCGATGCGGAGACGACACTCAATGATGATGATGAATGCGAGCTTATAGCTACGCTGCCTTCCCTCCACAGTCCACCCAAAGAATGGCTGTTCTTCTGAGTGTTTTTAGATCTCTTCATGGATAATAACCAAAGATCACTGCACGACAGTGTATTATAATAACCTTTCATCTGCTATTTATGAACCTTTACTATTCCTACGTTAGACAGTTTGTATTTATAAGTATATAGATATCTTAGATAGTTGTGCATTTTTAATAGCATTATTTTCTGTTTTTCACCATTACTTTATATAATTGTTTTTTTTTAATCATACCAAGTATTGTGTTGTTGTGTACTTATAATAAGAGTATGTCATATAGCTGTGCATTGAACATAACGTTAAAAATTGTACATTTACAATAACATCAGTTTACAATATTGTATATTGATAATAACATGGTGCTCAATATTTGTATATATATATATAAAACATAACATTATGTTTGATAATTGCATATTTATAATAACATTATGCTGATTAGTTATATTTGTAATAGCATTATACTTGATAGTTTTATATTTATAAAAACACTATGTTCAATAGTTGTAACTTATAAAAACACTACATTAGAAAGTTTATAATTATATTATCTGTCCATCAAAAGTATTTGGATGCAAGAAACACTCAAGAAAATTGTAAAATAATTGACGAATGATTTGATGGAAAAAAAGCTAAAACAGGTTTTTCCATCATATTTCTCGTCAAGACACGATTCATTGATACGAAAGTTCTGACGCTTTGCAAAATACCGTATCCGCGTTTCAATCCATATACCTCGCGCCAAAAGTGAAGGCCCACTCTTTTCAAGACTAAAATGAAAGTGTTTTATACATTTCTTTCAGCACCTGCATTACCAGCATGGAGGCATCCTCCCAAGTACCCTGACAGATAGGACAATGATGAACCAATATTAAGATGAGGAAGATTCACATGAAAGAATCAACATAACAAACATATCAGGCACATGAAGTACAGTCTTCCCGTTTCCCGCATGCACCGCTTTCGCTGAAATAAAGAATCTCAAGAGAAGAATTGGTCCTCAACAAATGCAACCTCAAAGATGGACACGCGTCAGTTCAAATGGGTCAGCAGAAAGAGTAGTCTGAATTGGCGGAAGACGGATACTCATTAGAAACATTAAGTGAACTAACATGGACCGTCTAACATGGAACATCTCATCAAACAATGAAGTGAAGCCAACCGCATTGCTTTAGGCAACAATGATCTTCACAAAGTCATAAATCAATAATCAAATCAAAATGTATCTATTACAAACTGAAAATCACTTATCATCATCAAGTACCAAGCCTGCTGGCCTAGGCGATCATGTCTCTCCACAACTTTCGATCACGACAGTTATTTATCATTTCTGTTGTTGACCTTCTGCCAAGCCATTCTCTTAAGCTGTCTGCTATCTTTTTTCTTTGCTTCCCTCTACCTCTGCGTCCCTCAATTTTCCCAGTTGTTACAACAATATGTTCCAGCTGTTCTCTTTACGTGACCAAAAAATGATGATTGTTTCTTCCTAATATTGGAAATTATCTCTCTTTTTGCTTTGGCCTCTTTCAGAACGTTTTCATTACTCTTCTTAGCTGTCCATGGTATTCTCAACATTCTTCTGTAAAACCAAATTCTGTAAAATCACTTATTATTGCCATATAAAACACAAAAGTGACCATTCACACAAAAACTTCAGAGTAGAACATGTAAATCTCTCCAGGAAAATAAAGCTGCGTCCCCTGCAAATCAATAAAACTCTAACCCACAAGGCAGCGTCTTTGTTTTTCGTTATGGTTTAGTTTTTTTTTCTGTCCTTTGGATTTACCAAGATGGCGGTTGTTTTAATTTCGGAGTGTAGTTTATGTGATTAAAGTGATTGAAAATGTGTTTCCAACGGATATATATTTATTTTAAAAAGTTGTGTAAAGTTTTCTATCCAGGGAGGTGGATAAGACCCGATAAGTACTTTTACAATACAGCTACAGATGTATAGTTATAGCGTAAAAGAACGCATGTGAGACCTTAGCGATCAAATACGAGGGGGGAAACATCAGCCGGGCTAAACTCCCAACGTGTGTTTTTAATTTAAGCCCCTAACTTACGACTGACTCAGCAGGTCGGTAAGGGATAAATGTATTATGCTCAGAGAAATCACAGAAGATTGAGATAGATAAATATAAATTAGCAACAATCAATATATGCGGAATAAAAAATAAAGAAATTGAACTTATAGAAGAAATGACAAAAAGGAAAATTAAAATACTAGTATTAGCGGAAACCAGAGTAAAAGAACAACAAATAAAGAAAACACACATGAACTACACTATAATATTCCCATGAGTCGACAACAAAAAAAGAGCAACGCAAGGAGTAGTTTTATAATCGACACAGAACACTCCAAGAACATTCTAGAAATAAAATGATACTCAGAAAGAATTATCACAATCAGATTACTAGAAGACGATCGAAAACCAACTTACATACAGATCTATACACCATGCAGCAACAATGAAAAAGACAACGAAGAATTCTACGACACATTGAATGAAATTATTAACAAAATTGACGAAAGCGATGACATATTAGTGATGGGAGATTTTAATGGAAGACTTGGGAAATACAACAGTGAGAACAGTGATATCTTAGAACATAAAAAATGGCTGAAAGAAACGAAAATGGAAGCAGGCTGCTGGAACTATGTAATCAACATTATTTGTGTATCACCAACACATTCTTCATACACAGAGAGTCGCAATTATCCACCTGGTACAAATAGAATGGTACAACATGCAGAAGCCAGATAGATTTTAAACTAACAAGAAAACAGAGCAAGAAAGAGTAACCGACAGCAGAGCAAACCCTAATATCATAGATAACACGGGCCACAAAATGGTTATGATTACACTCAGACTGCCAAAATTAATTTTATTTTATTAATTAAATGTCATTGTTACTTTTTTTTTAATTTCAATTTCTTCTTATATCATGCAGTTGGTTCTCTTGTTTATACATTCGCGTATTGTGGGATAAGAATTACTCGACTTGACAATATTGTACACCATATACACCGTGTATGTTTATCATAAGTTGCCGTCATATCAAACGACTAGAAGACAACATAATTCTACAAGAACATTAGATCCAGTCTAGTTTACACATAACGACTGTTGACCTACCAACATAAATGGAAAATGTCAATGTCTTACAGTTAGATTGTATTTGTACTGTTTCTTTTTCTGGAGAAGGGCTTGATGTTCCAGGTAGTTAATGTTTCAAGATAATGGAGTATGTGTTTTTTTCAATCGTTATAGACGTGTTTTAGTGTTACTTCAGCCACCACGTCACATAGTAAACAGCGTACTACGTCACGTAATAACATACACTGCGCGAAATGTAGTAGTACGCACTTCTCTGAACAAATGTGCACCAAAACACAATTGCATTTACGTAGAAGTATAACTGAATTAAAGGAAGATATGGAACGAGAACTTTTGGTCAGACAGAATCCTTCAGACATACTACCAGAGGAGGAAGGAAGTGCAAGTTGACTGTGGAAGGTGAGCATGGAATAAGCAATGAAAAATATGTAACTTTTCTTTAGCATCATTATATAGCATCTTGTCTGCTGGCGTATGTGATCATGTCTCTTCACAACTTTCTATTTCAAGAACTGTTTCTCAGTTCTATTATTCATCCCCTACCAAATCCATTCACTTTAACTGTCTTGTATATTTTCTCTTTGCTTCTTTATGTCTTTCCACACCTCATTAAATTGTTTCCTGTTGTCACAAAATATTCCAGCTTTTCTCTCCTCATAACATTGCCGAAAGATTGATGATTGTTTCTTCATGATGTTGTAAGTGAGCTCTCTTTTTACTTTAACCTCTTTTAGAACGTCTTCATTACTCTTTTAGCTGTCCCTGGAATTCTTAAGATTTTTGTGTAAAACTACATTTTTGTGGTGCGTTTGAGATTTTAAAAGATGGTAAAACCGCAGGACCAGACAAAATTCCTCCAGAAGCTAATAAAGTAGATGTTAACACCTCTGCGGTAGAGTTACGTAAACAATTAGATACGATATATACGAGAGAAGTGATTTGTTTAAAGACTGGAAAGAGCATTGGATGATCAAACTACTAAAGAAAGGATATTTACAGGAGTGCACAGTTACAGAGGAAGCGTTTTGCTGTCAGAACAGGTAAAAATATTAAGTAGAATCATGGAGATACTAAACGAGGCCATTAAGAAACACTTGAGAGAAGAACATGCACATTTTTGGAAAGATCTTGTAATGACTAGATAACCACATTGTGTAGTTCACATAGCTTGAAACCACTGTCTCTAATTTATATTTGATTCGTGGATTATGAAAAGATATTTGAGAGTTTTTACTAGTGAATGGCCTGGAAGTTTCTTAATCATTATGAAATCCAAACATAGTTTATTAACTTGAAAACAAATTACTTCTATATGGATCAAAATCTTTGACTATGTATCCAAGGCAAGTGAAAAATGTTAAACAGCCCCATGTGCACTGCCTTCGCAAGAGAATGAAAATCAAATGACAGGACAAGGTAACAACCAACTCTAACATCGTGCAACAAGCCATACTCGCATCCATTAAGGCAACACTTAGGAGTCGGAGACTAAGGTGGCTCGGTCATGTAAGAAGAATAGAAAACAAATTTATTCCCATTTATTGTATGGTGAACATAAGGATGGGAGGAGATCAAAGAGTAGACCAGTGCTGAGGTATAAGGATGTTTGCATGGCTTCCTTCAGTGAATTCTCTATAAGTGAAAAAACTGGAAATTCTGGCATTGTTTTTTAAACATTGTATCTCATATCATTATCATCATGTGCCGTACCTGTTGGCGTAGGCGATCATGTCCTTTCACAATCTTCTATCTATAGTGCATCGTATCAGTTCTGTTGTTGACTGTTTTCCATGTCATGATACCAAGCCATTTAGTATGTTCTCTCTTTGTCGTCCGCGATCTCTCTTTCCTTGTATTTTGCCAGTTGTAACCAAGTATTTAAACTTTCCTCTTCTCATGATGTGCCCGAAAAATGTTGATTGTTTCATTCTGATGTTTTTTAAGAGTTCCTTTTTTGTGTTTATCGGAGAACACAAATAAAAAACAGTACATCAACATTCGGGTAAACGTTGATGTCAAAGTCAGAAAACAAAAGGCGCAGGGGAAAGGAGACGAGCCTACGATCAAATCAGATCATCCAATATTGGCAGACTCAGCGACGAGAGAAGCTGTTCAGCAAAACAGCATGCTGCATAAAGTAGTAATATATTATCAGATATCAATATGTGAAGAATGTAATGTGCAAGAAAGGCTGTGATATAGTCATTACAAAAATTGGAGTGAGGCACGGAGGGTGCCTACTATCTTCATTTTTGTCCTGCTAGTCTAAGATGGATTATGTGAATAGCACAGAACAATGGGAATGGAATTAGGTTGTCACTGATCAATCACTTTGATGACCTGTGAGATCAATCACTTTGATGACCTGTGAGATCAATCACTTTGATGACCTGTGAGATCAATCACTTTGATGACCTGTGAGATCAATCACTTTGATGACTTGTGAGATCAATCACTTTGATGACCTGTGAGATCAATCACTTTGATGACCTGTGAGATCAATCACTTTGATGACCTGTGAGATCAATCACTTTGATGACCTGTGAGATCAATCACTTTGATGACCTGTGAGATCAATCACTTTGATGACCTGTGAGATCAATCACTTTGATGACCTGTGAGATCAATCACTTTGATGACCTGGGAGACCAATCACTTTGATGACTTGTGAGATCAATCACTTTGATGACCTGGGAGACCAATCACTTTGATGACCTGTGAGATCAATCACTTTGATGACCTGGGAGACCAATCACTTTGATGACCTGTGAGATCAATCACTTTGATGACCTGTGAGATCAATCACTTTGATGACCTGTGAGATCAATCACTTTGATGACTTGTGAGATCAATCACTTTGATGACCTGTGAGATCAATCACTTTGATGACTTGTGAGATCAATCACTTTGATGACTTGTGAGATCAATCACTTTGATGACTTGTGAGATCAATCACTTTGATGACTTGTGAGATCAATCACTTTGATGACTTGTGAGATCAATCACTTTGATGACCTGTGAGATCAATCACTTTGATGACTTGTGAGATCAATCACTTTGATGACCTGGGAGACCAATCACTTTGATGACCTGTGAGATCAATCACTTTGATGACCTGTGAGATCAATCACTTTGATGACCTGGGAGACCAATCACTTTGATGACCTGTGAGATCAATCACTTTGATGACCTGTGAGATCAATCACTTTGATGACCTGGGAGACCAATCACTTTGATGACCTGTGAGATCAATCACTTTGATGACCTGTGAGACCAATCACTTTGATGACCTGTGAGATCAATCACTTTGATGACCTGTGAGATCAATCACTTTGATGACCTGTGAGATCAATCACTTTGATGACCTGTGAGATCAATCACTTTGATGACCTGTGAGATCAATCACTTTGATGACTTGTGAGATCAATCACTTTGATGACCTGGGAGACCAATCACTTTGATGACCTGTGAGATCAATCACTTTGATGACCTGGGAGACCAATCACTTTGATGACCTGTGAGATCAATCACTTTGATGACCTGTGAGATCAATCACTTTGATGACCTGTGAGATCAATCACTTTGATGACCTGGGAGACCAATCACTTTGATGACCTGTGAGATCAATCACTTTGATGACCTGTGAGATCAATCACTTTGATCACCTGTGAGGAAAACATAAGTTTCACTTTATGATAGGCTTTGTTTCTCCTGAGATAAATCGATGTTTTATAACAAGTCAGTTAAGAGTAAACACAGCGTTTGTTATGACAGAAAAGTCCAATTGTAGAATGACTGTCAAGTCAAATATAGAACAGATGTAGTTCGATGATGAGGCTGACTTTAGTTATTTTGCTGTGACTTCATTTTTTGCGTTGTTTGTTTGGCAAGCTTGTCCTCTCTTTACGTCCCCGATTTTCACGCCACTCGTTGCCAATGCACGCTATTTCTGTCTGCAGCATAATCTACCAGATTTGATTTTCTTCGTTGATATTAAATTGTTTCAGGTCGCACAAGCAGATATCTTCTAATGGAGTTCTGGTCTGCTGATAGATCGCGTGGTTGTCGTTAGTTCACCGATGATTAGTTCATTTACTCTCTTCTCTAAATAAAAAAAATACATTTTTCCAGGTATTTCTTGCAAACCATCCAAAATTCATATTGGTTTTATTTCTGATAAATAGTAATGCACTTCTTTGATTTACTTAAGTTTCATTGGCACATATTTTATTTCTACTAACTTGACTTGAATTTCTTCATTCTTATAGAGATACTTCACAACTAAAGGAAATATTTTAAGAGCTGCATGTAGATAATATAATGGGCCGGGAATCCATAGACGGATAATGGACATATGTCTTCGCATCGAAACCACAACAAACTAGATCGAACCCGAACACCAGTGGATTGTGAATCAGTGCGGTCATACACGCTCTTCTATCCTGTCGATGATTCGACTTAATGAACGTAGGGAAAATGAAATATCAAAGCATAACGGGTCACGGTTTTGCGCAAAATGTGTTTGTTTATGTCCGAGAGCATTACCAAAGGACAAATTATCAAATAATAGGACACAAAAAATCAGAACACACACACATATAAAAATGTATATATATATATATATATATATATATATATATATATATATATATATATATATATATATATATATATATATATATACATAGCTTATATATATATATACACATATATATACATATATATACATATATATACACACATTTACACATATAAATAGATTTATATATAAACGTTCATATCTAATAACTCTAACCGATAACCGGAAGATCAGCCGATAGAGAGTACTTATAGTGGACGCTCCTGCAATCCTACCATATTATCTTACTTCCACTTACTCAATGCTCGCGGCGAGGGGATAAGCCTCAGGATATGAAAGATATAAAGATTATGAAATTATATATGAAGAAAGGCATAAACAAAAGTAGCATTATATACTGCATAATTAATCTTTGACTGTTCTGTCTGCCGAGCATGCTGTAAATGCCCATACACTCCTTTGGTGTCTTATTACGTAAACGTGTGTATAGATAACTGCATCTTCCTCGTCGGTGTTATCCCAGATGAGAACCTTGACCTTCGGAATGACCATTGATTGATTGGATTTTACTCCCTACATTTCCTGTCGAGTGTGACAATACACGAGAACATGTCCCTTGAATGACGTAGACACAGGTGTTAAGTCCTCGCTAGTGTTAATATCGGTAAGCTCACAGACCTGTTTGATGACATCTCTGCTCAGCCCTGATATTCAGATCTTCTGTAGACTTCCTACCAAACCACACTCTTAAACTGTCTTGTATCGTTTCTCTCTGATCCATTAAACCGCTTCTTTTTTCGATTTATTTTTTATCACTGTCACAACATGTCAGCGAGGACAAGCATAAAAATACAAAATTCATATTTTCAAGTTTTAGTTAAAACTTTAATTGAAATTGACTCAAAGTGTGTATAGACTTATTCCAAACACTTCAAGAGCTTGAAATATAGTTACCAAATATACAGAATGTTGTTTTTCTGTTGTATTATTTTCATATAAATCTCTATCTTCAAAGAAATAGAAAGCCTAATTTGATAACAATCAATGGACACCAGTAATTTGAAAAAGAAAATTCATAAACTGGTGGATTAAAGAAAACATGTCACAAATTTTGTCACTATTGTACCAAGAATGAACAACATCTCAAGTCTTTAAAATTATTTTTCTAAATGAAAACAAGAAGAGATGTTAATGAATGATGGACTCCTTGCAGAAAGTTACTGTTTTGGGCTGACATATTTCAATGTCATCGACTCAAACAGTGAGCCATCACTGCTCTTGTCTTATGACCTCAGAGAGTGTTGCACGAGTAGATATGCTTTTCTCTCTTGTAGTCTCACGTTAGATAAAAGATATAAATTAAATGTCAATGAATTTTTTAAAATGTTATTACGAGAATTAGAGCACAATTATTGTTATCTAAAAAATGTAATCTCCATCATCATAACGATCGTTGTAACTAAAACAACCATAATCACAACCACTTCATAACCATCATCTTCATCATCATCATCATCATCATCATTATTATATCCACTATTACCACCACCACTATCATCATTATCATATGCACGACCACGATCATCATCATTATCAAATTCATTACAACCATAATGACAATTATTATCATAACCATCACCGTCATCATCACCACAAATATCATTATCATATCCATCACTATCATCACCACCAATACCATTATCACAACCACCATCATCACAATCAACATCATCACGACCACCGTAATCATCGAATAATCATAACCACCACTAACGCAATCACTACATGATCACCACCACCACCACCATGATCCCCACGTCATGATCATCATCATCAACGCAACCACCACTACCATCAATAGCACCGCAATCATCATCATCATCATCATCATCATCAACGCAACCGCCACTACCATCAATAGCACCGCAATCATCATCATCATCATCATCATCATCATCAACGCAACCGCCACTACCATCAATATCACCGTAATCATCATCATCATCATCATCAACGCAACCGCCACTACCATCAATAGCACCGCAATCATCATCATCATCATCAACGCAACCGCCACTACCATCAATAGCACCGCAATCATCATCATCATCATCATCAACGCAACCGCCACTACCATCAATAGCACCGCAATCATCATCATCATCAACGCAACCGCCACTACCATCAATAGCACCGCAATCATCATCATCATCATCATCACGCAACCGACACTACCATCAATAGCACCGCAATCATCATCATCATCATCAACGCAACCGCCACTACCATCAATATCACCGTAATCATCATCATCATCATCATCAACGCAACCGCCACTACCATCAATAGCACCGCAATCATCATCATCATCATCATCAACGCAACCGCCACTACCATCAATAGCACCGCAATCATCATCATCATCATCATCATCATCAACGCAACCGCCACTACTATCAATAGCACCACAATCATCATCATCATCATCAACGCAACCACCACTACCATCAATAGCACCGCAATCATCATCATCATCATCATCAACGCAACCGCCACTACCATCAATAGCACCGTAATCATCATCATCATCATCATCATCATCAACGCAACCGCCACTACCATCAATAGCACCGCAATCATCATCATCATCAACGCAACCACCACTACCATCAATAGCACCGCAATCATCATCATCATCATCAACGCAACCGCCACTACCATCAATAGCACCGTAATCATCATCATCATCATCATCAACGCAACCGCCACTACCATCAATAGCACCGCAATCATCATCATCATCATCAACGCAACCGCCACTACCATCAATAGCACCGTAATCATCATCATCATCAACGCAACCACCACTACCATCCATAGCACCGTAATCATCATCATCATCATCAACGCAACCGCCACTACCATCAATAGCACCGTAATCATCATCATCATCCTCAGAATAATAATCAATATCATCACTGTAATTATCATCATCGCAATCATTATCATCACCATCACTACGTTCACTTATATCATAATCGCCATTACCATTATCAATATAATCACCATCCTCATTATCTCTACCACTATCATCATCATCATCACCATTATCAATAATACAATGACCACTACCACCATTACAATAATCACCATAAACTCTAACACCATGGCCCTTACAATCATCCCAATCACCACTACGACCGGGTGTCCGGTTAGCACAATCGATAGGCGGTTGGCTTACCACGGCAACAGCCGGGGTTCGTTCCCTGGCGAGGACACCTGGGTTTTACTAATTCTCTAAAAATTAGTGGGAGCCGCGATAGCTCAGTGGTTAGTGAACTGGACTACTACGGACAAGGGGTAGGGTTCGATCCCAACCGACGGCTCCGGGTTCACCCAGCCTTAAATGGGTACCGGATTTTTTTCTGGGAAAGTAAAGCAGCACGGGCGTAATACCGACCACATTACCCCAAAAATCATGTGCTGAAGGTCTGTAAAATATAGGGTCACTAACACCATATTTCCCTATACGCCACTTGGCGTGACGGGGGGTAAAAAAAAAAAACCCACTACGACCATCGCCATCACCTTACTACAATCATCGTCACACCTACTACGATCACCGTCACCCCTACTATCATCACCATCTTTCTTACCATCACCATTATTAATACTATCATCATCACTATCACCATCATCACCGCAACTATCATCTTCATCACCACCATCATTCATCATCAGCATCATCATCAGTATAATAATCATCATCGCACCTATTACCTTTATCACCACCACTACCACTATTACCACTATTACCATTACCAACATCACGATCTCAATCGTCATTAAAACAAACCACAATCATCATTAAAACAAACCACAATCATCATTAAAACAAACCACAATCGGCATTAAAACAAACCACAATCATCATTAAAACAAACCACAATCATCATTAAAACAAACCACAATCATCATTAAAACAAACCACAATCATCATTAAAACTACCACCAATATCATTATAAACACAGTCATCATCAGTAAAACCACCACCATCAATATAATCATCACAGTAATCATCATCATTACCATAACCATCACCACCGCAATAATCATCATCACTACCATCACCATCAACATCATCATCATGTGCATCTTAATCATTATTATCACCATCATAATCAATATCGTCATCCCCGACGCCACCATTAACATCATTATCTTTTCTTCTTCATCTATCAAACGTTACTATATATCTAGGCCAGCAAGTGTCATCACGAACCGAAATGTGCGTCTGATTGCATCTAAAAAACGTAATGCGTGTTGTGCAGGATTATGTCAATGGTGTAGTACTCATTCCGGCAATCATGTGTTTGTGCATGTGTGTGTAAGCTTTATAATGGCAGGGTATGAGAACATTATAACTCAACGAGCACCTAATGTACAGGTCGATTTACATCAAATGGTTTAAAGCCAGATTCTACCCAAAAAAAAGACACCCCTCCCTAGTTTAAGTTTCCATTCTCACTGGAATATTGGACATCGAACTGGCTTCGGGCAACGGATATTATTCTGACCGGATCGACACAAGTGTATCGCGCTGAGTAGTGGTTACTGTTCAATAAATGATGCCTTATTTTACTTAGATACCTACATAGAAGGATACATAAGATCATCATCAAGTACCAGGCCTGCTGGCGTAGGTGATCTTGTCTCTCCACAACTTTCGATCTCGACAGTTATTTATCATTTCTGATATTGACCTTCTGCCAAGCCATTCTCTTAAGCTGCCTGGTATCTTTTCTCTTTGTTTCCCTCTATCACTTCGTCCCACAATTTTTCCAGATGTTACAATATATTCCAGTTGTTCTCGTCACATTACATGGCCAAAAAATGATGATTGCTTCTTCTTTATATTGGAAATTAGCTCTCTTTTTGCTTTGGCCTCTTTCAGAACGTTTTCATTACTCTTCTTAGCTGCCCATGGTATTCTCAACATTCTTCTGTAAAACCACATTTTTTACAGACTCCAGTGATTTTCTTCTATGTTGTACTATTGTCCATGATTCACATCCATATGTTAAGACTGCCTCTACATAACATTTAAAAACTCTTTTTCTCGTTTCTATTGTTAAAATGAATTGCATAGTATTTTCCTCATTTTTTGGAGCGTTGCTTTTGCCTGAGCCATTCTTCATCTCACCTCTTTTGTACATCTTCCGTCTGAGGTTAACAAAGTTCCCAAATATTTAAATTCATTTACCTGTTTTAATATTGTTCCACTTGTCTTTATTTTGCACTGGGGGATGTCTTTTTCTTTGTTGTAACCATTACTTCTATCGTTTTGCTATTAAGGCTGAATCCTTTACTTTTGCTTTCTTTCACTATGTCTAACATTTCTTGTAACTCATTTTCGCTCTTAGCGATTAAGACTGTATCATCAGCATACCTTAAATTATTTATATTATGACCTCCGATTGTTATTCCAGGCATGCCCCTTATACATAAGATATCAGAGTTATGTTATCTGAGCTGCAGTCACATCTGGATCCTAGCTTGTTCTGCCAGGACTTGATCTTACTTCATCAATCTTCAGTTGGTGTTGCCAGTACACTTATATCTATATTAATGTTTGTCGTTTATATAACATGGATTCAATACAGCATATGTAATTGGATGGAATCAATAAGTCTGGTTTGAATAAAAGAGATAAATTGGTGAGTCTCGTCTCTACCTAGTTCTCTTACTAGTCATTACAACATGCATGATGGCCATATCATCATCATCATCAAGTACCGGGCCTGCTGGCGTAGGTGATCATGTCTCTCCACAACTTTCGATCTCGACAGCTATTTATCAATTATGTTGTTGACCTTCTGCCAAGTCATTCTCTTAAGCTGTGTTGTGGCGATTCATGATTGTACAAAGAAGTTACGACGGTGGTTTTCTGTTGCCTTCCGTCGGTTTGTTTACGGTTGGCTCCGCCAGCCTTTGACTAAAAAGTCTCACCACAAGGCAGTGGGGTTGTTTTACTTCGGGGTACCCTCCCTTAGCCTTTCACTCTCCCGGGCTTACCTGCAAGGCAGCAGGGCAGCTACAGGTTGTACTGTTTACTGCCCACAATAGCAGGTAAAAGTAATTATTAGATGGTTCATATACAAATTCAAATTCAGTGGACACAGTATTAATTTTTAATTGACTTCATTTGGTTAATTATCCTGAATGTAAGCATTTATATGGATAACCAAGAGATAATAGGACCAGTCGACAGAACACTAATATGACTTGAAATTACGGTAACATAAAGGGAGAATGACACAAAGCAGCCTTCTCTAAACTACTGTACCAGTGTTTCCTCCAGGAAGTCTAATCCCCAAATTATAAACTGGAATGTTTGCTACAGCTTTCATGGTCTTTGGAGATGAAAATCACGCTGTACCTTGAATCTCATGAGTTAGCATGCGGAAGTAAAAACAGTCTTTTTTTCTACAACTGGATGGTATAACCCTTTCTAGTACGTTGTCCTTCTTTACTCTCGGCTAGGTGTCGACATTTTTTTTAATGTTTCCTTCTCACGAACTTATTATCATTTTCCACACAAAATAAAAATAAATCTCAAAGTATACGAGGAGTTTTTCAAATTCAGCACAACCATCTAGTGTTAAGAAAGTCAAACGTGGACAATTATGACGATTGTTTATCTTCGACCAACTTGTAGTAATGAAATAAACACACTCATCCTTTAGCAAGAAAGATTGGCAACTGTTAACCTCTAATCAATGAAATAATGTTATGCACTCTAGCGTTCGATTACTTGGAAAATCAGGCATTATGTTTGTGGGTATTTGTATTAGCGCAGAGCGGGGGAAAATAGATATTAAAAGCAAGTAACGTGAGATAGAAGGAAGCAGAGAGAATAGATGCAAGATAATTTAAGTGTTCTTTGGTAGGAAGTGAGCTAAAGAATTTATAAACAACTATGGATATAGAGAGTTGTCGCTAAACATCATCGCTTAACCCAGCAGGCATGTTAACTTGATGACGATTACTCTTTTTTTGTAAACTAAATACTAGCAAGCGCTAGATAAAAGAAAGAAAGTAAAATAGAGTGTACTAAACCTTTATTATCAAGTAATGTTTGTGGAAATCACCGTATGGCTGCTCGCCTCACACTATAGAGTACTCTGTTGGAATCCAATTTAAAGCGATAAATATTTATCCGTGATCTTTGATCTCAAGATAGATTATATCGAGTCTAGTTATACCGGATAAATAATTTGTTTTGTTTTTTGGCCGGGAATATAAAAATATCCCTGACAATTAAAAATCAAAAACACCAAGTTGTATGTCGCTGCCGCGACTATTAGTCAGCATGAGTATCGTTTCTACCATTGTGAAATAATGCCTACCAATTTACCTGAACACAACTCTACCGTTGCATCCAAATGTGTGCTCTGCGCTGAAATTGTCTTCTCTAGTCAGAAACAAAATGGGGGTGATAATGAATCTGGTCAGCATACAGTCATGGGCCTAGAACTAAAACGATCTAGAGAGAAATCTGTTTTTAAAAAAGTTTTGTTCTGATAGAATACCTGTCGGAATGAGAACAGTGATTTAAAATGGAAGACGTCTTTCATCTGTAAAATGTTATTGACGCTGGTTGTCCAGAGAGAGCGTCGTTAACGTGGTGCTAACGCGAGGACATGACAATAAACGGAAAGAAGGTTCAACAACAGACTGGCACTCTCCGGTACACCAATCTGGAAAAAAAATTAATGCATACATGGCTCGGTGAGTTGGAGAAAGTAATGAAGACGAGGAAAAGCACTGCATTGCTTCCATACTTAAAATGATGTGACGTATTGCAACGAGATTTAATTTTTCACTGTCCTTTAATAGTATGTGTTATGGGGCATCATTTTAGTACTGGGTTTGAAAGCATTCTGCATACCAAGGGCCAAATAATGTGAGAGGAATGAGGGTGCCGCAGGTCGGATACTTTCTTGTGGTTAATTATGGTTATGAAAGGCCCCGGTATCACTTCAAACGAATTAAAATCCATAATTGCTCAACCGCCCGTGCCAGTGGAATCATCCAAATTAATGTCCATCTCCCAAACAAAGAAAGGCAGCTGCAGTCCCCATCACAGCAGAGAATAAATTATCAACATTAAATGCAGAGTTTATCGCTTTACGATGATTACGCTTTCAACACTGATTACAGATTAGGTTAGCGCGATATAGAATAGCGAAATATTTCGTTTACAATTTAATATTACCTGAAATGTATACACTTTTGTTATCTTTTTTCTTTGCTTCATGCTGCCAATGCGTAACTAAGTCTAAGTGACAACTGGTTACTAATATTCAATGCCTTCCATTTTTAAAATGTCCAGTCTTCCACTCTCACCACCACGATTCTTTTATCTTACACATACAACGATTAAATAAAGAGCTAGATGATATTTCTGATCTTGCAGAATTGTCAAAAGTGAAAAAAAAATGCTGCCGCATAATAAATGCATTATCTAACATCCAATATCTTTCTTATTAGAATGTACATACTGTCCACCACAATGACTCGTTACCTATACTAAAGACAAAGCTACATCGCCCATTTGATTTCACAAAATCGTAGACACAAGTGCCTCATCATTAAGGATTCCAATCTTCACAGCCGTTGGAAACACATTTTCAACTTACACTGTTAGAGAACTTATAGAAAATCCCTTTTACCGGCAATGTTGAGCAAATCATTATTTTTTTTTTTTTTTTTGCGCTAATTTTTAAACATGGTTAATGCGCGTCCATGCTTTACTTTTCAATTCTAATTTTGTCCAACTAAGGGTATTGTAATAGGCACGTATAGTAATTTTCACTGAACTTCGCACTTGGCGGGCTGATTCTGACCCGCGGACCGTAGATTGTTCATCCTTGCTTTAGTATTATTTACTATATGACGTGTCACTCATTTTGTTCCTTGACGTAGTACGCAATTTTCATAACGCTACTGTTTAATGAGAAGCACATTACACTGCCTTTATTAGCATCCACTTGCGGTCTGAAGTGTTTACACAAGGTTCTGAGATGGACAATAATGTCTCATCCGAGTTAAGGAATATTTCATCATATTCTACGCCAATTCAGTAAGTGACTGTATGTCGTCATCTTTATTCAGTCTTGCGTCGTACTGTATGGATGTACAGTGAGGTGGTATATGTAACATATGTTATATATACAGAAAATGCTGGCATATGTTGCCTTCTGACCATCGCTAATTGTATAGTTTAAGTTGTCATCTTCAATGTATTAGTATCTCGTTGAAACTATCCACATCTTCCTGTGTCTTATTTTGTCTATTTAGCCGATATTTTCACGAATATGTTCGTGCTTTAATTTGGCTGAGTTTTATTCTGGTGAGATATCCTAACCCTTTCATTATGTCATTAAAATGTTCAATATAATCGTTTTAGGAAATGCCCATTTAGTTTTCTGTTGTTTTTTTTTAAATCAGATTTTAATTTGTTTGCAGCATGTGTCTTACATCTTATTTCGCATGATGATATTCTTGTTCCGCTTATTGTGCTTCTCAATGAATGATCATGCTTAACCTTAGTAACAATGTAAGTACAGTCCGTGCATCTATGGAGATTCGTTTTGCTTACACAGTAACATTTTATATTAATGAAACCGTCCTATTTGGTTTATACTGTTTGCTTTCTGGTTTTTGGTTTAAATCTCTTCATCTTCTTTGCTGTTGTCACTGAAGATACAGGCAATGTATTTTTACATTGTGTTTGGCTTTTTATTTTTCCGCTAGTAATAAATGATTGTTATGAACGTTAACTACGAAGATACACCTTCTTTCAGTGATAGGATTAGGATATGTGCTACTTTGGTTGTTAAAGAGAACAGGTAATGTGAGGATACTTAATTCAGGCAGGACCTTACAAGGTAATATACATTCACGGCCAAGGTATTGACTGATATCAAGATTTTAAATATTTTGAGGCAGTATTTCCATGGCGATATTTTTTGTAATCATTGTGTAGAAACATGCAAGAGAGACTTTACAGTATTGTGAACAACGGTGTGTCCTAAATGGAGGAAAGACTGATTTTTACGATGTATCCCTGATCTTATCTGTGACTTATAAGAGATTGCGTATCCTAACACTGTACATGCAAAAAGTGGACAGCCAAATATCTACTACAATGCGACAGACATATATTTACTACAATACGACAGCCATATATCTACTACAATACAACAGCCACATATCAGCTACAATACGACAGCCATATATCTACTATAATACAACAGCCACAAATCTACTACAATACGACAGCCACATATCTACTACAATACAACAGCCACATATCAACTACAGTACGACTGGCACATGATGATGATTATGAAATTTAAAGTTATCTTTTTTTTGCATATATATATCGTTCGTCCCGATTTTGTGGGACAGTCTCAGAAATAAGCAAAAAAATCCTCTGAAATGTAAAAAATATGACAAATGTCCCCGAAAACAATGGAAAAAAAATGGTCACCCTATCTTACCTTACCTTGTAGATAGTCGTACCTTACATTGCGGATAATCCTACCTTACTTTGTGGATATGCTTAAGTGATTACCGTAAACATAGAATTATTTGCCAATAGACAACCTTCCAATAATGTCCCATTATAAAGACATAATTGTCCATTATAATGCCGTTATAGATAGACAAATGTACAGCGTAAAGCCATAAACATAGATATACTCTAAGACCGACCAATAGCTTGTGATTTTAGTAAATTTAAAAATTGCAATGCTTTGAGCGCTTGCATTGTTATCGTGTATTATGTGTTGTCATTATTTTTTTGTATAACCGCAACTTAATTCCCTTTGATGTTTATGTGATAGTAATTGAATGTTTATGTGATAGTAATTTGATGTTTTGGATGTTTATGTGATAGTAATTGAAGGTTTTTGTATGTTTATGTAATAGTAATTTGATGTTTTGGATGTTTATGTGATAGTAATTGAATGTTTATGTAATAGTAATTGGATGTTTATGTGGTAGTAATTGAATGTTATGAATGTTTATATAATAGTATTTGGATGTTGATGTGATAGTAATTGCACGTTTTGGATGTTTATCTGATAGTAAATGAATTTTTTAGATGTTTATGTAATAGTAGTTGAATGTTTATGTAATTACAAACTAGAATAACTGTACATAATGTTAGTGCAGTTACATTAAAACTTCATAGTTTATGGCTTTGTTCGTGACTGAACATATTTCATTTCTCTACTATTTTTTTAGACAAACCATGAAAGACAGCACGACAAACACGCCCGAAGACACGCTGTTAGATAGGTACACGTCACTGAAGTCATTGTTTGAAGAGTTCGCTCCAGCAGGCATCAGAGCCGAGCGAGGCCTACCCCCAATCTGGTACATCATTGGCTTCATCGGAAACCCCATTTCAGCAATTATATGGATGAGAAAGCGCATGCGCAGTAATAACTCATCTTCCGTTTATTTAAGCACTCTGGCGATCTCTGACACGATCTTTTTAATTCTTCATCTTCTCTATATCCTGCACAATACATGGGGTTACGAAATTTACAACCATCGAGATGGATGCGAGATTTTCAGTTTTCTATTCTACGTGCCGCAGTACTTGTCCACATTCCTTGTATTTGGGTTCACGTCCGAGCGCTACGTGGAAGTGTGTCGTACCACACCTGAGGAGGAGTTGTTTACTGTCAGGCAGGCTGTTTTTGTCGTAGTGAGTTTTATTGCTTTATCTATGGCTTTATCCTCAGCTCAGATCTACATCTGGACATACAACTCAGACTTAAATGCGTGTGACTATCTTGAGGAAGATGCCCTTACTGGTGAAAAGAATCTTCAAGACATTTGGACATGGTTTCCGGAAATCTTTGCTTTCATACTAGTACCGCTTGTAGCGTTAATCTTCAACGTCTATGTTATTGGTAGAATCTTAAAAATCTCTAAAAACAACGAGATACAACAACCAGCGAATCCAAATCAAAATAAAACTTCCACACTCACTCTCCTGGCTGTGTCTTTTTATTTGATAATTACACAGCCTAGTGCATCTGTCGTGCATCTTATGGAACTAGCGTTTCCTACCGGTAACAACACGTTATCTGTCGAAGAGGTTCGGGAAGACGAAACCTGGTCTGATTACTTCAGTTATGTGGAACTTCGAAAAATTGTAGACTCTCTCAGCATGTCTCACCACTCTTGCTACTTTTTTATTTACTGTCTGACTGGAAGAGATTTCCGCAAGGAAATTCAGCTTTTGTTGACACATAAAGGAAAGTTATGCGGTCTGTACAGAAATGTGCCAGAGATGCAAAAGCAAAGTGTGCCAACAGATGATAAGCAAGACTCTGAAGAAACGTAAGCACCTTCGCTACCTCGTTACAGATGCTGTCCAAGCAGTTTGTTTGGGAGCAAGAAGAATTATATTCTTGGTGCTGTCCTCACGTTTCGATGATATTATTAGTTCTGTTATCTAGAAACGTCCTGTAATTTATAAAACACATGATACTAGTGTCTCATTGTGCAGGGAAAAAAGATAGAGATACTTGTATAACAATTTTACTAAGGATTCGTGACATTTTTTTAATGAAAACACAATGACACGTTATCTAAAGTGAATTAATAGATCCCTTCTTTCCACCCCAGCCTAAAAGGAGAACAAACAAATTTTAAGCAATCAAAGATACGAAAGTCATTTCATGCGAAAAATGTCGAGAAAATATGTTTTGTTTTTTTTTAATATACGTGAAGCATATAAATACTTGTTTTTTTTTTTTTAATCATGTAATTCAAAGTGAATCTTGAAAGATCACAACTGGAAACAAATCTAACAGTCCTGTTTTTTTTATAAGCTCACATCTTATTAGTCTGGAGCTTTCAGGATAACTGTATATAGAAATCAAATGTTTTCCTATTTTTTTGTTTGAAACTTTTTGCAACAAGGGAGTCCGCAAGCTTCCAACAACAGTGCATTTTGCAACCAAACATTACTTACAACTTTAGCTCTATAGTGCCTGTGTATCACTGAGACAATTTAACAAGTATTTTATTTACTTGGGAACAAATGTTCCTACCCTGTGGTCTATAACTTACAGTAATTAAATCTTATCATCATCATGTTTCATACCAGTTGGCGTAGGCGATCAAGTCCTTCCACAATCCTCTATCCACCGTGCATCTTATCACTTCTATTGTTGACTGTTTACTATGTCATAACACTAAGCTATCTAGTATCTTCTCTCTTTGTCGTCCAGTTGTAATTAAGAAAATCCAACTTTCCTCTTCTCATGATGTGCCCGAAAAATTTTGATTGCTTTTTTCTGATGTGTTTTAGAAGTTCCATTTTTGTGTTGGCCTTTTTTGAGAATTTCCTCGTTGGTCTTTTTAGCTGTCCAGGAAACTTTCAACATTCTTCTGAGAAATCCCATCTCTGTGGCCTCTAATCGTTTTTCATTTTTTAATTTACTGTCCACGATTCGCTTCCATAGGTCAGAATTGGCCCTATATAGCACCGATGAGCTCTCTTTCTCACTTCTATTGACATAGATTTGTTGGATAAGACGTTTTTAATTTTCTGAAATGCTATTTTGGCCTGAGCTATTCTGCTTTTTATTGCTGTGGTGCATCTTCCAAGTGATGTTATTGTTGTGCCCTAGTATTTGACGCGTTGCACTTGTTTCAGATGTGTCCTGTTTATTTGTATGTTGCATGATGATGATGATTGTTTTTTTCGATATCGCCATTACTTCTGTTTTCTTACTATTCAGACTGAGACCTTTCTTATTGCTTCTTTTACTATTAAGTATATTATTTCTTGTAGTTCATTCTGTCTTTGTTTTTGAGACTGTGTCATCCGCATATCGCAAATTGATTATGCTGTGACCGTTGACTTCATTTTCTTTTATATCTACTATTGATTTTATATTTTCGCTATAAAATGGAAAAAAATCCTGCGACAGAACAATCTTGTCTGACTCCATGTTTTATTTATTGGAACTGTCCTGTTTGGTTGCAAATTCTTATGGCTGCTGTTTGTTGCAAGTACATTTTTTTTCTGCTTCGTCTATTTTCAGTCATCATCATCAACACCGTAGTTTGCAGAACGTTGCATTTTTCAGATCCTGTCTGAAAGAATCTGTCTCTAGTCAGATCTCCCACAGAACGTTGCAATCATCACAACCCGTCTGAAAGAATCTGTCTCTAGTCAGATCTCCCACAGAACGTTGCAATTATCACAACCCGTCTGAAAGAATCTGTCTCTAGTCAGATCTCCCACAGAACGTTGCAATCATCACAACCCGTCTGAAAGAATCTGTCTCTTGTCAGATCTCCCACAGAACGTTGCAATCATTACAGCCCATCTTAAATTAGTCTGTTTCTAGCCAGTCTACCTCAGAACATTGCAATAATCACAGCCCTCTGAAAGTACTTGCCTCTAGCCAGATCTCCGATAGAACGTTGTAATCATCACAGCTCGAATGAAATAATCCGTATCTAGCCAGATCTCTCACAGAACGTTGCAATCATCACAGACCATCTGAAAGAATCTGTCTCTAGCCAGATCTCTCACAGAACGTTACACTCATCACAGACCGTCTGAAAGAATCTGTCTTTAACCACGTCTTCTGTTGCTATGTTCAGTGACTTTGATATCTTGAAATCACCTTCTTATTGGTCTGCCCCTGATGCATCGACCTAGTCTTCGATTATTGTTCTTTTCAGTCCGCTGTCGTTTGATGTGGCCATAGTACAAGAATTTTTCTGCAGAATGGAGTTTCTTTTTAAATGTTTCAGTCTTTAATAAATTGTCAGTGTTTTTTTTTTCATTATCCAATGTATTTATGGATTTTACTGTAGTATTTTTTTTCTGCATGAATCGATTTTCTTCCTTGCTGTTTGCGATATTGTCCATGATTCACTGCCATGTTTTGCTATCGCTAAGATGCAGGCTCTTTAGTCAACATAGATTAAACTACTTAAATCCCATAGTGATACATGAGTATACGATTAATAAATGATAGTATATATGTGTATACCCACAGAACAATGTTGGGTAGATTTATTTATTTTTCAGACCGCCACTTTGTTTTCACAAAATCATTTTCTTTTAACCAGATGTGATATCTTTATAGATTGCGATGTTAATAAACGTCATTCTAAAAAATGTTTGTCTTTTATGTTAGTGAAAACAGGAGTGTCAAAATTACATTTCTGACATTTTCTAAATTTGTTTGAAATCTTGCATTTTGAGTATAATTTTATCTGTAGTCTTTTCTGTTAATTTTTATTGTCACCAACATTTAGAAATGTATAATACACATCTATAGTATTTGACTACTTTATTTTCATGTCATTTTTAACCATCAGTCCACCATTTGTGATGAAGTCCCTGCTCACTATCATGATCTCTGGTAAATAACAAGCTTGGAAGCCAGCGTGGAAGAAGGCAACCAAACAATCGTCTCAAGTAAAAGTGCCTGGTGTGGGCATAATATCATCTCAAATCTACAATGAAGATGACTCCATGATGATGCAAAGGAGGCAAAGGCTGACTGACTGATCTGTTGAACAAAATCTAGAGCAATAGACTTGTTACACGTAAATGAAAGATGGTACAATCTATACATTTAGAATGTCCTGTGATATCCATATGGGGATATCCCTTCTATAATTCATCATTATCATCACTAAGTGTCATATCCGCATCGAAGTTTGACTACCATGGAGCACCATTCTGCCCTGTCTCTGTCTTCTGTAATTCTTCTTCTTCTTCTATTTTTCAGCTCCCTATGGAGCATAGGTCTTCAACAAACACTTTCCAAGCCATTCTGTTTCTTGACATTCTTTTAAGATCATTCCTTATCTTCCCCATCATCTTCATCTCTGTTTCCATCTGTCTTCTCCAAGAATTCCTTGGTCTTCCTCTTTGTCTTTTTCCTTGGGGATTCAGAAAAAGGATATGTTTGTAATACTTTCAGTTGACTTCCACAGTGTGTGTCTTCTGTAATTGTTGACTTAATAATGACACAAGTCTTCCAAGTCCCAGAACAACCACCTGGAACAGTATCTACTCCCATAAGGCCAATATGGTTTTTCTGCAATTCACAGAACAGTGGACTTTGTTGCTGGACAACTCAATGAGTAGTGTATCCTCTATATGGCATTCAGAGATCTAGTAATAACTTCTGATGATGACAGTAGATGTGGGTTATGGAAGGTCATGGGAAAATGTAGACTATCCCAACAAATGAAGAAAAATCATCCAACAATTTCATGAGAACATGATTTAACCTTGAAAGTTAAATTATGGAGATCTGTCAAAAACAAATGGTATCATGCTGGGTTGAGTACAGCCCTCAACGCTATTCAGTTGTGATGTTTCCTGTCATGGTCAGAGACTGCTTTTGAGGTTGTGTTGATGGTGGTAAGATCAAATGCAGAACAGATGGTAAAATGTCCATTCTAAGATGGTTACCAGTCTACAAGAAAGTCAAGGCAACAAACATTTTCAATCTGCTATTTGCTAATGACACTGCTCTAACCACAAGCTGGGAAACAGGTTTTTTTAACAGTTTTGTTAGGTTTAGTTTCACAATCAGTATTGATCAAAACGAGAATATTCATCAACCAGCACCGGGAGTGCAGAACAAAGACGCAGACATCAGGTTCAAAAACAGACCAGTTTACAACTTTACTTACATCAACCAGCACCAGGAGTACAGAACCAAGGCACAGATATCTAGTTCAAAAAACAGACCTGCTTACAACTTTACTTATTTTGGCAGCACATTATCCAGAGAAGCAAATATTATTCTAAGGTCAGCAACAAAATCTTGAAAGCCTGTGAGGCTTCTGGTAGATCGCAGAACGGTGTACGGAACGAAACAGGGAATAAACTGTACCATAAAACTATATACACACTATACTGTTGTATATCAGTGAGATACATGCAATATACAGAAAACTTGTCAGAAAAGTGAACCATTTTCACGTGTGTTGCTTTGAAATTATAGGAACTACTTAACACAATCTGGACAGGCTAATGACATATTAATGACATGTAAAGAAACACAATAAATTAATGAAAGTCAACTTGCAGAGAAAAATAAAAGGTGAATGAGGCAGAAGCAGTCAAAGGCTAGAGTGGACTGACAACACCAAGATAAGAACAGGAGAACCTATGAGAGTATGCATTATCAAGGCAAGAGACAAGGTGATATGGTTCTCCATGGTAGCCAGCTTTTCCTGCAGAGATAGCACATAGTGATGATGATACTCTTATACTTACTAAAACAAAGTGGCAATCAGACGCTGATGTTCTCATGAAAGGCAAAATCCTAATCATCTGCTTGTCTTACACCTTGCTGCTCCTCATTGGGGAAAAGAGCTGCAACCACACACAGACAATGGACCTGGTTTTGTGCTATCTTCTCCAACTGAGCCCCATTACATTCTGCAGCATTTGATTCTGTCTCAAAGGTTAAAGATGCAACAAGCATATAACAACACTGCTTATAAAGATCCAAGAAAGGTGGGGTGAGCATCTACTTTGCATGCAGGAAGAATAAATCCCAAAATAACTGTTCCATCACAAGTTCAGCAATGGCAATCAATTAGTGAGAGCCAAAATAAATTGTCTAAGAAACTTCCATACTGATGTCGCTTCTAAGATAATGTTTACACAGATCCACCCACTAGCATAATAAAATCACAAAAGGTGTTTGCATCACAGAAAAGCACTGAAATGAGCTAAACACACAGATTATGTACAAATCACATGTTGAGAGAAAGAGAGAGGAAGTGAAGAAAAAAACAATCATTTAATTAAGCTACAAGTCTTAAAAAGATATTCAGATAAGACATTTGTTACAACTTTTAATGTGGGATGTTGTCACAATGTGTCGTGACATATCAATTTTTGTGTGTCAGTGTTGCTCTTAAAATGTACATTTACAGAAATGAATTAGATTTAAAATAATACTTTTGAGATTTTGGTTCGATAAGCAACATTTTAACAGCAAGAAAGAGCAATGCCCCCACCTCCCTTTCACCTCAGAATGATGTCATCAAGTATGGTGAAGTTTAATACTTACTTTCCTACAACATTATATATAGTACAGGGCATTCTTTACATTTAATAAATAATCTTCTTTAATATTTTTTTTTCTATGACCTGGCAGAGACAAAAATAAAATGCACACAAATTAATCTTACATGCATATTCAATTTGGCAGATTTGTTCTCACTTTCGTTCGTGATCGTAATATCGTAATAGCACGATGTATGGTACTATTCGCACAAACTATATAAAACACATAAAAATCCATTTGAAATAACACAAGAACGCTTGAATTTCTTTTTTTCTACGGGCATTGAAATTCACTTGTAACTTAAATTTGACTCCCATCGAAAATTGTGTCGTGTTGCCAGCACAGTCACACACCGGAAGTCCACATAAATAAAAATCACATTTAAGAAAGATCAATACATGTGAGATGTGATGCTTGAGAAAAGTAACAAACAACACAAGAAGAGATAGAATACCAAATGAAACCATAAGAAAAATGGTAGGAACAAAACCCTGCCAAGAATATATAGAACAACAACAACTTAAATGGTTTGGCCACCTGGTCAGAATGAATCCTCACCAATCACCATCTAGGGCGTTCTTCTCAAGAATGCATGGAAAAAGACCAAGAGGAAGACCCAGAAGAAGATGGATAGATGCAGTGACAGAGACATGTAACAACTAAGGAAAATCACTAATTCATACAATTCGAGCAGCACAAGAACGACAAATGATATAAACCACGACACCTTTTAGGTATCAGTGAAAGAGAAAAGAAAGAAAGAAGAAGTTCTCACTTTACAGCGAAAATGTTGAGATCAATAGTAGACTAAAAAGGAACTGTAGTCAACACTCACAACATAAACAATCTGCGATATGTGGATGACACAATCTTAATATCAGAGACGGAGAATGAATTACTAGAAATATGTCCGTGAAAAAAAGCAACAAGAAAGGACTCAGTAATAGTAAGAAAATAGAAGTAGTGGTCATATCGAAGAAACAATCATCACCATCAGTGACATAAAAATAAACAGGACAAATCTAAAACAAGTGCAGAGCATCAAATACATGGGCACAATAATAACATCAGGTGGAAGATACACCACAGAAATAAAAAGTAATATAGCTCAGGCCTAAACAGCATTTCACAAAATGAAAAACATCTGTCAGTGTTGAGAGTTCCGTGGATAACTTTACAAATTTTTCAGGCATGTTCATCTTACGAAGAGGAAAGTTGGAATACTTGGTTACAACTGGCAAAATAAAGAGGGAAAGAGAGATCACGGATGACAGAGAGAGAAGATACTGGATAGCTTGGTGTCATGGCACGGAAAACATTCAACAAAGAATTGATACGATGTACTGTGGATAGACAATTGTGGAAGGACATGGTTGCCTACGCCAACTGGTATGCCACATGATGATGATGATATATTGAATTAATCTACAGTCAGAAATAAATTTGAAAAATATACTAAGGGAGAAGTAAATACGAAAAATATACAAAGTCAGTCTGTTATTCATTGTTACATTTCTTCAAAATTCCCACAGTTTTTCAATTTGAAGATGATGCAGATGTATATACAGTCGAACCTGTCTAAGGCGACCATTCACGGGACTTTCAAAAACTGGTCCCATAGGACAGGTGGTCCTGCCTCACAGGTTTCACATAATAAATCTATCTATCTATCTATTGACCTTTCGAGCCGTAACCGGCCCATAGGGCGTAGACCAAGATACACCTTCTCCTATATGAATTTTTGTTCTAGCAGTTTTCTTTAAAGATATTTTATTAAATCTCGCCATCTGTCTCTGTTCTGTGCAAGCAGTTCTATCTCATTGAGGGAGCCGATTCCTGCTGCTCTTGCCTCTCTCATCAATGTTCTTCTCAGTGTCTCCCTGGGTCTTCCTCTTTTTCTTTTACCTGTTGTTTCCATATGAGGCTTGCTTTGCTATTCGATTATTATCTCTTCTCATCACATGTCCAACGTATGACCATCGTCTTTTCTTTATTACTGAAGATATTAGTGGTTGATTGGCGATTTCTCTAATTTCCTCGTTTGTTTTGAATTCGTTCCATTCTATACCAAGTATTTTCCTTAGACATTTATTTTCGAATGCGTTCAACTTTGTTTCTATATCTCTTGTTGTTTTCCAGCTTTCACACGCATACGTAAGGTTGATAGTACATTTGATTTGAATAGCCTAAGTTTTGTGTTTGTGCTAATGAGTTTTGATTTCCACAACTTTTCAAGGCTTCTGAAAGACATTGCTGCTTTAGCCAGTCTGATTCTAATTTCTTTGCTCGTATCCCCTTCTCGATCAATGTGACTTCCAAGATAGATAAAGTGATCGATCTCTTCTACTGGTTTGTTTTCCATGTATATTTTGTCACTTGTTGGAATTAAACTTTTCATGACTTTAGTCTTTTCATGATTGACCTCAGCCCAATTTTGCTGGCTATTATTATGTTGTTAATGAACGTAGACCTGATACATAATAAATAGAGCGATAAAAAAATTTTTATCCTAAGCACTATGAAAACTAACCTGCAAATCAGCGTAATCCATGAGTAGAACATAGTGCACATGTCGGTCTACAATAGCCACTGATTGGACACTTTTCATAAAACACGATAGTTAAACACACAAAAATATTTTGTCGAATCACTGATATTCGTTCTTCCAGCGTTAACGCTTTTGGTTTTACACTTTTGACACTGGCCATTTCCTATATTGTGTGTAACACTTTTAAAATCCACAAAAATAATTCACTGAGATACTGTACATGTACGTGAATACACTCTAAGCGGGCAATGACTAATTCTTTAGTTAATTCCTGTAATTTATACGGGCCACGCAATGGTCTACTCTGGTCTAGACGGAACCGCGAAGTGATGTCACTTCACGAATCATAGATCTGTGTCTGCCGTGTTTCTCACACCAGTATTGACTGATAAACGTAACACGTCCCACTGTAATCTGGGACTCACTAAATACGGGAAAACTTCGACACCTGTAGACACCTGTGTCGATCGTTTATGGCTCCCAGCGAGACGGAGAAGGACTCTGGCTGGTCAGTGTATCGTTATCTCGGATTACCCGCGTGTCGTAAACGGGATAAATAACATTAGCGGCGGTTAATTAGCCTGGTCTCTGGTCGCGTCATACGGTGAGCGCCGTAATCAGTGTTAGCATATAGTAAAAAACTCGGGGAAATTGTAGACCCTGTCCTATAACCAGGGAAACGCTTTAAACAGGTGGTCCTAAGACCAGGTTCGACTGTAATATATTGTTAAAATTATGCTAAAATACACATACATAAATTATTATGTGGTTATATTCACACTACACATTTTTGTAACGAATTGTATCTAAACTAACAAAGCAATATAAAAGTTAAAGCAACTTCAAAGCAAATTCTAAGCATTACTTCCTTAATTTCATTCATATAAATAGACATTTAACATCTTAAACAATTTGATAGTTATAACAAAAATAAACAAGTAAATTGATACAAAAAGAGCAATGTGTAACACAGTCCATATACTAAGATTGTGCTGCTAAACATGGACATTAACAGCTAGAGACAAAAGAAATGTTGTATGCAAGAAGAAGAGACAAATTCACGAAATAAGATATTAGAATAAGAGTATGTGTAACACAGATTCAGAGTTATATCCGTTAAATTAATTAATTTGGACAAACATGTTTTCAAGTAAATATAACAAAGATGCTCTTCAACATCTGAACTAAAAGTGGTCAGTGACCCATAGCTGACTGCTTGTGTCCAGATCAACAGCAATAACTAATCAAGATACTATTTCACCTTCCAGCAGATCATGTGGAAATAGATTAACTTGTATGACCAAGAACATAGAGATAGAAGAGACAAGGCAACCTGGTACTTAGTTGTCAGATTATCATCATTGCACATGGAATAACTCTCAATAAGTGCTCAGATCTCCTCCTCAGAAAATCTAGCAGCGTGATATTAGTAATCTCCTCCTCACCAAATCTAGCAGTGTGATATTAGTAATCTCCTCCTCTCCAAATCTAGCAGTGTGATATTAGTAACCTCCTTCTCAGCAAATCTAGCAGCGTGAAATTAGTAAAACTATGCTGGTCTACAAGTCTTTCCTTGTAGCTCTCTTGAATTTAGACAACACCCCTCTTGGCTTGAAGATCAGGGAGTTGCACCAGGGAGATTCATAAACAGCATGAAAATGTGTATCTCATCCCAAATCTTTTAGTGCATTAGTGATATACGATCTGTCCATCATAAGGACATTGTCTATCACTTTGATGTACCCACAATGCTTGATTGGGAGCCGTGATAGCTCAGTGGTTAGTGAACTGGACTACAAAGGACAAGGGGGTAGGGATCGATCCCAACCGACGGCTTCTGGGTTCAGTCAGCATTTTTTTTCTGGGAAAAGTAAAGCGGCACGGGCGTAATACTGACCACATTACCCCAAAAATCATGTGCGAAGGTCAGTAAAATTTATGGTCACTAACACCAAATTCCCTATACGCCACTTGGCATGACGGGGGGTACTTTCCTTTTTTTTTACTTTTTTACAATACTTGATTTACTGCAAAGACTACAGTGAGGTGCATGAACACTATATTACAGGCACAGAATTCTCTAAAATGGAACCTTTAGTTAGCTTGATACAACTATCCAAATGAGACTTCCGTTCCAAGAAACTAGATGACGTTCTCTCGATCGCTGCAGAAAGTGCATTTGGGATCTGATTAACTTCAGCTCTCCATTGCACTTTTCTGCATTAAAATCAAAATGATGTTGTACTTAACACATCTGTGCCGATGAGGCAGTGTAGTACGCATGACAATACTCCTTTTTGACAAATCAAGTGTTGTGAATGCGACCTTCCACCGTGCATTTTACGTCACATTGCGTGCTGTTCATGACCGTTGTTGGAATTGCTTGACACAAGTTATTCACATGTTACAACTCATTAATGTAAACTGTTTCATCAAATTTGCTGCAGTTTTATCTCTTTAGGGAATTTGCGCTGTGTTTCGTTCGTTGTAGTCTGCATTCACTAGAGTAATCAGGAATCTAAGGGTGGTGCCATTATTGTGTGTGCTACGTCATCATAATTGCTCATCGTATATCCCAAGACCGGCCATACGCTAATCTTACGGTCTGTTGTTTGATGTGCGACGGGGATAATCTAATGACTGTGTTTTATATGTTCGGATTTAGAGTCAAAATGATGTCTTAACATCATCAAGCACTACACATTTTAAAAATATGACGATCATCATTTTCAGGAGGACATGAACTTCTGGTCAATATGGTGGATAGGTTGCAGGAACCATTGAAGGTTATGTATGACAGTGTTCCTTGTTGCAGTTTCCTCATATTCTAAGTCCAGCTTGTTGCAGGAGCTACAGAGTTAGGTGCTCTGTGCACACCATGAGCTGTGTTTCATCCGTTTTGATAATGTTTCGATATTTCAATTGTTTACGATGAATGATGATATTGTATGACAGGGAACAGTTGGCTGTGTTCACTTTCTGTGCAGGTTCGCCTTATGTCTTTTGGCATGTGCTGAGACTGATATGATGGGGACTGCAGCTACCTTTCTTTGTTTGGGAGATGAGATCGTAATTCGGATGATTCCACTGGCACATGCGGTTGAAAAATTATGGATTTTAATTTGTTTGCAGTGATACTGGGGCCTTCTATAACCAAAGAACCAAAGCTATCTAAATGAAAGAGCTGAAAGTAAACAGCAGTCAAACAAATCCTATTGCAGCTATATTGAACAGCATTTGAAGCCATGATGTAGCACACACAATGATATGACAACATAAGAAGGTCGTAATCATAACCTCTGATTTGCCTAAAATACCGCAGCCAGTGCACAAACTCTGTAGTTCGGGCTATCAAGCTATCCAGTATCTTTCACTAGTACTGGTACGGAATCCTTATTGGAACATCTGATTGACTTTTGTGCATAAGTCTGACTCAGACAGATGAAGTTAATCAACCCCTGGCATAAATCTAAATTAAATACAAACTTTATTCCACCATATTGACATCCAGATAATGTCCTTTTAAGGTTGGGCAGTGGAGAGGAAAAATTGTCACATGAGAGAAAGATATCCCAAAACAAGCATTAATACTTACTCGTAGATGCAGCATCAAAAGAGGAAAAAAAGAACTTATAAAAGATAGAAACATTAAACTCCATGCAAACTACAATTGTGAAACCAAATTGCAGAGCTTGGGAAAGAGCGTTCTGTTTTCTGATACCCTAAAAGGAACAATGTGATAAAGAATGAAACAATCATTCAAACATAAAACTAAGTTAATTAAATTCAGTCATAAATCAATCAGTGCAGCAACTCACGCAATAAAACTAGTGAATTCTTTAAGTAAATGCTAGAAATAATTGCTATCATGAAAAGCTCCCATAAGATTCACGATAACATAACTGAAGTTGAGCATGGACACATTCTTCTGGGAAGCAATGATTCATTAAAAAAGGAGGGTGTCCAAAGCAGAATCAACAATCAGATTCTCATTCAACCAATGACTTAAGCAGATATCTGAAATGACGTCAAAGGGAGATTGCCCTACACTAATGTACTAAAAAATATTACGCCAATATGGATATTATCATTTTATGATTTCTAACCATTGAGTAGGCAAATGACAATATTCTTGCATGGCACCTTTCTCAAAGTTAGATGGTGCATGTGGGAGCTGTGGCACACACTTTGATAACCACTGCTGTAGGCAATAATGCAGTGAGCTTGAAGATAAAATAACTATTTTTATATAGGAAAGGTAATGATCAAATTATAATATCTGACATGCATTATCCTATGTATAGGACATCTACACATTTAAAATATTGCTGATGATAATATAGAAATAAATACAATTATTAACATGAGAACAAGTACAAAATATATATCAGAACGTTACTTTGAGCACATACCTAAAAATACATTGTTGTGTCTTGTGAGTCAATTAATTCCACAACTATTTGTCTTTGGAAAGCTTCAGTGGTTATTAGTGTACTCATCTGCTAACCAGGTGGTTAGTTTTGACTCTAATCAGAGCCAAGTTTTTTTTTTACTATCATTAGGTGCATGCAATTTTTTTTAAACTATTCATACAAGAACTACAAAATGTTGGCCAAAGAAATGTGTACGGATCCAATTTTGGTGTGATTGACCAGACCAAACATTTTACACAAACTTAATAAAATTGTATGCATATGTCAAATAACCTTGAAGTTTTTAAGCCCAGATCTGAAAGCACTAACACAACAAGGAGTACTAAGCCCCTCAAATATAACCATCAGCCCATGCTGTCAAAGGCAGGCTTGTGACAAGTGGCTGTGTTAAACTCATTTTATGGGTTATATCACCCGTCAGATCATGAACCAGTTTGGCTTGTCATTAGTGAACTAGACTATAAAGGACAGCTTCTGGGCTCATACAGCCTTAAATGGGTACCAGATTTTTTTCTGGGAAAGTAAAGTGGCACAAGAGTAAACTGACCACATTACCCCAAAAATCATGCACTGAAGGTCTATAAAAATTATAGTTACTAGCACCATATTCCCTATACACCACTTGGCATGACGGAGCTCTTTACTTTTTTACTTTATAGTCAGATCATGCTAAGCCACCTAATTTCCCACGACAAATCTCTGGTGCCCATTTTTCAAAGCCGGGTTAGGCCTTAAGCATGTTGGTCTGAAACAAACTCAGCACATCTGGGAAGTGAACCTGGAACATTCAGGTCAGTAATGAAAGCACTAACTACACAGAGGCTTGGACTAATATAGGCTGGAAGTATAACTCACTTGAGTATATTAAATCACAATGTTTCACATGCTTTCAGGTTCTGAATGCAGCTAGAGGACAAAACCTGAAAGTCATAACCCAGGTGGGTCTGTCCTCCTTACCAAGCCAGAAGCTAAGAGGATGCAACTCTTGCTCAATGGGAGGGACTTCTACTGATGATTGAGCCATGATAGCTCAGTGCTTAGTGAACTGGACTACAAAGGACAAGGGGTAGGGTTCGATCCCAACCAATGGCTTCCGGGTTCACCAGCCTTAATGGGTACCTGATTTTTTTCTGGGAAAGTAAAGCGGCATGTGCGTAATACCGACCACATTACCCCAATAATCATATGCTGAAGGTCTGTAAAATTTATGGTCACTAACACCATATTCCCTATACGCCACTTGGCGTGACGAGGGCTTTTTACTTACTATTTTTTACTTCTGATGATTAAGCTCTATATCAAGAGATTCCTGACACTAGAGAGATCGATTATAATTAACTTATTCGTTTGTATTAGTTAAGATATCCTAACAGATGTCTTGCTCTTAATGCCAGGACTCTTTGACCTCTGCTCTTTAGTGATGCTTGCATATAGCTGGGCCTCCAAAACCTTCTTATCAAATGTGTCTGACTCATATTTTCCTTTAATATCATCTCGCAAAGTCTGGCTTAGCTGCGCCATAGCCCGGGTCTGTTCAAAAAGATTACAAACACATTTATTAATCAGAATGTTGATGAAATAAATGAATACTCATTTATGACTAATTAAACTATTAACTGGTATGTTAACTTACAATATTAAAACAGATTGATGGGTCCCAACTTATGAGGTTGGGGTGGGGAGGGTTGGGGGGGGTTAGTTACAACAGTATATTGATTTTTGTGAGGCCATTGACATAATTTTTCATGCAACAATTGTTTTCAACAGAAATCTCATCATAACTGTTTTCCAACATTGGTTTATATCAATAAAGTGGAACATTGATTTATTTCAATAAAATTAACTGCAATATTTTACTAATTTTGTCATAAATTTAAAAAAAAAATAGTATATAGGATTCACCATGGTGAATACTTAAGAATCTACTAACAGCACACTGTATTCAAACATACAGAACATTTTATATTATTTGCAATGTCTAGCCAATGTTTTTTTATTTTTCTATTTCCATCTCAATGAAGTTTAATTCAATCACAGAAACTAAAACAATCAAATACAGAATTATTATTCTATCTATCTATCTATTGTCCTTTTGAGCCGAAGGCGGCACATAGGGCAGAACCACAATCTCAAAAACAGAAACCTTGTGTGCCAAAGTGGCACATATTGCAGAGATCACTGCTCTAAAATATATGGCGCTGTTTCCATAACAATACTTTTTACAATGACAGCTTGTCAAGCCATCGATCAACCTCCTTAGTCGCCTCTTACGACATGCCTGGAAGGTCACAGTGTCACTATTTATTATATTTATTATTATCGTAATAAAATTCAATGTCATAGAAGCTAAATGGAAAAAATATCCACTATGACTTGTAATTCAAGAGCAAATTAATTAAAATCTTTTAAACCAAGTTTTAATAGCAGATGATCATATACACAATGTTGAAGGAAGACGTTGAGTAGGTCTGTTAACATACTTGAAGATCATCATGTATCTTTTACTTCTGTCTGCCTCTACAAGTTTTTTCAAAACTGAATTTTAAATACCTCTTCATATCAAAGCAAAAGTTAGAATTAATCTGCTGAATGTTCAAGTGACAAAAGTTGACTTTGACAGTCAGAAGTTTTGAAGTTGGTTGCCCAGATGATAGCACAACTATAGCATATATTAGGAATAGATTAGGGACTTCCAGTCAATATGGTGGATAGGCAGCAGGAACCATTGAGGTTCTGTCTCAAAAGTGTTCCTTGTTGCAGTTTCCTCATATTCCAAGTCCAGCCTGCTGCTGGAGCTACTGTGTTTAGTGTTCTGTGCATACCATGAGCTGTGTTTTTTATCCGGATCATGTTTCAATGCTCCGATTGCTTATGATGAATGATGATATCGTATGACAAAGGACAGTTCAGCTGCGTTCACTTTCAGTGCCGCTATGCCTTATGTCTTTTGGCGAGTGCTATAATTGCTATGGTGGGGACTGTGGCTGCCTTTCTTTGTTTGTTTCCTTCGGTGAGATGAGGAGATGATTCCACTTGCATGGGCGGTTGAGCAATTATGGATTTTAATTTGTTTGCAGTGATACCGGGACCTTTCACTAACTACCACTACTACAACTAGATTAGGCTAGAATTTTTAGAATAAAATTTTCACAATTCTTTAGTGAAGCAAAATCAGCAGACCGTGGACTCTTCAAAAGGTGGTCACAAGACAACAGGCAGAAAATATACACATGATAAAAGGCAGATGGTGCACAGAGGATAACAGACAGAAGGTGCACAAAAGACAATAGACAGAAGAGGTACACAAGACAATAGACAGAAGGAGCACACAAGACAACAGGCAGAAGGTGCACACAAGACAACAGACAGAAGGTGCAAACAAGACAATCGACAGAAGGAGCACACAAGACAACAGGCAGAAGGAGCACACAAGACAATAGACAGAAGGAGCACACAAGACAATAGGCAGAAGGAGCACACAAGACAACAGGCAGAAGGAGCACACAAGACAATAGACAGAAGGAGCACACAAGACAATAGACAGAAGGAGCACACAAGACAATAGACAGAAGGTGCACACAAGACAATAGACAGAAGGAGCACACAAGACAATATACAGAAGGAGCACACAAGACAACAGGCAGAAGGAGCACACAAGACAATAGACAGAAGGAGCACACAAGACAACAGGCAGAAGGAGCACACAAGACAATAGACAGAAGGAGCACACAAGACAATAGACAGAAGGAGCACACAAGACAATAGACAGAAGGAGCACACAAGACAATATACAGAAGATGCTCACAAGACAACAGGCAGAAGGAGCACACAAGACAATATACAGAAGAAGCACACAAGACAATAGACAGAAGTTGCACACAAGACAATAGACAGAAGGAGCACACAAGACAATATACAGAAGGAGCACACAAGACAATAGACAGAAGGAGCACACAAGACAACAGGCAGAAGGAGCACACAAGACAATATACAGAAGGAGCACACAAGACAATAGACAGAAGGAGCACACAAGACAACAGGCAGAAGGAGCACACAAGACAATAGACAGAAGGAGCACACAAGACAACAGGCAGAAGGAGCACACAAGACAATATACAGAATATGCTCACAAGACAACAGGCAGAAGGAGCACACAAGACAATAGACAGAAGGAGCACACAAGACAATAGACAGAAGGAGCACACAAGACAATAGACAGAAGGAGCACACAAGACAACAGACAGAAGGAGCACACAAGACTACAGGTATATATCACAGTGCTAGTTTGCTCATGTGTTCAGAAACAATGACAAGAAACGCCATGCAGTGAAGTCTGGAGAGAAAGTAAAAGAGAAACAGATCAAGAACAACCTGGTGGGTACAATGGAAACAGACAAGTATAGCAGGCCTGAGAAGGTTGCCTACCATTCCATATATCCATCACAACTTGAAAGTGTACCTTCTGTTTTAAAACAATTCATTTCATGCAAAATACATAAAGAATAAGTGGTTGAGTGTTTCGTGCACTTGTTACTGATCAGATGGGTCCTGATTCAATTCTCAGGTGTGGTCATATATTTTTGGGATCAACACAGCTTAGGATTCACCCAGCCTTTGAGAAAGGACAGCAGATGTTTTCTCGACCAAGCCATCAAAAATGTGTTGCTGTCAATGAAAGATAATTAGGCACTAGCACCAAATTCAATTAAAACTTTAGGGCTAGGAGGAAAACCCAATCTTACTTAAAGAAATTTAAAATAAAAAGGTTGTCTTTTTCAATTTAATAAACATTTCCCAAACTTAAACAACAAAGAAGTTATAGTTAATTTCAGAAATTGAAAATAAGGTAAAAAAAATAATCTTTATGACACTTAGTGTCAGGGAGCTCTTAATAGAATCTGAGGGATAAAGGACACTTGCCCAAAGCAGTCACCACAACGTGTGAGACTCAGGATGTTTATTTCACCTCCGACAGAAAAAATCCTTTCTGTCTACCGCGAGTTTCGAACACTGTATGATGGCTTTTCTGCCAGCAAAACAGTTGTTTTAGCTGCACAGCCACACGCACCTCTTGAAAATGAGGTAGAGATGAAATAATTATTTTTAAATAACACTTCATCTTCAGTTACAAATAAATGACAAGTAGAATCCAACCCACCAGCAGCAAAGGCACTGGCGGATAATCATATCCCACTTCAGAACAGGCCAATGCAGAGCAGACTCCTGAGCCACCTCTACAACCTTGGAATAACCCCCACCAATCTATGTCTCTACAGAAGTACCCAGATTCAAAAACACATCCTTCAGGAAAGTGCCAAACTCTGCCATCAAACTTGGCCCAACAACAAAGACATACAGTAAATTTTGTGAAAAAAAACACCACAAGAACCTGGAGAGGACTGCAAAATTCATCCTAGATACAGGGGAAACAATGCATGACCAAGAAATGTCCAAAATGAAGATAATGGGGAGAGACTAGTCTGAGAAAGCAAAAAAACAAGCTGGCTATGAACTATGTATGGAGAAAACAGCAACAATTTCAGACATAATCCTCACATGTGTTCTAATTTTGTCATCTCTTGTTATATCATAGTCAAGAGAAGTCAACACTGAACAAGGTAATTTACGATGTGTTCTGAAGCCAGAAGTACAAGAATGCAAGATGCAAGACACAATACAATACAATGCACTATGCAAACAAAGAAGAAAACCATTATAGCATTTTTTAAAATTACATATAAAGTGTCTTTTACCATTACCTGTGCAACAGCTCTTTCCTTAGAGTCTTTCATGTCCTCTACTTTTTTATCTTTTTGTTGCAGAGATTTCTCAAGTTCATGTCTATATCTTTCATCATCTTTCTGTATTCTGAAAACCACAAAGGGCAATTAGCAAAGAGCACACAATACTCAATTTTTGTTAACCACATTTGACTTCAGATGATCACAAAATACTCTCATTTATCTCTTCAAATAATCTAATTTATTTCAGCAAATAATCTCACTTATTTCAACAAAAGATCCAATTTATTTCAGAAAATATCCTTTATCTCAGCAAACAATATCACTTATCAAATAAATAATCTAATTTATTTAATCAAACTACCCTGGTTTAATCAGCAAAAAGTTCTTTTATCTCATCAAAAATATCTAACTTAATTCAGCCAAATATTCTCATTTATCTAAGCAAAATACACTTAATTATATCAACAAAGAACTCTCATTTAACTGAGCAAAACGATAAAAGTAATCCACATATCACAATTCTTTGAGTATATTCATAAATTACTTTTGTGTTGTACATCTTGTACCTCATGGAATATATGAGTATCCTTATAAACAAAAACATTATTAACTAATCAAGAATTTTTAGACCAACAGGTTGATAGTTTTGCTAATTACGATATTTTCTAAAACATCAACACAAAATAGTCATGTTCAACTCAAGTAAGTAGTAAACAAATTTCCTTTCTCAATTCTCCTAACAATTGTTCTTTGTCTTTATACTAATGTCTTAGTTTTTTAATACTTTGAGAAGTATCTAATGATACCTAAAAAAAAATACAAACATTTATTGGTCAGCTACCCCTTCACTCGAGCTACAGTGAATTCTTTGATGTTCCCGTTATTTATTATTTACGGTAGTTTTTTTATTTTTAAGTAAAGAAATTTTTTCTCACATCCACCCAACGACTACTTATCTTCATCGTTCGCTCCTAAAGGGACACTAAGTGAATGCAGACAGGTTGCATTGTGGTTTACAACAAAGATGTAATATATGTGTCTTTCGACCTATCCCATTCAACTTCAACTCTAAAGGCCATCAAGGTAAGGCAGATGTGATTTGGAAGCTGTAGCTCAGGCTGTGACTTCCTACTCAAGGACTGGTCTTACTCTTTCTGTTTCCTGTGTATAATTGTTTCAAGATATTGCTGTCTACTCCCTAGTTCATTTCTGCTAATTTCTTCATAATATCTGTTTGTTTTCTGGCTCTTTTGTTTGCTTGTCTATCTGATTTAAATGTGCATTTTAATTACGTTCGCTTACCTGAATATATTCTTCTTCTGCTCCATTTCCTTAAGTAATCTATTTTTCCTAGCTTCCCATGACTTGATTTGAATACTGCGGTTCACTACCTTTGATGCTCTATCTTCCTTCTGAAAATACATAACAGACAAGTAACAGACCATATTAATTGAAAAATTCCAGCATTACAAACTATACTGTTGAAACAAAGGCATCTTCAAGCCAGGACTGAGCTGCTAAATTATTCAAATCAAGTACTAGATAATAAGAACAGATAGGACTGAATTATGCTGACCTTCAAAGTGGAATTAGACTGTATTTCAAATGTCACCAAATCTTTATTTTTTTCTATTATACTTCTATAATAATTCACTGAAATTGCAATATATAGGGCATCTCTTACTTAGATCTTATCACAAAAGAAAAAGTTCACAAAAGGGTACAACAAGCAATCAGAGTACATGATTATATTTTCACTATTGTTAAAAAGGGCAAAATGAAATGGTTTGGCAATGTGTGGGGCATGTTGAAGTGGAACTCGTCCCGGTGGCTTTAATACAAACATATGTAAGATACATCAGCAGGTGTGCTGATTAATCCCTGAATTTAAAAAAGCAATTGTTATGAAGCAAGTACTCACTATGGTTCTTTAGAAAAAGTTGCCGTAAGCATTTAGACTAATTGGCTAGACAGCTGATGCAATCCAAGAAAAATGATTTTGATTGCTCATTGAATCACTTTGTCACCGAAGTTATCAGGGCTGTAAGTAGAGTACTGCATAACTTCCCACCAATTTCTTCCTAATACTTCCTGCACAATGTTCACATGTGAACAAGCATTGTTTTCTCTGTTCTGCAAGAGATGCCAAGCATCTGCAACAGTCAATTACAGCTCATTTGTGATATCTTGCAGCTGCCTTCTCAAGCTTCCTCTCTGTTTTCCGTGGCTCTCCGTCTTATGCATCACACTATTCACCACTACAACCGACTACTCTATGACTTGTTATCCTCTCAGCACAAACATAAAATATCAAACCTCCGCCCTCCAACTCACCCACTTCTCTCACCCCTAACTGTCTCTGACTCCCTAAGTCCCTCATTGTATGTATTCCCTCTGATTTGCCTCTTTCCAATCATGAACACTCTCGTCTCAGCAAGGATCTTAAATTTGTCCCTCTTCGCCCCTCAAGTGACTCACTAATCTTTCTTATGGGATGTGTACAAATACTATAGATGACTATAGATAGCGATGGCATAAGGTTCACTTTTATCTTCATCCTAATACTTCCTCTCAACCTTCTCCTGATGACGAATTTGCCCATTTCTACTCTCGCAAATTTGACTGGACTTCTTTTGCAGGCCAATCGCAGGCTTTGGTTTATTAGTACCATTACCTAGGATATTAAGGTACCCCGTCCCTCTAGACTTCAACATTTGAATCTCAGCCTGGAGGATTACCAGGCCCTTCATGATCTTCACAATCGCGAGGACATTGTCATCAGGCTTGCAGATAAGGGTGGCTCAGTGGTTGTATGGAGGAAAAACCACTATGTTTGGAAAGGACAAAGATAATTATCTAACCACACATCCTACCAACCCATCTCCGATGATGTCACTCTCTCTAATAATGCCTTGGTATGGAAGATGATTCTGGAGCACTCAGGAGAGAATGCTCCCTGCCCTGTATAATCCTCCTTGATAGCGGCTTAGGTCGATCCTCTTCTACATGCTGCCCGAAATACACAAACACAACTTGTCTGGACAACCTATTGTCTCCTCTATCATCTGTCCCACAATACACAAACACAACTTGTCAAAACGACCTATTGTCTCCTCTATCTCCTGTCTCACAATACACAACAAACACAACTTGTCCAGACAACCTATTGTCTCCTCTATCTCCTGTCCCACAATACACAAACACAACTTGTCCAGACAACCTATTGTCTTCACTATCTCCTGTCCCACAGTACACAAACACAACTTGTCTGGACGACCTATTATCTCCTCTATCTCCTGTCCCACAATACACAAACACAACTTGTCCGGACGACCTATTGTCTTCACTATCTCCTGTCCCACAATACACAAACACAACTTGTCTGGACGACCTATTATCTTCACTATCTCCTGTCCCACAGTACACAAACACAACTTGTCCGGATGACCTATTGTCTCCTCTATCTCCTGTCCCACAGTACACATTTCTGTCTTCCTCAACAGTGTCTTTCAACCAAGTCATAAACCTCCCCTCATATGTTAAAGACGCCAATGATGCTCTGAATATCTTTGCCCCATCACCCTTTCTCCTGATTGCAGCTACCGCCTCTTTGTCATGGATGTCTGCTCCCTGTACACCTCCATTCTCCACACTGATGGGCTTTGAGCTCTCAGATTTGTCCATGATAAGAGAAGCCAACCTTCTATCTCTACTGATGTCCTGCTCCGTTTAGCGGAACGGATTCTCAGCCTCAACTCTTTCAAGTTCGATAGCAACTTCTTCACCCAGATCAGTGCTGTAGCAATGTGCAAAAAAATGGGTCCCAGCTATACTTGTTTTTTCATGGATTACCTGGAACACCAGATCATCCACTCTTCCCATTATGTACCTTAGGTACATTGATGATTGCATCAGTCTGACTGACCTTTCCAAGGAGGAAATCTCCTTATTCATCCAGCATGTTGAACATATTCACTCCCAATCCATATCACTTCCCACATTTCCACCTCCTCTGTCTCCATCCTAGATATTACAGTTTCCTAAGATGTCTCTGGTCTACTTACCTCAGTCTTCTCCAAACTACTGACTCCCATTGTTTCTTCCGCTACGACTCTTCTCACACGACATCTTGCAAAAATTCTCTTCCCTATTTGCAGTTACTCAGGATATATCGCCTTTGCCAGGATGATGAAAATTTCCAACATAATGTCCACCTGATGCTTGAGTTCTTCTGCCAATGCCTCTATCCTAAATCAGCTCTCATACCTGCTCTCCAGGGTTCTCCACACCTCACATCAGGCTTCTCTCACTGATCTCTACACGTTCCTCCTCTGACAGGGTAGTACTTGCTCTTACCCATCACCCTCACCTCTGCATGGTGATCAGAATCATTCACTGCTACCTCTCCATTCTCCGCTCTGACTCCACTACCCATCTACTTTTCCCTGACCTCCACATTAGTTGCCTTTAAGCGTAATCACAACCTCCTTGACATGCTTGTCAGGAGCTGCCTTCCTGCCTCCTCCCGTAGCCATCGGAGGACTATCCGTTGTAATCGCAATCAATGTAAAACTTGCAACCACATCCTCTGGACAGATACGGTTCTCCTCCCTAATGGTCCTTTTGAGATCAGAGAAGGATTCACTTCTACATTGCTCAACATTATATATGCCATCATATGTAAGTGATGAAAGTTGACCTACATATGTGAATGAGGTCGCCGTCTCGGAGACAGATGCCGGAAATTTCTATATGACATCACTCGAGATGCAGGCACCCCAACAGCATCCCACTTCAACTCTAGGGGCCATCAAGGTAAGGCGGGTGTCCAAATTACTGGCCTGTTGTCATGCTCTTCTGACAGCCACAGCCGATTCACTTTAGAGAATCATCTGAATACCCGCATGTGTTGCCTCACCCACCCCACGGGGCATCAATGTATCTCTTTCTCATGGGTAACACCTCTCTTTTCCCCCCCGTTCATTCATTCACTTCCATCTCCCTTCAGTTTCCCCCCCCCCCACTCTCTTCTTCCCTCCTCTGTTCCTGTTTTGGCCCCCCACCCTTCTGAGACTGTATTACATATCTTGATAATCCCCCTATTATACCTCATTTATCAATAGTTTTTCTGAGGAATGTTGGGTTTGTTTGCTCGCTTTCACACTCAATGTATATCTCTAGTGGTTATCTATGTCATGCTTGACTGTTTCACACCTAATTCTGCTACCTCGTTATCTCATCTGACCTCCCATTTAACCTTGTGACTGATTTTCCACCAAGACCACCCCCCTTTCTCACACCCCCCCCCTCCCCCTTGCATCCCATACTCACATTTGACAGTCATTCTCACTGGGAGCTGTTGGATCTTGACAAGTTAAGTCTCACTTTTTAGTTTTATATATATTTTAGCTTACATAATTTCACATATTATCTATTTTTATTCTCTGATATGTAGCACATCTCTTATCTCTCTCTTTATTTCTCCTTGATTTACCTGTGCACTCATCCTAGATATAGTTGAGTTTATCTGTGTTTCATTGTTCATTGATGTTGTTCTTGTTTTCTGATGAAGGCCGCATATGGGCCGAAATGTCAGTATTTTGTTGTGTTCTATTTTTTTTAAAGCTGTCATCATACCTCGAAGGAGTGTATGTTACACCCGACTACTTGCTCCTTGCTACCAGCTTTACAGCAGCACTGCAATTATTTGCCTCGGTCCTTCCTCTCTGTTGTCTACCTGGTATAATACCCTACGTAAGGATCTTCTCTAGATCACCATTCCGTTCTTTATATTTTATTTTCCTTCTTTTATGTTCTTTATCAAGTAGTTTTCAGGAATATTATGTGGGGCATGTTTGTTCATTCTTTATTCATGATATTTTATTAATAAGCAAACTATAATTAAACATTTACAGACCTGAAATAATGTTGTTATTCAGAGATGTGAGAGTGACTATCTGAACAATCTAATCAAGCTCATTTATGTTCTTCTCAGAGGCAAGGTTTTTTGTTGTTTCCTTTTTATGTCATTATTTTAAAGTACTGACTTTATAAACTTATTTCTTCATTCTTTGATCAATCACAATATAATAACATCTACTACACCACGTGATTTGCTAGAAAGACTGTAAAAAACGGGTGTTCAGTCTCCACAGCTATGGTTTTGATCCTCTAACTCCATCCACTGTTTCATATTTCATCAGGATGCTTCCCTTATTTATTCTCATCCAAGAGGTTTTACTTCCCAATGATGAGGTACTCTTGATACTAAATGAGTTTCTATGACTAAGATTAGAGTTTCCTGTCTCATATTTGAGTTGCCACTCAGATTGATTTATTTCTTATTTAGTTTTGTATTTACATCTTAATTTAATTAGTTTGTGAGATCCTTTTGATGGCGCCCTCTTGAGATTGTTGAGAAATATGAGAATCTGTATCATCACAAGACTGGGGATTTGTCTAAAAATGTATGCACTTAGTATATATATAAAATTATGTTACATTACTATACAGAGTAAATGTGAAACTAACCAGCTTTTCCTGTTGCAATAGATTAGCTCTCCAAGCCTCCATCTCAGCATCAATCTTTTTGCAAGTACTTCGAGCTCTTTGAAGCTTAGCCTTCTCTTCGTGGCTGAGATTAATAAAAACAGAAACAAGATGGTACATATCATCAGGTCTATTAGGGTACAAGGTGATATAACAATATGGCAGAGACCATTAGGTCTGTTAGGGTACAAGGTGATATAACAATATGGCTGAGACCATTAGGTCTGTTAGGGTACAAGGTGAAATAACAATATGGTAGAGACCATTAGGTCTGTTAGGGTACAAGGTGATTTAACAATATGGCTGAGACCATTAGGTCTGTTAGGGTACAAGGTGATATAACAATATGGCTGAGACCATTAGGTCTGTTAGGGTACAAGGTGATATAACAATATGGCAGAGACCATTAGGTCTATTAGGGTACATGGTGATATAACAATATGGCTGAGACCATTAGGTCTGTTAGGGTACAAGGTGATATAACAATATGGCTGAGACCATTAGGTCTGTTAGGGTACAAGGTGATATAACAATATGGCAGAGACCATTAGGTCTATTAGGGTACAAGGTGATATAACAAGATGGCTGAGACCATTAGGTCTGTTAGGGTACAAGGTGATATAACAATATAGCAGATACCATCAGGTCTGTTAGTAACAAGGTGATGTAACAAGATGGTATAGACCATCAGGTCTGTTAGAGTACAAAGTGATATACAACACAATACACTAGGGCAGCCATGTGCTTGTCAACAACTTTTCTGAAAGTTGTCAATAAATCATAGCTGATTGTACTAAGATTGGTGCTGATTGTACTAAGATTGGTGAACCAGAACTATCCAGATCCTACACATCTTTGCTGTGCCCCTAGAAACAGACTGATCGGTCTAGTCTGGCCAAGTGAGTTGAGATAGAGAGGGATAACAACTCAGTATTCAAAAATGCTATACAGAAGTCAGAAGTGTTGGGTCAAAAATCAAAAATATCATAGTTCTATTGCAAACCAGAACACAATGCATAAATGCCACTTGACTTGACGTCCTTTTAAGGACATATGACAAAGAGGTCTATTCCTTTAGTCGTCGGGTGAATGCAAGCAAGTAAGGAACAATACACTACCAAAACAAAATTGACTTTGATATAGCAAAGTATGAAAACTATACCTGTTTTAGCAACTTTAAATTATTTCTCACTGGTGCCACTCCCCATCGCACTAGAGAAATGTTGGTTTCAAAGGACAAAAAATTGTTGATCAAATATTTAGTGCTATGGTAATGATCACAATTTCCCATTTGTCTCTGTCTAAGGTTTACCTGAATAGCTCTATCACTGAGAGAGAGTTCAAGAGTATCTTGCAAGTGTTATAATGAGCGACAGAAAATGTGAGACAGAAATAGATAAAAGAATGGGAATAGCAAGCAGCATTTTTAACAGCATGAGATATATACTAAGATCAAAGCAAATAAAATCATGGCTGAAACTAAGAATAATAAAACATAATAACTAACATTCATGAATGGTGCAAAAATATAGACTCTAAACCAAAAAAAAAAAAAAACATAAAGAAAAATGAGCCACTTGAAAGGTTTATTTATATCAGAATGGAAAGATTTGGGTAGACTAAGAAGTAGACAAATAATGAAGTTTAGTGGAGTTTTTTTAACATCTTTTTATTCATTATTAAATTTGGAACATCTTTCTCCAGAATCACATCTCTGCTGCATCTAATAACCTTGTCATTCACTTACAGTTGAGAACACAAAAAGAAACAAATGGCACATAAAATAAACCAAAAACATCCTAATCAATATGTTTTCGTCAGCCGAATTAACAATATACTTAAATGCCAATAATCTTTCACCTAAACTAAAATTTCAGATTCATAATATATATTATTTTAAACTAAAAAGTAGTAGATCTTCGGTAAAATACTCCAAATATCAATTTTCACAGATGTCCAGTCTTATTTGTATCAGATTTCATTTCCAGTTTTTGAAATTTTGAGAATCTGTTTCTTTTTAAGTTTGTTAGTGCTGAAGAAGCCTAGGATTCTCATATCATTAATTGTCAGTGCCAGGTACTGAAGCTAAGAAGTTGTTATTTCAAATTCTCAGATCATCCTTCAGTGGTTTCTGATAGATCAAACTTGAGTGACTAGAGACCTCAAGCCTCCAGGATTTGCATGGATCTAATGTATTGAACATACAAGTGTATTGGGAAATTTAACATTTGATAGGTGAATTTTATTTGTCCCTCTAATAAGGTTAATGATCGTGTGTGTGTGTGTGTGTGTGTGAGAGTGTTTGTAGGTGTGTGTGTGTGTGAGAGAGAGAGAGAGAAAAGAGAGAGAGAGAGAGAGAGAGAGAGAGACAAAATGGTCATTCAATAGGTCACTCCACAATCAAAACTTTCAACATGGCAATAACATCTGATGAAACAAGAATCCTGCGCTTTTTTGACCATAATGAACATGGAAAAAACACAGAATCCTAAGACTTAAAAAAACCATCAGCATTTCTTGTGTGCAAATAGATTGAGCACCTTTGGACTATTTTGAGTGCAATACAATCTAATGAACTCATTACATTTCCTTCAGGCAATATGTTTGACTGCGAACACTTTACTTTGAAGATTATGGTCATATTCTAAATGTCCACTTCATTTTTCTATGATGCAGAATTTTAGACAATAAACTGACACTTCCACTCAAGACCAACAATCCTAGTAAATGGAGATTATTGGAAATGAGAAAGTCCATACATTACTATTCTTCATTAAAAGTATTTCTTGTACCATTTCTACATTAGCTTGAATTACAGTTTAAATTTGAATTAGGAAAAACAATTATAGAAAAGTGTGAGCTTGGATAGGTACTTCACAGTTTGAAGTCAGAAATAAGCACAACAATAAAATATATTAAATATACTATGTGGGGCTGCATTTGCCTTTTGTGTTTTTCTGTTATTTTATACCATATGAAGGCTTTTGCCAAAATGTCATAGTTTGTCTTGCTCTCTACAAGTTTAGCTGCATAATCCTATTTTATGTTTATTTTACTAGAAGTCCAATAACTTTTTTCCTAATAAAAAAAATAATTTCAGAGTTCAAGAGTTAACCAAAGCATGACTTACTGCTTGTCTGCAATCTCTTGATTCTTCAGTTCTGAAATCTGGGATAAGTTTTTCCTGGCCTTGATTAGCTTCTGCTCAATAGAAGATCTAACCAACTCATTGTTTTCTCTGTATGTAAACAAAAGCAATGTACTTCACAGCAGCACACAAATATTGCAGTTATATGTAATTTTATATCAGTTTATTATAATGACATTAACTCAACATTTATAACAATACTCCACAAACTGATGCCCAAAATGCAACAATTAATTTGTCAAACTAAATCTGAAAAGAATTTACAAGCAACAACTTTGTGACTGAATATACTTCTTTTTATTATGTTGAATTTCTCTGGTACAATCATTGTTGAATTATAATCAGCACATAATTTTCTCTCTGAACCTCTCCTGAAAAATGCTCAAATAAATTATATAATTCAATATTCTCACCTTGTTCTATCTGATTCTGATAAAACAACAACGTACAAATATAAAAGAGCTCGTAACTCAATATTCCTTGAAAATGTGTATGAAATCAAATGACTACGTTTTACTGAAAACAAAGAGTACAACAATTTAGTTTATTATCATTCAATGTGATTAAGAAAAACTGCTTCCATTTTATTTGTCTAGAAAATGTTTTCACTCATATATATATTATTTTATTTTGTTATAGTACAACTATTATAACACTGCAATTAATATATCAGCCAACAAAAAGTGTAAAACCCCACACAAAAAATAACAAACAGCAAAATCAAATTAAACTTTTCATGAAAGGGGTGCAACAGTCCTATGACTTTACCAGCTCACCCCAGCTTGGAAGCATCCAATGATTGCAGACAAAAACTGAGAAAATACATTATTTATTTGACTACCAGCGCCAGATTTTTATGGAACAAAACAAGGTAAATTAAAACAAATTTTATTTACAAACTGACAAACAGCTAATAATATAACATAAATTAAGGGAAAAAAATATTCATAAACTGTCATAAGCAAGCAAAATTGAACAGAAATTATGACTATATGTACATATATATATATATATGAATATATATATATATATGTACATATATATATATATGAATATATATATATATATATATATATATATTCATAATAGCCTACAATTATCTTACTTTTAATCCAGATTAGTTTGCAAAAATATTACTTTGATTCCTATTAAGTCTACAATTATATGACTTTAAATTTCAATTTGGCTGCAATTACCTTATTTTGAAAATGATTTTTAGCATAGATGAAGTGGCTAGTATCTTTAAGATTCACAAAATAAATCACGCAAAACCATAACATGCCTCCTGCACCAGAAACTATTTTTAGAAATCTTAAAGAGCACCTGCCCAAGAGTTCCTGAACTGATAATGTGGTGAGCTGACCACCTCAAAATGAAAAGAAACAGCTGTGACAAGTATTTTTTCTTTTTTTACGTTCGCCAGCTTTCACCTCTAGTGGAGTTCCTAGAGACTAGGAACTGAATTTTGCGTGTTAATCCATTTATCCCTGGCAGCTGTGTACACAGGGTTCCCTTGTTGCACAGACAACTCCATCATCGGAGGTACTCAAGTTTTATCCATCAATGAGTAATAGATGTTTCATGCCAGGCGTCATTGCTGAGACCAGGGATGGTTGTTGCAGAGAGAAATCACAAATTAAAATCTCAACTGTCGCAGCCGGGATTTGAACTCACAACCTCTCTGTCTCAAGACTCTTAGATGACAACTATAAGTAGACTGTGTGAAGTTTGACAGCACTGAAAAGGATGTAAAATTTAAACTTTGCGTTTTGAAAGACACTTCTGCGCACAACTTCAGCTGATTCTAGACAGAAGTACAAGTACATGGAAGCACCAGAAGCTGAGAGTATTACAAGACAAGCCCTTTTTTGGAATCACCAGGAGAAGAAACAAAGAGGAAGATCAAAATATATTTAGAGAAGACAGGTAGAAGCAGAAATGGAAATGATGGGGAAGACATGGAATGATCTTAAAAGAATAACAAGAAAAGAATAGTTGGAAGAAAGTCTTTGTTGAAGACCTATGTTCCACAGGGAGCTGAAAGGAAGAAGAAATGATACACACAGTACAGGAATTCAGCTTTTAAAAATGGTATGAACAACTCAAAAAAATTCAACTGTATTTACGCTGTTGTCTGATAGTAGTCCTTGTGTTTTAACACATTCACTCCCATGAGGTTTACTATGCGGTGGCCCAGGCCATTTTTAGGAATTTTTTTTTTTTATTTGAAATAATAGTGAGAAAATAAATGAAAAACTGATGTAAAACACATCTTTTGTACTGAAAATTTGCTCAGGAAGTCAGCAAAAAAGGTTTAAATAAAAGAATTGCAAGGTTTTAGTGAAAATAATTGTGGAAAAATCAATTAATTAAATGCCACAAAACACACCTGGGTTTCTCGTGTTGGTTACTAGAGCAGCATTTTGAGGCTGAAGGTAAAAAGTGTGTTAAATAGGATAAACATTTGTAAAGATTCAGAAAGTTCTACTCAACTTTCAGATAAAGTACAGTTTACATTATGAAAGAAAAGTGACATGCTACTACAAGCGGTTTAACTCCCCTTGTAGGCGGTGAAAGGCTGTCCCAGCAACAGAACACAATTTATGCTATTTCAGGACAGCTAAGACAGAACAACAACCATCAGTGTGAATTATTATAAATAAACTGGAATTGTTAATCCAACTTCTCTTCATGTTATTTGGCAGAACTGATTTCATTGCACCTGTGGCAATCCCAATGGTGTGCAGGTCTGTTCAATAGATGGTCAAGTATAAGCATGTAAAGAGTAAGTTGGTTCAGGTAGCTTGGGGGATAAATACATTTATCATCTACTTTTATATTCATCCCTTCCTACTTATCCATAATTCATTTCAAATTCTTGCACCCTCTTGCATATAATCTTACATAACCACTTGGCCACTGTAGACAAAGAAACAAAACACAAACTTAAATTGAATGACCATATGTCCACATTTTGGCCATATAAACACCATCTCGTAGGAAAAGTAAATAGGTAAAGAAAATGTGGAGACAAAAGAAAATATATACAGGTCTTAACTTCATCAGATCACAGTGAATAGCCACAACATGTGAAGAAATTAGAAAGTTGGTTCCAGCCACTTGTAAGTAAAAAGTGGAAGCTTGTTATAGCCACCTGTGAGTGTAAGTGGAAGCTTGTTATAGCCACCTGTGAGTGTAAGTGGAAGCTTGTTGCAGCCACTTAAAAGAGTGTAAGTGGAAGCTTGTTACACCCACCTATGAGTGTAATTGGAAGCATGTTACAGCCACTTAAAAGAGTGAACGTGGAAGCTTGTTGTAGTCACCTGTGAGTGTAAGTGGAAGCTAGTTGTAGTCACCTGTGAGTGTAAGTGGAAGCTTGTTGTAGTCACCTGTGAGTGTAAGTGGAAGCTTGTTGTAGTCACCTGTGAGTGTAAGTGGAAGCTTGTTATAGCCACCTGTGAGTGTAAGTGGAAGCTTGTTGCAGCAACCTGTGAGTGTAAGTGGAAGCTTGTTGCAGCAACCTGTGAGTGTAAATGGAAGCTTGTTGCAGCAACCTGTGAGTGTAAGTGGAAGCTTGTTGCAGCAACCTGTGAGTGTAAGTGGAAGCTTGTTGCAGCAACCTGTGAGTGTAAATGGAAGCTTGTTGCAGCAACCTGTGAGTGTAAGTGGAAGCTTGTTGCAGCAACCTGTGAGTGTAAGTGGAAGCTTGTTGCAGCAACCTGTGAGTGTAAATGGAAGCTTGTTGCAGCAACCTGTGAGTGTAAGTGGAAGCTTGTTGCAGCAACCTGTGAGTGTAAGTGAAAGCTTGTTGCAGCCACCTGTGAGTGTAAGTGGAAGCTTGTTGCAGCAACCTGTGAGCGTAAGTGAAAGCTTGTTGCAGCCACCTGTGAATGGAAGCTTGTTGTAGCCACTTATGAGTGTAAGTGGAAGCTTGTTGTAGACACTTGTAAGTGTAAGTGGAAGCTTGTTGTAGCCACTTGTAAGTGCAAGTGGAAGCTTGTTGTAGACATTTGTAAGTGTAAGTGGAAGCTTGCTGTAACCATTTATGAGTGTAAGTGGAAGCTTGTTGTAGACACTTGTAAGTGTAAGTGGAAGCTTGCTGTAACCATTTATGAGTGTAAGTGGAAGCTTGTTGTAGACACTTGTAAGTGTAAGTGGAAGCTTGCTGTAACCATTTATGAGTGTAAGTGGAAGCTTGCTGTAGCCACTTATGAGTGTAAATGGAAGCTTGTTGTAGCCACTTATGAGTGTAAGTGGAAGCTTGCTGTAGCCACTTATGAGTGTAAGTGGAAGCTTGTTGTAGCCACTTGTAAGTGTAAGTGGAAGCTTGTTGTAGCCACTTATGAGTGTAAGTGGAAGCTTGCTGTAGCCACTTATGAGTGTAAATAGAAGCTTGTTGTAGCCACTTATCACTTATAAGTGTAAGTGAAAGCTTGCTGTAGCCACTTATGAGTGTAAGTGGAAGCTTGCTGTAGCCACTTGTAAGTGTAAGTGTAAGCTTGTTGTAGCCACTTGTAAGTGTAAGTGGAAGCTTGTTGTAGCCATTTGTGAGTGTAAGTGGAAGCTGACTCTAACCACCCATAAGGAGAGACAGATATTTGTTGCAGCTATTAATGTGTTACTTCAGTCACCTTGAGTGTTATGGGATTGAAAAGAAGTTCCATATTTCATGTAGTATAATCCAAGTGACAATCACAAAATCACCTCAGCAGGCGTCCATTATCAACTGTTTTGCAAAAAATGCATAGGTATTTTTAAATGGTTAAATGATATTTATATTATAAAGGTAATATGTATCATTTATATTAACATAACAAAGTACTCACTCTTGTTGAATTTTTAGACACCTTTGTCTCTTTTCAAATTGCTCTCTTTCTTGTCTGTTGTTCAAGAATGTATGCTGCAGTCATAAAAAAGCAGCCACTGATTCACACATTACCTTGTTTTGCTAACATTTTATTGATAAATGTGTGTGGGTGTGAGAAAGGGAGAGTGAGATAGAAAGAGACAGACAGACAGAAAGAGAGAGACAGACAGAAAGAGAGACAAATAATTGAAGGCATTTCTGAATCAGTCTTTTTTAGTTCACAAGATCTTTCTGATACAGGGTCTAGCTAAAAAGACCTGACAGATAAGGAAACAAAAGCAATTAGTCATGTAAAGTACTTGAGAGTAGTTTATTATATTCTTGAATACAGGCATATGTGCCATTTACAAGAGTCAAAGAGGAGCTGTCAGGAAACAACTTGAAAGTTCAAAAAAATTACTTCATCCAAATGATGACCATTTTTGAGGACACATTCTTGGAGTCTGCCAGTGAAGCTCTGCACAACTAGTTGAGTCCCTGTTGGGGGGTTTTACGGCATTAGTTTCACAATGAATTACTTCCTAGAGACCCTTGACTGTGGTTTGTCAAAGTAAATTTTGTTTTTGAGGAGCCCCAAGGAAAGATGTTTATAGACAGCGAGATCCAATGATTGTGATGGCTTAAAAATATTGCCACTGTGGGGAAATGCCTGGAAACAAGCTGCTGATCATTGTAATGGAAGTCCTTGCTGCGTGGGATATTATTCAATCCTGTTGAAACCACATTTGGTGAATGCAAATGCAGCATCTGTTAAGTTCTGGTGTAAGGAAATTTTGCAATATCAAAATGTATATAATATGCATTCATGGTAACATTACAACCATTATTCTCAAGAATATATAGACCACTGACCATGAATTTACACACACAGCATTACTGTATTATCAAACTTGTGTGCTTAGCACACTATTATATGGATCTGAACCCTGGACAACATACTCAAATCACGAAAAAAGACTAAATGTCTTCCACATGCAATGTCTCCGCAGAATAATGCACAACAAATGGCAGAAAAAAAATATCCAAACTTAACTGTCCTGCAACGTGCTAAGACCCCAACAATCATGTCGATGCTCAGATGTCAAAGACTAAGATGGCTGAGGCACATCCAGTGAATGGAAGAAAAACACATCCCCAAGCAAATACTATATGATGAACAAAGAGGCGGAAAAATACAAATCGGCAGACCTAAACTACGATATAGAGATATCTGTAAATCATCTCTGAATGACTTCTCCATCTGTGAAAATGACTGGGAACATCTGGCAAGTGATCGCACATCATGGAGAGTGTGTATAAGGAATGGTATAACATCATTTAATGTTGAGAAAACATGATTAAACATGATTTAGTGATGAGAAGAGATAATAACCAAATAGTAAAGCAAGCCCTCATGTGGGAAACAACAGGTAAGAGGAAAAGAGGAAGACCCAGAGAGACACTGAGAAGAACATTGATCAGAGAGGCAAAAGCAGCAGGAATCGGCTCCCTCAATGAGATAGAGCTGCTTGTGCAGAACAAACACAAATGGCGAGATTTGATAAAATATCTTTAAAAGAATTGAAAACTGCTAGAACAAAAACTCAGATAAGAGATGGAGTATCTTGGTCTATGCCCTATGGGCCGGCTATGGCTCGAAAGGTCAATAGATAGATAGATAACATCATTTGAGACTGTGCTATGGTAACACTTAGAAGAGAAAAGACTCATGAAAAAGGATGGAAAACCCTGTGGATCAGTGGGCTTGACTTGTTCATTCTGTGGCCGTGTGTGTTTGTCAAACATTGGCAGAATAAGCCATGAAAGAAGCTGTTCGATAAAACCAAAACCTCAAAAATAGAAAAATACACAATAGCCTGCACTAGACCATCTGACAAAATGATAAGGGCCATATATATATATGGAAATGTATATGCAAATAAAGAGCATCCATTGTACCACAAGCTCAACACAGGGAAAGGTGTCAGGCTAAAAAGAGGCAAATCATGGGTGGGTCGAGCAGAAGATGTCATCAAACAGGTCTGTGGGCTTACCAATATCAATGCTGGCGAGGAGTGGATACCAGTGCCTACATCATTCAGAGGGACATTCTTGTGTATAGTCACACCTCGACAGGAAATGTAGGGAACTGAACTCAGTTGTTGTCAATGTGGAGGTCAATGGTCTCATCTGGGATAACACCGATGAAAAAAATGCAGTCATCTATATAGAAGGATTTGTAATACAACACCAAAGCATGGGCATTTACAGCACACTTGGCAGGCAGAAAAGTAAAGGAAGACAGTGATGCATACATTATGACCACGAGTAGCATGACGATGGAGATGATGGCAGTGACTATAGCATTCATCTTGTTAGAGTCACAAGACTACACTCATGCCTGCATACTGAGTGATTCGATGAGCATGACAAAAAAAGTGGAGGTGAGCTCTGTATGCTTGCAATGGGTAGAGTCATTGCAGAAGTAAAAAATATGTATGGTCACCTTTGTCTACGTCCTAAGACATGCAGGAGTACGGGGAAATGAAAGCGCAAACAAGTTGGCTAGCTGCACTATCGTTGAGGACGGTCAACCAAAAGATCGGGCGGACATCATCAATGCCCTCCGAGATGTGGAAAGAGGACAGGACTTTGACAACCATGAGTCCAAATCACTCCTTTGAATGAAAGGGATTGGAGTTAAGATGAGCACAGCCAGAAACAAAAAACTTAATGGGCATGAAAGAAGACTTATCAACCAACACAGAACTGGAGTCGTCAGTTGCTGGACACTGTGAGACTTAATGAGAAGGGGATTTGAGCACCTATGGGCATGTTCGGAGTGCAAGGATGATGACTCGCAAATAACTCAATAACTTGTGAAAAGTTACATTTAAGGTAATTATTAAATTTTAGCACATTATTTTCATAATGACCTGAAATTATATCTTTATGAGTTTTTTCTTCAGTGTATAAATATTGTATCATACATTATTATGTCTTATTAACATTTTGCTGTGCAGCATTGTTCCTTATATTTCTTATATAACATAAGTTTTAATTTTTTTTTTATTATACCAGCATCAAAACTAAATCATATTGGGCTATTTACAAAATTCCAAACAGATAATTCTACCTAAGTTTGCTAATATTTCTAAAAGTAATGAGCTCATTATAGATTCTACTAACACAGAAAATACACTGACCAGGTTTTCTTGATGAACCTTCATTTCCTTTCTTTCTGTAGCTGAGTTCTGATGAGAAATCTGCTTAGCCAAAAGTAACTGTTTTATTTCTTCATCTTCCATCTCTTTCATTTTCATGTTAGTTTCCTGGAAAGCAACACAAATGCCGTTTACCGTAGCTATGTCAGAAACAATCTTAAATAAGCTACTGTGTATAGGTGACCATGACTTAGAGGTAGAGAACCCATGTTTTTTTAAGAAATCACAATTCATGGGATTACCATCCTCAGGACTGCACCTTGTGTCAGAAGGCTATGGTAAATTGCTGATGTATAATGTGTAGAAAATTATATGGTCAAAGAATGCAGGGATAATACCATTGTTCTGTAATGGACATGCTATTGGACCTTACTCTTAAGTTAATGTGTCTGTATTTAGTCAGTGACATATTATCTATTTTTTGGTATCCCCTCAAACTCAACTTTGGTTCTGAATGTAAGGACATCATCCTGCCTTTGGAACCACTTCAAAGATGAGTCAAGAGAGGGCTACTGCATTTGGGCAGAATACTATCTCAATATTATTCGCCCAGGTATAGTAGGAAAGTGGGAATGTCATTTCCATATTACCAAACTACTGACAAATCACGATTGCTTGCTACCAACTGTCTGTCATGATACCAAAGGTCATCATAGTATTATTATAATAATGTAAAAGCAGGAAAACTTTAAAACAACACTTAAATGAAATAGGAAAACAGGTATTCAAACAACAACAGAACAAATCCACAAGCAACAGCAGACAACAGATAGCAATACAAACATTCTCTTTATCCATTTCAGAAGAAACAAAAAAATAATGATGGTTATAATTCCATTCCAATCTTACAATATAATAAAAGGTAGTACCTGGATTTCTTTCTTAACTGATTCTTTTCTAATCTTGTCAGAGATCTGCAACTCCTGAAGTTACACAAATAAAAATATTTTGATAAGATGATTGTACATCTGCTTGCTGTAAATAGATGCCTATCTTTATGGTTATTATAATAATTGAAAGCTGTGATTAACTTAAACATGTATTTATATTTTTCATAAATTTACCATCAAATTTTTGAAAATGTAGTATATTACTTAATATGTGGTTTTTTAAATCACTTTCTTTAATCTTCTGTTCACTTTAGGTAAACACATTGTCAATTTATATGTGTATATTTATTTTAACACATTTTAAAAATAATATTTATGAATTTGAATGTTTCTGCTTTTTTCCCCTTCATTTAAAATCAATAATGTGCCTAAACCCTATCTTAAAATACCCATTAATAAACAATTAGCATGCATCACACAAAAAAAGAAATAGAACAAAAAGTCTTACTCTTCTTTTTATTTATTCATTTTAAATCCCTTAATGGTGAAATATAAATTAATACAGATTTACCAAATATATATACACCTAATAGTAAAGTATTGCTGCAAAATTCACACAAGCAATAGTAGGTCATATGTAAGAAAACTATACTTAGGTCAACGGCATAAGGCATCATCTTAATTTCTTTTATTCCACTATTGAGTTGGGCTTTCAAAAATATTATTCTGCCAATAATGGGATAAATGTCCATATACATGGACACTATATATGCCAATAGAAAAAGATCTATATTTGATCATGAGAAAGATCAAATGAGATACTGCATCAGCTTGAGATTAGAATAAAAACTGTGGTGATTAAATCAACTTCAACATATCACAAGCTTCACAACAAGATAGAAACTATACATTATCCCTCACCAAACTGTTATATTTTTTTCATTGTGCTGAAATCTCAATTGATATTATATTTTTAAAACATAAATTTATTGCGGGGAAAAAAGTAATTACTAAAGACATGAAATTATATATTTAGCAAAAAAAAAAAGGGAGAGGGTGTCACTAAGGGGAAGGGAATCAAATACACATGTCCAGTATAGTCATCACAAAGTGTATGTGTTTGTGCTTATTATTTACCAAATGACTGAAGATTGTTATCTCAGTCAATAATCTTAGACAACAAGATGTGATTTTAGCCAAAAAAAAAATATATACCCGCATGCGCAACTGGTTCATTACTGCTGTTTCCGCACGCAGTTGAGAGTCATCAATTTCAAGCTTTCTTACTTCTTTCTCTTTCTCGTCTTGTTTGACACGTCTCTCTTGTGCCTCAACCTAAAAGAGGAGTGAGAAAAATTAAAAGAGAATAACATTTCAAAATTCAGTAAAAAATAAAGTTCAGGTTTAATCAAAATTATTTGACCATCTGATGATGATGATGATGATGATGATGCGTTCGTCGATGATTTGAGGTATTCTAACGGATACGAACCGTAGACTTCCTCGTCATCCGCCCTTAAAAGGACGTTAAGTGGACGTAGTTACGTTGTGTTGCAGTTTGCAGTGTAACACTGTGATATCTGCGCCTTTCGGCCCAACACATCCGATTTCAGCCGACGCTTTTTGTGTACCGGGTTCGTCTTACTTCGATCCCTGCTCGCTTGCCAGACTAGACAGGTTAGTCTGTTTCTAGAGGCACCACGAAGAGGTGTAGCAGGGTCTGGATGGTTCTGGTTCACCGATCTGGCGCAAGCCATCAGTTATGAGTCACTGACGACTTCCAGCTCTGGTGCTGCGCCTTCGCCTCCATTTGACCATCTAAAACACTTCTTCTTTTCTCTTTTCACTGATACCTAAAAGGTGTCGTGGTTTATATCATTTGTCATTCTTGAGCTGCTCGAACTGTCTGAATTAGTGATTTTCCTTTGTTGTTACATGTCTCTGTCACTTCATCTATCCATCGTCTTCTGGGTCTTCCTCTTGGTCTTTTTCCATGCATTCTCGAGAAGAACGCCATTGATGGTGATTGGTGATCTAAAACACAAACAGTTAATATTAGTTTTATTCTATTTTTTTTCAAATTTTAAAGCAATGTTCTTTTTTTTTTTGTTCCAGTTGTTAACGCAATGTAGCAATGTAAAATATATAAATATACTAATGTAATAAATATGTGACTTGTAAAATGTACAGTACAATAAAGAATCAAAATGAATATCTTTCTCTTCATATAACTTTGTACAGTATTGTACATCTACAGTATTTGATACTGCAAGGCTAACTGCACTTTTAAAAATTGTTTTATATTTCATACATTCTCACACTTAAAACTTCATCCCTTATAATAAAAAATTATCTATAAAGTAAATAGAGTGTTATTTGACACTGTTCGAATGCAATTCATATAGTCCTATGCAGAAGAACAAGAACTCATAAATATTTTATTGCTACATCTTTGTGGTGTATTTAGTACAGGATAATCAATCAAAACCATCTAAACCTTTTAGGGGAACATAGGCCACAGACAAGATCTCTCCATTCGTCCCTATTCTTTAAATTTTCTTGAGGATTTCCATGACATCTCTTCTCAATGTATTCCTGGGTCTTCCCTGCTTTCTCTTTTCCTGTGGATTCCATGAAGTTCCTGTCTTGCTATACTGACATCAGGCTTTCTAAATGTGTCTCCAATCAACCTCATTTGATAGTTTGCACCAACCTATACAATGGAAAAATTCTTAACACCTATGGATTTCTGACAAAATATGTGAATATTATAGAATTACAGAATTGCAGTTGATTGGGTCATGCATAAACCAATAGAAGACAAACAATAAGGCATTAAGTGGACGTAATAAACTCTTGGAAGATCTTGACTTTACTGACAACTTGGCACTTTTGAGCTCAATAATCACTGTTACTCAAGATAAAATTGGATGGCTCCACAACATTTCTGGTCAAACAAGCCTCCAGATCAACATGATAAAAACAATAGTCCTGGATATTACCAACAAAGCCTCTGATTTAATAATTAACAATGACATTTTACAAAAAGTAACTTAGGCTTATACACATTTTACCTACCTAGGCAGCAAAATGTCAAGAAATGGAGATATAACATTAGAAATCATGACACCTACTATCGCACCAGCATCAAATGCTTTCAACAAATTGATGAACATCTGGAAATTACTGTTCTCAGTAAAAATAAAAAAAAGAACTGAGATTGTTCATCTTCTGTATGATACTTAAGCTAATATATATGAAAGTTGGAAATCCATCAAAACTTTAAAAAGGAAATTTAATGCCTTTGAAAACAAATTTGCAAGATCTCAAAAATAAGCTGGAAAGAATATATTTCAAATGAACATATAATATTTATATATATATAAATGATTATATATCTCTATCTATTGACCTTTCGAGCCGTAACCGGCCCATAGGGCGTAGACCAAGATACACCTTCTCCTATATGAATTTTTGTTCTAGCAGTTTTCTTTTAAAGATATTTTATCAAATCTCGCCATCTGTCTCTGTTCTGTGCAAGCAGTTCTATCTCATTGAGGGAGCCGATTCCTGCTGCTCTTGCCTCTCTCATCAATGTTCTTCTCAGTGTCTCCCTGGGTCTTCCTCTTTTTCTTTTACCTGTTGTTTCCCATATGAGGGCTTGCTTTGCTATTCGATTATTATCTCTTCTCATCACATGTCCAACGTATGACCATCGTCTTTTCTTTATTACTGAAGATATTAGTGGTTGATTGGCGATTTCTCTAATTTCCTCGTTTGTTTGAATTCGTTCCATTCTATACCAAGTATTTTCCTTAGACATTTATTTCGAATGCGTTCAACTTTGTTTCTATATCTCTTGTTGTTTTCCAGCTTTCACACGCATACGTAAGGGTTGATAGTACATTTGATTTGAATAGCCTAAGTTTTGTGTTTGTGCTAATGAGTTTTGATTTCCACAACTTTTCAAGGCTTCTGAAAGACATTGCTGCTTTAGCCAGTCTGATTCTAATTTCTTTGCTCGTATCCCTTCTCGATCAATGTGACTTCCAAGATAGATGAAGTGATCGATCTCTTCTACTGGTTTGTTTTCCATGTATATTTTGTCACTTGTTGGAATTAAACTTTTCATGACTTTAGTCTTTTCATGATTGACCTCAAGCCCAATTTTGCTGGCTATTGATGATAGTTCATTTGTGTTTTCCTGCATCGTTTTTATCTGATTGCTGATGAGAACTATGTCATCAGCAAAGTCCAGGTCCTCCAAATGGTCTCCTTGTCCAAAAAAGATTATATATACTTAACATTATAATGAATATATAATATACATTTGATGCTGGTGCAATACGTGTCATGACTTCTAATGTTATATCTCCATTTCTTGACATTTTGCTGCCTAGGTAGGTAAAATTTGTAACATTTTATAAAATTTCATTGTTAATTATTATATCAGAGGCTTTGTATATATATATATGAATCAAAACAAGAACATGTGTCAAGCTTTATAAGAAGATGGCGTTGGAAATACATCGGTAATATGCTGAGAATAAATGAAGAAAGACTTCACCATCAAGCATTCATGTGGAAAAAATCTGGTAAAAGAAAACAGTCCCAGAGGCAGTCCCAGAGAATTGATATGCAGAACAATTACTTGGGAAGGCTCAACCATGGGACTAAGAAACAACCAAGAAATACAAGAACTAGCAGCAAATCGTTGATTTTGGAGAACTATGACTTCCACCCTATGTGCTGTCTTCGGCCTGAGAGAAAAATAAATGAAAAAAAACAGCTTGCCAACATCTGGAGGACATATATATTTTTCATGGCATCAAAATTACGATACCATTATAAAAAGTACTACGATGTCGTAAAAATGAAACTGTTTTTTTTTTAATAAATTCTTCCAATTTTCAAGAAGGGAACAGGCAAATAATTGCAATACTGTGGTAAAGCTGGTAACAGAAAACAAGTGGTGGGATGTGATATACGCTCCTTAAAGTATGGCGATGGGGACAGCTTTACAAAAAAATGACGATACAAAATATTTTATATTTTGGCGTACATTTGAGGCAAATCTTCATGTGTCAGTGAAAATCTCTTCTATTGGCTGTTGGCAAAACATAAACAAACTCTAACCCTAAGATAACAGAAAATATATGGCACATAATGTTAATGTTTATTCTGGCTGTGCACCTTAATTGTGTCCTTCCTAAGTGTCATTGTTCCATGTTCTTGTAAAAAAATGTCCAAATAAATATTATTTTTGCAAATTACACACAGTTTTATATGAGCAGCATTTGTTAGGACAGTGTTGTAAAATAGTGATCTGCAGATAGGTATCATAATCTAGGGTTAATGTCTGTTGAAGTGGTAGTTTATCACATGAGATACAAAAAAATTCATACCACCAGTAGCAATTCAGGACAAACTATATATAAATATCCACAGTTGGAAGACCAATGTTTTATTCTGTTGTTCATATTCAAATTTATATTTCAACATGCAAAAAATGAAGAAAACATCGATAAGAAAAATAAAACAAAAATAAAGTCTCTCACTCTGTGCATGTCCTTGAGCCTATTTTCTTCTGCCAAGAGTTCCCTCTTCTTATTTTCAGCAATGATCTTCAAAGCCTCATCTCTCTTTCTCTGATCCTCCCAAAGCCTGTGAGCTTGTTTACATAGCATAATATCTCTACGTTCACTCTCTCTTCTCTCCTGCATTAATTTTAGAATTTTCTCATCCTAAAAGAAGTAGAATATACATATAATTTGGAATATATATTCATCATTCATAAGATGATATGGTTTAAAACAGTCTTATTTTTTAATCCACCTAAACCTAACCAATCCTTGGGCCATCATTTTTTTAATTGTGAATTTTCTCTAAACTTTTCAAAACCTGCTTCTCTCATGTTATCAATGTTTCTTTTCACATTGACATATACAGAAGTAGGTTATCCAGAAAATAATTAGAGCCTTTAAAACAACTTAATGTCACACATATTACAGTAGGAGATAGGGGAGATCCAAAAATTGAATTTCACTCCCTTTTCAGAGCAGATAAAAAAAAATTACTGTAACAAATGTAAACTAAAATAATAACCCCTAGCATAAGCAATTGCTCTATGTAAAGAATCAGGTTATAAACATATTTTATATACAATTTTGAATAAACAAATATAGACTGTATACTGAGTGATTCAGTGAGCATCAACAACGGACAAGCGGGAGTACGGGGAAATGAAGGAGTGGACAGTTTAGCTAGTTACGCTATTGTTGAGGACAGTCAACCAATGGATCGAGCAGACATCATCAATGCCCTCCGAGAAGTTGGAAGGACACAGGACTTCGACAACCATGAGTCCACATCACTCCTTTGGATGAAAGAGATAGGAGTTAAGATGGGCACAGCCAGAAACAAGAAACTTAGTGGGCGTGTAAGAAGACTAATCAACCAACACAGAACTGGAGTCGTCAGTCACTGGACACTGCGTGAATTGCTAAGGAGGGAATCTGAGCACCTATGGACATGTTCGGAGTGCAATGATGATGACCCGCAACTAACTCAATAACTTAATAAACAAATACAGAATGAAACCAAATTTCCATAGAACTAAATGCAAAATTACCACAAAACACAATGACAGGAAACTCTTTATACAATGCGCTATAGCAGGAGGCAATCTTATCATCAGAAGTGGACCCACTGAGAAAGTATTGCCACTCTTTAGCTTCTTGAAACTTTACAGCGTCTTTGGGTCACCTGGGTTATGACTCCCAGGTGCCCGCCTCCTGCAGCATTCAACCTGAAAGTTCAATATGTTGCACATATAATATAAGAGTCTCTGATCTACACAAAACTTCTGAGAGAATCTATTGTCCATACCAAGTTGCAAATTTAGTCTTAAATGGCTAGTTATTTTTGTGTGATGTGCATAAATACTTCTTGCAAGCATGGGCGCACCCGAACTTTGATGATAATTAATTCATATATCAAGGCATGAATTGACACAGTGAGGCTAATGGGCTGCTGATATCAGTTAATAGGTCTGACTGTACACCATCAAGATATGTCATTAAGAAATTATATGAGACACAATTGGTTACTAGGCTTGTTTTTGTTTGTTTGTTTGTGTTTGTTTATCTCTAGCAAAGTCTCAAAGGAATTAATTTTGCTTGAATATCACTCTTTCCTATTTTTCACACCAGCGACCATGTGCTCAAATGTCCCTCACCATACAGGCAGATATTCTCCGACTTCATAGTACTCTCATTTTTATTGTTGCTGAGAGTTTTTACATTTTGGGCAGATTTCTTCCTGTCAATTTTGCCTGCTCGGTGGCCAAATTTAGACAACTTTTTCCAATTTCCTACTGCTGGGGCTTTATTAACGTGTGAAGAATGCAAATGGGACATCCTATTTTTCACCATTATTCAAGAGGACTAGACATTAGATCTCACTATCCTGAGACCAAGAGAGGGTAAAGCTATGAAGAAACCACATATATTTTTTTTAATTCACACTGCCTGTTTATGAGAATCAAACTGCGTACCTTCCAGAAGTTAAGTCATACCTCCACACCACTCCACCACCCCTGCCCCTTATTAAGTTTAATCTCAAAATAATATTACCCTTGCAGGAAGTCTGTAAATGTCATTTGGCAGAGAACCACATCTGAATTTAACCTTCTGTCCTAATGTAGCTGAGGAACTGCATCTCTGGGTTTTTCTTCCACTTGCAGACTGTGGTCTTGATCTACAACATAACACAAGACTTACATTAAAACATCAGATACAGGGTGTTCTCTATTAATGTCATGACAGGGTGCCTGAAAACCATGGCTTTAACAGAAAAAAAAACCAGAAAATAAAACTAATTTTACTAGAGAAAAAAAAAAGGAATATGTGGCATATATGGAATACAGGATCAGTGCCAATAATTGTTTCCACTTGACACGTGTTATGGTAATGTAGTCAGTATTTCATCTGTGTCATGCTTCCTAGAACACGCAGATACACCAAGGCTGAGTGAACATAGAAGTTGTCTATCAAAATAGAACCCACCACGTGCAAAGTTTGACACTTGCTACCAAGGATGGCTGGACATAAAGAGTCTAGAATTTCTTCTTTGACTCAAAAGAAAAATAGATAATTAAATAGATCAGAAAGATGGATGGATGTATATTAAGTTTCCTCAAACACTCAATCCGCAGTAACAGCAAAGGAAATAGAAGACCGAAGTAATTACATAGAACATCAATAGAAAAGTGTCATTGATAAGTTTCAAAAATATGCAAGACTTGTACAAAAAAAACCAGCAGTGTAATATTCCAGATGGAAAGTAATGTTTGAACTAAGGGAACCTTATGATGATAACATGGAGTTTATAAATAAATGATTAAACAATAGAAGCAAACACTGACAGAAACAAAAATATAATAAATACCCCTTTAAATGCTTAATCATCATCATCATGTGCCATACGGTTGGCATAGGCGATCATATCCTTCCACAATCTTTTATTCACCGTGCATCATCTCAATTCTGGTACTGACATTGATCTTTTAAGGGTTAGCGAGGTAGAGTTCTCCCCTACCAACGGAGGAGTAAGACATCTCCTTTCCTCTGCTAGTCTTCGGGACACCCTTGGGCAAGGTGGAACTACCGTTTAGCCCCCACTATCAGGGTTATGTGAAGTCACTGGAGCAGGTGGTGGATGGTGTGGGACCATCCAACAAGTAGTGCTGGTTATGATCCCCACTCTGTGATGGCACGCAGAGGATCTCATTTATAGAGAATGGCTGCGATCTCCGACTAGTTAATACATTCACTGTCAGGAAGAAATGGAAAGATGCGAATGACAAACTAACTTCTTCCAAGTAAAATTATGTCCAAATACAACTTAATATCCACGGCTAACGATGTTAAATGCTTAAACACAAACATAATTACCTGTTTTAAACCGACATAGAAAAAAATTATATAACTTCTTGATTTTTTATCCTGCCTGTGCCGTTAGATGGCACATAGGGCTTGTAGAGTCATCTGCCAATTGTCTATTTTTATATAACTTAAAACACTAAAAATAAGATGGGAGTACATTCTGACAACAGGAAATATCCAGAACAAATGAAGCCTAGGAAGCTGGAAAAGAAAAACTACAGATGGTATGAGAAGATGAAGCTTAAAAATAAGGAGCATCTAAAATATTTGAAGATGATGACAATGATACAAAAATAACAGATGTTAAATACTTGCCTAACAGTCTGCCTGACTTGAGTACCACTTCTTTCCTTTTTTGACAAGAGCTCTCTGTGTAACTTCAAACTCTCATTGTCTACTGACCTGAAAAATACAGTCGAACCTGTCTAAGGCGACCATTCACGGGACTTTCAAAAACTGGTCCCATAGGACAGGTGGTCCTGCCTCACAGGTTTCACATAATAAATAGAGCGATAAAAAAATTTTTATCCTAAGCACTATGAAAACTAACCTGCAAATCAGCGTAATCCATGAGTAGAACATAGTGCACATGTCGGTCTACAATAGCCACTGGTTGGACACTTTTCATAAAACACGATAGTTAAACACACAAAAATATTTTGTCGAATCACTGATATTCGTTCTTCCAGCGTTAATGCTTTTGGTTTTACACTTTTGACACTGGCCATTTCCTATATTGTGTGTAACACTTTTAAAATCCACAAAAATAATTCACTGAGATACTGTACATGTACGTGAATACACTCTAAGCGGGCAATAACTAATTCTTTAGTTAATTCCTGTAATTTATACGGGCCACGCAATGATCTACTCTGGTCTAGACGGAACCGCGAAGTGATGTCACTTCACGAATCATAGATCTGTGTCTGCCGTTTTTCTCACACCTATTGACTGATAAACGTAACACGTCCCACTGTAATCTGGGACTCACTAAATACGGGAAAACCTCGACACCTGTAGACACCTGTGTCGATCGTTTATGGCTCCCATCGGATTACCCGCGTGTCGTAAACGGGATAAATAACATTGGCGGCGGTTAATTAGCCTGGTCTCTGGTCGCGTCATACGGTGAGCGCCGTAATCAGTGTTAGCATATAGTAAAAAACTCGGGGAAATTGTAGACCCGGTCCTATAACCAGGGAAACGCTTTAAACAGGTGGTCCTAAGACCAGGTTCGACTGTATAACTTAATAATTATCAAAACCTTATAAAATAAAACATCTTAAGGAATATGCAGAACATGGTATTAGTGCCTATATTTTTAATTGACCTAAAGAACATTATTTATGGGTAATGTGATTAGTATCACACCAACCACCCTACATTTGCAGAAAAAAATCTCTTGTACACACATAAATTTAATCCGTACCCTTCTGGTCAGAAGCATGTGTACTAACCACCACAACTTACCTTGTATTACATACAACACACAAATACAATTATACATTATTTTAACAACCATTACCACAACAACAAAATACGCAATTGTTCTGTATTATATTTTCTATTTGTGTTTAAATGTGTGGGTTAAATTTGTGTCACTGATTATTGTTGACCTGTCATATCTGAATTTTCACGCCTGCTACATTAAATTGTTTTAAGCAATTTTATTATGAGCTTTTTTCCACAGTCTTTAGTCATCCTATCTACCATGCAGCTGTTGATTTGGGAACAAAGTGTACTTATTACCACCACCCTTAAATTATAAGTGTTTCCCCTTTTATATCCCTCAACCATGAAATTATTTCAGTTGCCTCTACTGGCTTATGATTATAAAGTGAAGTTATGGCAGAAACTTCAACCAGCTCAAAAGTAAATAATAAAAAAACAACTGGTACACACAAATAGAAACTTGAATTTTGATGACAAAAGTTATGTAAATAAATTGTCATTTGAAGTATTTAAATGAGGTTGAGAGTTTACTATCCATTTATATTTTATTATCGCAGCTTCCATCTTGTAAGGTTTCCCATTATTTGTAAGAATTTTCTTTCTAAAAATGGAGTGTAAACCTTACAAGGCAACTTGCAAGAAAAAAATAGATCCCTTGTATAACCTGCTGCATATTTTTTTAATTGAAATAAATCTACATATATAAAATTGTGCAAAAATAAAATGTATGCAGCTTTACGAATCTAGTTTGGATTATACATGTGCTAGCCATCAAAACAAACCAAATTAAATTTTTGCAACTGACTAAAATACTAAGATCAGTTAGGTTTGCCTTTAAAAAGATGGAAAGGCATGCCTTACACTCTTTTGTACTCATCTATCAGTCATGTCAGACTATCAGTTCAAAGGCTTGAACAAGATACAACATAATAAACTATAATGAGACCTCAGCCATTTAGGGACTTGTGTTAAAATCTATACTCCAGGACATGATAGGCTAGTGTCAGTGATATATATGGAAATAACATGTAGGGCTGTGAAGGCATAATTAAGACACCTAATGAACTTGACACGTGATTAAGGTTCAATTCAAAGATAGCAAGTCTATTTTTTTGTAATGGGGATAGCACAGGTAGAAATAGGCACATGAAAGGAAGATAAGGAGTGAATTTGTGAGCTACAAAAACAGTATGACACCCTTAAGAATATACAAACTGATGTAGAAGAGTTAATAATGAGTGCATAAGATATTCTTTACAGTTTGTAACTGACATATCATGTCTGATATACATTCTTCTTAGCACAGGATGAGTGACAACATTCATCAACATCAAGCCCCTTAACAATGGCAGTCATTCAGGCACTCTTTATGAGGTCTTCACAAGTATCCTCCAACCCTTCACATTTAAGAGCTGCATTCTGAGATGTGAGGAAGGTTCATGATTTCCATCCTCTGATGTTGTCTTCTCAAAGCTTTCTCTGTCATCATTATAATTGTTTCTAATATAGCTAATCTAATGTAGCTAATCTAATCTAATATAGCTAATCTAATATAGCTAATCTAATAAAGCTAATCTAATGTAGCTAATCTAATAAAGCTAATCTAATGTAGCTAATCTAATATAGCTAATCTAATATAGCTAATCTAATGTAGCTAATCTAATATAGCTAATCTAATATAGCTAATCTAATATAGCTAATCTAATGTAGCTAATCTAATGTAGCTTACATACTTGAGGGTGTCAATCTCCTCTGGACCTCGACATCTGATCACTAAACACATTTAGGTGTTTCTCCACCCCTGTTATTGATTCCATGCTGAAGTCTTCTAGCTATGTGCTCTCATGGTGATAGCACCTTATTTACCCATAGTTTTTGTTTACCCATAGGTTTTGTTTTCAAAGTAGACTTTACTATTTGGCCTCTACGGCCAAATAGTCACAGGTGAAAATGAATAATACTGATCACCATGTCAAGCAACTAGTGTGTCCTACACATACATGAAGACTACGGTAGCCATGTTGGGCAACTAGTGTGTCCTACACATACATAAAGACTACAGTAGCCATGTTAGACAACTAGTGTGTCCTACACATACATGAAGACTGCGGTAGCCATGTTAGGCAACTAGTGTGTCCTACACATACATGAAGACAGCGGTAGCCATATTAGGTAACTAGTGTGTCCTACACATACATAAAGACTGTGGTAGCCATGTTAGGCAACTAGTGAGTCCTAAGCACACATGAAGATTGCAGTAGCCATGTTAAACAACTAGTGTGTCCTACACATACATGAAGAGTGCGGTAGCCATGTTAGACAACTAGTGTATATTGTGTCATATACACGGTGATGGAACACTGTATAACGTGTATTAAAAAATGAAGCACATTAATACACACCCCATGAATTGAAATATATCATATAAGCACAGCGCTATTAGATAGCACTTTTCTGAGTATTAAAATACAAATTAGTAAGAGATAAAAACTTCTCATTCATCAATGTAAATACAATACACACTTTAATTCACTAATTAAGATTTATTCTTTATTTATTTCTATCCTGTAAAGTTCACAGAAGCCAACACAGATGGCTACAACCAGCTTCCTCCATTCTTCTATGCTACAGCTGATTGTGATCTGACAAAGTCAAGGTGAACTCGTTCTCTGTCTTCATTCTTCCATGTTTTAATTGTCTATTCACCATTTTCTCCAAAATGATTTTGTCAGGCTAGTTGAATGGTCTACGAGGCCATGCCAATTGAGTTTTTGTTTCTTCACTGTGGCCAGGTCTTCACTGGGACTTATAGGGCTTTCTGATCATGTCTTTATTCTATTGATTTGCAACATTGTCATCAGTTAGAATGCATACACACAAAACACTCTTTACTCTTAAAGAATAAGGAAGCAAAATGGACTACTAACTACTAACCCCAATAGATATTTTCCTCTTGAGATGCTTTTATCACCCACTTGCCTCTGACCTGCTTCCTTTTTTAGCATTCTATCTTCATGGATAAAACCTAATTTGAATTGATGAAAGAAATGTTAATTTTATTTTCAATATGTATGTATGAAATTGTATATAGGTCATTTTATATATGCATGTACATTCTCCACCTCCTATCTCTCTCTTGCTCAACTTAATAATTCTTGTACATTATCACTTAAGTAGTTGTGTTCTGTTGTCTTTAAACAATGATTTAACCCTAGATTACGATACCTACTTGTGACTCACGTTTTCATGATACTGTCATAAAAATTACTACCATTTAATTTTTACATTTTGAATTCATAAAATAAGATTTTCTTTGAACTTTTGCTACACAGCTGTATTTACCCAAACAAAGACATGGAAATCAGATCATGGTAATCATTTCCTGGTTATGTTAGATTTATGGCCTGAAATTTGAACGTATGGCGATGTGGCTACCAGAGGCGTTACATTGTCTATTCACACAGCGGCCATCAGTCTGTCAATCCAGCCATATGTTCGGTTCCTCTAAGTGCTGTTCACTGTCTATCCCATGTTACAAAAGTTTGTTTGTCTCACTTATGGCAGAGAAGATTTCTGCCATCATTCAACACAAGAAAAAAAGAATTTTATGAAAACTGGTAAAAAATTTACAAAAAAACACAGCCCCCATTTCTACGATACTGTCATACTTCATACGATGTACTTGAAAAACAAATTCAACAACAAAGGAAACAAATCCAACACTCAAGGGTCATGGGAAGTAGTAATTCGGCAGGTTTGGGAGGAAGGAGGAATGTTTGTCCAAACTCTCAAATTTCAAGAATATGTATTTATAAGTGGTAATTTTTATGATGGTATCATAATGTAGGGTTCAAAGTAAATGGGCAAATGATGAAGAAAATGTGAGAAAGAAGCAATTTTGCCCTGAATTGGTTAATAACAATGCATATTGACATTACCAATGACCATCATCATGGGATATAACATAAAATCGTAAACAATAATCTTTTATATTTTTTTAATTTAATTTTTTTAATATTGTTAATTTCCCTAGCAATCATGCCAACCTTACCAAACTATCATTCTCTGTGTTCCTTACTAAGATTCTTGTTACTAACACAAACATGTTATATAGATTGTAAATCCTCATGTGCAACGATATGTCATGTATATCAGATAATTTTTATCCATTTTTGTATTTTCAAAAATATTAACAATTATATCATTTATACAATTTTCTTTTTTCCTTTTTCTTGTTCACCATATGAGCCACCTGCCTTCATCATCCAATTTTAAAAGGATGTTAAATGGGCATAGATGATGTGTTGTGGTTTAAAGCAATCTGCTGTGCCTTTCAACCCAATGCGTCTAACTTTTAGTGATATTTTTTATATTTTGTTGCCTCCCCTCTTCAATTCCTACTTGCTTGGAAGATTGATCACAAAGGCAACAACAGAAAAGTGAGTAAGGATCTTAATTAGCGCTAATGCAGTTGTCTTGACATAAACAATCAACTATGAGTTGCTAACCATTTTTAGCTCATTGCTCTTCAGCATTTTAAACATTATTTTCATACGATTTGTTTCAAATTTATCACAGAGTTTCTTTATGAGTTTATTAATGTCTCTGAATTTATTATTATCATTATTTACAAAGGCATTCATTTTCTAATTCTTCATTGGTTTTTTTTTTTTTTTTTATGAAGCATAACAACAAATGAAAAAAGTTAGTTAGAAGATAAAAGTTTCGAGAGAAAAGAGGTGAGACCCTATACATAAATCTTCTTTGTTCATTCTTCTTCGGGACCTATCATTCCAATATTGGCAGAATCAATCATAAGAGAAGTTGCTAAGCAAAACAGAATTTGGCAAGTTACTACCAAAGATCAACAACACCCTACTTTAAACATCTGTAAAAACATATTGAGGCAATATATTTTTTTAACTAGAATGAAAATCATTTGATAAATATTTAAAAACATACCATGATTTGGAAAACTGGACAAGTCAGCCTTATTATCCTGATCAGTAAACTCTTGCTTGTCTGCACTTATAATGCGACTTCTTTCTTCTCGACAAAGCCTCAGCTTTTCTATGGGAGCAATTGTAGAGAAACAATTAGCACAATCTATACAGAATCTAACAACCAACTTACAGATTTCTGAGGAAAGATCAATCAACCACATTCTAATATATGATCAATCAGTTAAGTTTTTTTCAATAATTGATTTGTCTGCATTACTTCTGTGTTATTGGCTTGGAAATACATTAACATCTACTCATCTGTTTTATTCTTTTTCTCCATGTGCCTTTGAACATAGAAGTTAGAGACTGTTTGCAGTCTTTAAGTCTTAGTTTCATCCTTTTTTTTTTGTTACATTTCTGAGTATTTTCTGATGCCCATCTATCCGCCTTTTTGAGGATGCCCCTCTTAGGTTAGTTATTTTTGTAGCATATGATAATAACCATCTTACTGGCATCCCCTGCACCTTCTTTCAATTCTGAACGTATGGACCTCGTTCCTATTTTGGAAAATCTTGAAACAAAATCAAGAGGGGGATAGTGTGATTGGGTAAAGCACTCTCCATATTCTGTGCCCAGGCAGAGTAGGCATAGTGAAATGAGGAAGAAAGCCCCAAAGTGTAAACTTGGCACATGGAATGTAATGACTATGTGCCCAGGACTTGTTAAAGTTAACACACTTAAAGAACTAAATAGGCTACATGTTGATATTGCAGCACTCCTTATTCATTCTGTGTCTGATTGTGTTTGTCAAACATTGGTAGAATCAAGCCATGAGAGAAGCTATTCAACAAAAACAAAACCCTTACAGTAAAAAAATACACAATAGCCTCCACTAAATCATCTGATAAGATGAAAAGCACCATACAATGTGTTAATAGCAGCTGTGTGGATTGTGTTTAGTTGTTTCTGTCTTGTCACATAGCCAAATCGTTAATGCGTTGTTTCTATATACACTTTATTGCAGGGGCATTTCCAATTATCCTCTTAGTTCTTCAATTTAATTGTTGTCCATCATACTTCAGATGCATTTAGTTTATATGATATTATTATATGATATTATTTCAAATTATCTGTCTCTATAATCTAGTTTTCTATAGCCTCAGTGGCCGAGTGGTTAGTGCCCTCGATTCTTCATCAGAAAAGTCTGGGTTCATTTCCATGAAGTGGCAGGATTTTTTTGTGAACTGACAAGGTTCCAGGGTTCACCCAGCCTCTATCAATGGGTACCAGAAAATTTTCTTGGAAATAAAGGTGGCACGGCATTATATCAACAACACCACCCAAAAATGTGCCATGGTCATGGAAAAATATGGTCTACTAACACAATATTCCCCATATACCCACCAAGGCATAATTCATCTAAGCCCTAATGAAGAAGGTTATAAGTAATATATAACATCACTATTTTGGAAGAATAAGGTGCTCATTTTTTGTATGGTCCGATTCAACAGATGACAGAATATACATGGAAAACGAACCAGTGGAAGAGATTGATCACTTTAATTATCTTGGAAGTCCCATTAATTGGGAAGGGGATACAAATAAAGAAATTAGAATCAGAATGGCTAAAGCAGCAATGTGTCTTTCAGAAGCCTTGAAAAGTTGTGGAAATCAAAACTCATCAGCACAAACACAAAACTTAGACTATTTAAATCAAACGTACTATCAACCGTTACATATGCATGTGAGAGCTGGAAAACAACAAGAGACATAGAAACAAACTTGAACACATTCGAAAATAAATGTCTAAGGAAAATACTTGGTATAGCATGGAACGAATTCAAAACAAACAAGGAAGTTAGAGAAATTGCCAATCAACCACTAATATCTTCAGTAACAAGAAAGGACGAAGGTCATATTTTGGACATGTAATGAGGAGAGATAATAACCGAATAACAAAGCAAGCCCTCATGTGGGAAACAACAGGTAAGATGAAAAGAGGCCAACCCTGAGATAAGAAAGGTAAGAGCAGCTGGAATTGGCTCCCTTAATGAGATAGAGTTGCTTGCACAGAACAGAGACAAATGGCAAGAATTAATAAAAGATCGTTACAAGGATTGAAAACTGCTAGAATTAAAATTTATATAAGAGAAAGAGTATCTGGGTGTATGACCTATGGGCCAACTACGGCTCAAAAGGTCAATAGATAGATAGAATTTCTAGTTTTGTTTATAGCTTTATATATATATATATATATATATATATATATATATATATATATATATATATATATATATATATATATATATATATATATAATTTCATATATTGTTATTTTATGCGTGTGTCTTTCAACTGTTGTCAAGAAAGCTATACATTGAACATCTTTAATAATTATTTGGCTTATACCACATTTACAACTTTATACAAGAAGTACAACTTTATATGATAGGTACAGAAATATTTTAACAAGTATAAAAATAAAACAATACTACCTGTGTTTTATTTGCAGTTCTTAACAACATTGTTTATATTACATAAACATGAATTTGTCTCAGTATTTTATTTATTTAAATGTATTATACTAAATTAAAAAACAGAACATACGTTGTCTAGTCTGTTCACTTTCATCAAATACAGCAAAAATGGTCCGCAAAGGAATGTCTTGGGGTAGCAATTCTTCTTGAAATTCTGACAAAGGCTTGTGTAACAATTCTACAGGCTGGATAACATGAAGATATTTTACAAATTTAATTTGTTACAGATTTCATAGCAGATTCATTAATAGTTTCTTGAATATCTAAAAGTAAACAATTACATGATCCAAGGCCAAGGCTATCATTACAAATTTCTACAAGATTTGTACAAATGGCAATAACTAGGATGCAACCCACACCATTTATTTCTAATGACTGATATCTAGTAAACCGATACAATACAAAGTAAGCTTAAAGCTCATTTTCAAGTGATAAAATGTTTAAAAATAATTAATTGATTTTAAAACATGCTGAGTTGATTTTCTTTTACATTTGTAATACAACTTATTATCTGATGAGGGAGTGATAAAACAAACAAAAGCTGTTTTATTTTAATTTATACTGGATTTAAACCTCAAGAAGACAGAAGCGATAACACTTGAGAATCAGGAGCTAGCAGCACTAGATACTCATATGCCCAAAAGCAAAGCAGAACAAGAAGAGGGAATCAATGTGAAAATCAACAGAGTGATGAACAAAGCCAAAATTGAGTTTGTCAGTGTTTACAACTTTTGAAGAGTACAACTTACAAATTTAATCTAAATAAGAAAATTTTACAGTTATGAACCTTTAGTTACTTTTTATTAATCAGAATGCTGGAAAGCATGAAAAATGGAAACACTTACTTTCATTATGTCATAAAACTTAAGAATATAATATAATTTTTTATCAAGTAAAAATTCTGCAGCCAAGAATAATTCAACAAGTGATGGAAGTATATGCAGTAATAACATGCAGATAGGTATTGTTTTTTAAATAAATACAGAAAGGTGAAGACAAGGTAAAATATTCAACAATGAATGATTTTGGTACAGAAAAATGTAAATGATAACATTTCTACACAAATATTTGGAATGAAAATTAAGATGAAAAAATCAACAGCATGAAGGAAACACCAGGTTGATGATATAAAAGTATTAGAAAGAATTTATTCACTTAATTACATTTAAAAATGAGATCAAATGCATGAGCTTTAGTTCATTGTTAATTTACAACAAAACAGAATCAAAGTCTTTGTAGTAACAAAATTATAATAAAAAGGTCTGAACTAAAATAATCACCTTGACATTTAATCTTGAGCAAGCCTCTAAAGATCTTGGACTTGTGAGGACATACTTGCTACCTTGAAACGTGTCATCTTCCAAGTTGTATAGATCTATCCGAACATTTAACTCTGTCAAACAGCAAATTAACTTTTTCAACTATTATGCCAAAAGAAAACATTTACAAAATAGCTAAAGATAATACTAGTAATAATGTACAGATTTACTGCTTAATTATTGCACACTGTAGTCTGTTCCAAAATGCTTTACCATGAGTGTTGTATTTTAGTGACAGAGTCAATACATTTTTCCAAATAAAGACCAGGTTAGCCACAATCCGCTTTTCAATTAAGTAGTTATTGTAAGCATAGTACAACTGAATATATGTTAACACCAAATCAAGAAAATAATGTCCTTTAACCCTTAATTATGATACCTACCTGTGACGGACTTTGTTACATTCTGTAGTACAAAATACTACTACTTAATTGTAACATAAAAAGCTCTAAAAATAGTATTTTCCTTAAACTTTTGACACACAAATGTGTGTTTACTATTTACACACAGAGGGAACTTGGATTTTCTGTCTCAGGTTGATGTATGACCTGAGATTGACTGATTTGACTGGAGGTGCTATTTGTCTATTCAGACGGACACCATAAATTCATCAGTATGTTCGGCAACCTCAAAGCGTTAATCGCTGAGTTTCCTGAGTCACAAAGAGTTGTTTGATGATGCTGACTACCAATAAAGTTTCCCTGATCAAAGGGGAAGAAAAAAAAGAAAAACGATGAATTTGTTGCAATTTGGTGACACTTTTTCATATTATAGGATTGTATCTCACAAAATAGAAAAAAAAAAATCCTACATCAATAGAAACAAATGAATCACTCAGGGGTCACTGCAAGTAGTAATTAGGAAGCCACACAGAGGGGGTAATGAACACCACAAACTATAAAACTTTGAAGAATTTGTGTTTTGATACGGTAATTTTTACGATGGTATCAATCTAGGGTTAAGATCAATGCTTTGACAACCTCTCCAATCTGTCAGGTCTGACACCATAATACAATACAGCTCAGATGCTTTACTATGAAGCAAGGTTTTATAACTTAAAATCTTACCAGTAATGCATGCGTACAAATTTGTGTCTTAGTAGGCCTAATTACTATGCACTCTCTCAGGTTTGAAAAGAACCAGAACTGTACAGCACAGAAGTGGAGACAAACAAGAACACTTTTGATTTCCTATAGCTGAGATCCATCATACAGACAAATGTTTTCCTTACACTTATGATTATATACCAAGCTCTGAGAAGCTAATGCAACCAAAGGACAAGTGGTTCTCAAGAATAATAACCATGACTTTGATGCAGCCTCTTGCAGCAGTGGATGTTACTTATTTTCCATATTAATGTGACATTACTCCTTATGGGTTCAGACCAGAGTGATCAGAAAATCCACATTCACCCCAGCATAGAATTAGAAATACCACACTTTAATATATGGCATCACATTAGCCCACAAGTTTCTGGATCCACAATTAATCAAGAACAATGGATAAACATTAAACTAGTTTGTAGAATTGCATACTTGAGTAACTTTTGTAATAAGAAAATAATACAAAATCTCTATGATGTAAGACGGTAAGTAAAAGAAAGGTAAAAAGAAATTAGCAATGTTTATATATTACATGCTCGTCATCATGATGTCATATTGTTTCAAATGCTTGCAAGATTTTTGTTAGCATCATTAAAAGTTTACCTATCTATCCATTGTCTTTTCGAGTCAAAGACGGTACATAATGCTGAATTTCTAGACTCTCTACGTCCGATAAGCTCTGCCATTTTAATGTAAGACTTTCCACAGGACCTGCATTGTATCATACTACATGTTCTTCTTCTGGGTGAGCCACTCAACCTAGGCAAGGAAGCTGATTCCTGTTGTTGCTGCCTCTCAGCCCAATGTTTTTTTTAGTGTTTCTCTAGGTCTGCCTCTTATTTTTTTTTTACCCTCCGGTTTCTATTTGAGGGCTTGCTTTAAGATTCTTTTGTTGTGTCTTCTCATCACATAGCCAAGATATGTCCATCTTCTTCTCTTTATTACAAATGAAATTGTTGGATGCTTTGTCATTTCTCTTATTTCTGCACTAATCTTGAATTCATTCCACGGTATACAAAGTATTTTCTTGAGGCATTTGTTTTCAAATATACCTAATTTATTTATATTTCTTTAATTGTTTTCCACTCTCACATGCATAAGTAAGAGTTGATAATACATTTATTTTGAAAATCTTGAGCTTTATTTTTGTGCTTAGTAATTTTCATTTTCATATTTTATCAAGGTTTCTGAGGTGCGCGTGGCCGTGCGGCTAAAACCACTGTTCCGTTAGCTGAAAAGCCGGCGTACGGTGTTCGAAGCCTGTGGTAGATAGAAAGGATTTTTTATATCGGGGATGAAATAAAAATCCTGAGTCTCACACGTCGTGGCGACTGCTTGACCAAGTGGCCTTTATCCCTCGGGTTCTATCGTTGCCCCCCCAACAATGGTACTATGAGTCGTAAAGATAAAAAAAGATCAAGGTTCTTAACATCATTCACTATTCTAATTATAATTTCTTTTATTTGTGTCGCCTTCTTGATCTATGCAACTTCCAAGGGAATTAAAGTGATTTATTTCTTCCACTTCTTTTCCTTCCAGGTATATTTTTTCTTCTGTACAAATTTGATTTTTCATTACTTTCATCTTTTCTTGGTTGATCTCAAGTTACCTTTACAGCATTTCTGCACTATAAAATTGATAGCAATTCCAAATAGCAAGGGAAATTAAATACTTCTTTTTTTCACTCCATTTTCAATCTGAAACCATTCACTCTGTGCGGACTGCACATGAGAAACTGATGTACATATCTTTGATGATGTTGATTATTTTGGATTAGTGCAGATAAAGTGCATCCATTGCATCATGAGCTCAACACAGTGAAAGGTGCCAGGCTAAAAAGAGGCAAATCATGGGTAGGCCGAGCAGAAGATGTCATCAAACAGGTCTGTGGGCTTACCAATATCAACATTGGCGAGGAGTGGAAACCGGTGCCTACGTCATTCAAGGGGACTTTCTCATATATTATCACACTCGACAGGAAAAGTAGGGAACAGAACTTGGTCGTGGCTAATGCGAAGGTCAACAGTCTCATCTGCGATAACACCGATGAGAAAGATGAGGTCATCTATACATACAGATCTGTAATACGACACCAAAGAAGTGCATGGGCATTTACAGCACGCTCAGAAGGCAGAATAGTCAAAGAAGACAGTGGTGCATATGTCATGACCATGAGTAGCATGACAATGAAGGTGATGGCAGTGACCAAGGCATTCAAATGGTTAGAGTCACAAGACTACACCCACGCATGTATACTGAGTGATTCGATGAGCATGATAAAAAAGGTGGAGGTGGGCACTGAACGCATACAATGGGTAAAGTCATTGCTGAAGTCCAAAATACATAAGGTCACCTTTGTCAATGTCCATGGACATACGGGAGTACGGGGAAATGAAAGAGTGGACAGGTTGGCTAGCTGCGCTGTCGTTGAGGACGGGCAACCAATGGATCGGGCGGACATCATCAATGCCCTCCGAGATGTGGGAAGAGCACAGGACTTCGACAAACACAGATCCACGTCACTTCTCCGGATGATGGAGATGGGAGTTAAGATGGGCACAGCCAGAAATGAGAAACTTAGTGGGCGTGTAAGAAGACTTATCAACCAACACAGAACTGGAGTCATCAGTCGCTGGACACTGAGAGGTTTTCTGAGGAAGGGATCTGAGCACCTATGGACATGTTCGGAGTGCAATGATGATGCCCTGCAAATAACTCAATTTAAACTCAATTCAATTATTTTGGGTTGTTGTACCATTTCCTTCTGTCCCCATTGCTTTCTCAAATCTGGTATTGTTTTCTCCTACTCATTTTTAATTTTATCTTCTGTTTAATTTTTAGGTGCATAACATTGTATATTGTGATACTTCCACACCTTGAATTGAAGAAAGCTCTTATCAGATGGTTATTCACTGGCTCTGATTCTATAAGGCTTCCTTCAGATGTGTTCATCATTATTCCTACCTCATCTTGGTGTTTTTCATCTTCACTGTCTGAATAGACTATTGTTTGTTGTTATCCACTAGCCTATTTCTGGCCATTACATTTTACCGATACCAACTATACCTGACTGAGCTCAAATCTATTGTGGAATTTGGGCCAAATGTAGTCCTGCCATTAATTAGTTCGGACATTCCAGAAACCGATTTAAATTACGATTTTGGGGCAAAAAGTTGAAAACTCTGTTAGATCATGGTTAGAATTTGAATTTGTCATTTCTATCTTTACTTAAGTAGTCATGATTTTTGTTTCAAATTACTGTTAAAAATTTATTCTTTTTGTTTATATAGGCCACCAATCAAACGCCAACAGCAGCTGCAGGGTCAGAACAGCAACAGGCTACACAGACCACTTCGAAGTTAGATCAGGTGTAAGACAGGGGTGCGTACTATCCCCCCTACTGTTTATTACATACATGGACCATATATGCAAGCTAGCCAACCCATCAGAGACAGAGGAGATCAACGAGCTTCTATTTGCAGACGACCAGGCACTAATACATGAAACAATAGAAGACCTACAAGAACACTTAAACAAACTCAACATCTTAGGAACAAAATACAACATGAAAATCAACATCAACAAAACAGAAGTCATGAATGTCGCCAAAAATAAACAGAACATCAACATAACTATAGAAGGCAGACAACTAAAACAAGTAGAGGAATTCAAATACCTAGGAAGTCTAATGACAAACGACAATTCCCAAACAGCAGAGATAGAATCAAGATGCAACAAAGCTTGTCAAATCATCGGACAGTTATCACCACTATTGTCCAACAAGGAAATAACTCTGGAGGCAAAACGAGCACTATACAATACAATCTTCATTCCAACGTTGTGCTACCAATGCCAGACCTGGACTCTAGATGCAAGAACAATAAGAAAAATAACCTCTACAGAGATGAAATGTGTTAGACGAATGACAGGAAACAGTCTGAGAGATAAGATCAGAAATGTAGAACTGAGAAAAAGCTAGGAATAGCCCCAGCCATAGAATATATAAGGAAACAACAGATAAAATGGTTCGGCCACGTGACAAGGCAGAAAGAACAAAACACAACACAACGAGCCTTCAACAAACGTTGTGAGAACAACAGACCCAAGGGTCGACCACGAAAAAGATGGATCGATGGAATATTAGAAGCACTAGGAAACATAACAGCAGCAGAGGCGAACAGAAGAGCAAAAGACCGCAAATTATATCTCCCCTCGACGCTGAAAGGCAGATGAGGAAGGAAAGAAGAAGAAGAAGAAGAAGATCAAACGCCACAATCACACACTGAGTCATGAGTCAAATGTGAAGATGAATGAAGAAGAAAACAAATCTTTTGCATTCGAAAATAAATGTCTAAGGAAAATACTTGGTATAGATTGGAACGAATTCAAAACAAACGAAGAAATTAGAGAAATCGCCAATCAACCACTGATATCTTTAGTAATCAAGAAAAGATGATGGTCATATGATGGACCTGTGATGAGGAGTGATAATAACCAAATAACAAAACAAGCCCTCATGTGGGAAACAACAGGTAAGAGGAATAGATGACGACCTAGAGAGACACTGAGAAGAACATTGACATTGATCAGAGAGGCAAGAGCAGCAGGAATCAGCTCACTCACTGAGATAGGGTTGCATGCACTGAACAGAGACAAATGGCAATATTTGTTAAAATACCTTTTGAAGGATTGAAAACTGCTAAAATAAAAATTTACATAAGAGAAAGAGTATTTGGGTGTATGGCCCATGGGCCGGCTAAGGCTCGAAAGGTCAATCAATAGATAAGATAGATTGATAATATTTGATAGATCAAAGATCTCATTGAGGTAAGGTGGTACCCACACCTGCCTCATATGAAATATTTTCACGCCATTTTTTATGCTCCTATATAAGAAAAACAAAAAGTTTTTAAATTAAAAAACAGGCCCAGTTTTTTGCAAGTTGAGGCATGTCAAATATAAATGAACATCACCTCGTCCTTGTAACTCAACTGTAACACTCACTGTAACCAACAAAACAAATATTTATTAATTTCTTTCTTTTCGTAATTATATTTTATAAATACAAAAAACTTCAGAACAATTAAACCAGTAAATTTGTTTGCATGATATTAATGCAATTTACCTGACTCCATCGTATGTCGTCAAATGAAGACTGTACTAATACTTAATAATATAATGTTAATGCTGTAATGTAGCTCAAATCAAATGTTTCTACGCCAGGTAGTGCTGCTAGGACGCCATATTTTAACAATAGTTTACTAAAAAAGATTATACTGGATACACTCAATTTGAAGCTACAAAACAACTAATGCTTTTAAAAATGGTTTTACACTTTTAAAAATAAATATGCTTGTTAACAAGAATTTTTTAAGATTAAATTATTTATTGCTCAAATATTTTAATTAAATTTAAATTATATAAATTAGTTGTAATATTTATGTAATATTGTATATGAGTAAAGTAAAAACAGCGACGTCTTATAGTAAATGCTGAACTTCCGCTTTATGTAGTAGAGGACACATTAGACTCCTATGTGTATTGGATCCACAGTCACGAATTAAATTATTGTTTTGTGTGACCTATGCCTATCTCTTTTACTAGTCACAGGATTGATCACAACTTGAATTTGTAAGTAATTAAATTGCAAAATAATTTTTAAAGCTATGATTTTTTTTTAATCTTATACAATACGGCAGTTTTTAAAACTGTAAATAAATAAAATTAAATATTATATATTATTTATTATATATATATATATATATATGCCGATATTTAAGTGGAATATGATTTATTCTTCTTTGTGTTGTGTGTTCGCGGTTCGATAGGCAAGCACATGGTTTGACAAAAATGTCAACGGAAAAACGGGTATGTTCAATCCTTATGTGAAAAGTCTGTGACGGTGGATGGAGGCGGAGGAATCAAGAATGATCAACGGCCCAGAAAGCGAAAACAGCAAAGTGTGTGGTACACAAGAGGCATGTTCAGAACACGAAAGACGAACATGGCTGACCACCGTGAAAGAGATTGGAGCCTCATCACGTACCAGTCCAGAGGAAGCCATGGAGAGTCGGAGAAATTCGAACTTATGTCGGAGGAAAGATCTTAAAATAAGTACTTGGAATGTTAGGACTCTATATCAACAAGGGAAATTGGAAAATCTAGTTCAAGAAGCAGAACGAATAAATATAGATATTTTAGGCATATCAGAGACTAGATGGAAGGAATGTGGGTACATTGAAGACGAAAAATATACATTTATATACTCAGGAAACACAACAGAACATCAAAGGGGGTAGGAATACTGATAAAAAGAGAGCTACAAAAATATATAAGTACCCACTGGACATACAGTGATAGGATTATACTACTCAAGTTGAAAGCAAAACCATTCGACATAGCAATAATACAGACATATGCACCTACTCAAGACTACACAGATGAACAAATAGAGGCATACTATGAAGACCTAAATAAAGTTATGAAGCAAGTGAAATCTTCATACATCTTGATTGTAATGGGTGACATGAACGCTAAAATAGGAAAAGGTAGATATAAGACAATTATAGGAAATCATGGTTTAGGAAAAAGAAATGACAGAGGAGAAAGATTAATACAATTCTGTGAAGAAAACAGGCTGATAATATGTAACACCTACTTTGAGCAAGAGAAAAGGAAACTATACACATGGAAAAGCCCTGGAGATAGGAAGAGGAATCAAATAGATTACATAATGATAAAAGAAAGGTTCCGTAACAGCGTAAAGAAAGCCAAAACCTACCCAGGAGCAGATATTAATTCTGATCACAATCCTGTAATGATTAAAATGAAAATCAAACTAAAGAGAAACAAGCAAAAATCTGATTCATCAACAAACCCACTCGACATAACAGCTTTAAATCAAAAAGATATTAAAGATACCTATACAATACAAGTAAAGAACACATACCAGAAGCTGCTAGAGGAAGGAATTGAACAATACAGAAGAGAAAATCCTGATGAAAAAGTAACAACCAAATGGCAATGCATAAAGAAAAGCATACAAAAAGCCTGCGACACCTTACCCAAAAGAGAAAAGAACAAAAAACAAAAATGGATAACTAACACCATCTTAGAAAAAATGGAAGAAAGGAGACAAGCGAAGAACACTGCCCAATACAATAAAATAGATAATGAGATACGCAAAATGTGCAAAAAGGCAAAAGAAGACTGGCTCAGCCAAAAATGTAGAGAAATAGAAACTATGGAAAGCAAACAAGACCTAAGAGGAATGCACACAGAAATAAAGAGAATGACTAATAAAAATAAAAAAGCCACAGAACGTGGATGCATTGCAGACAAAAAAGGAAAAATGCTAACAGACAATAAGGATATCATAGATAGATGGCAGGAATATATAACAGAACTATTTCATGATCAAAGGGACAAGAAACCAGTTATAAAATGTACATCAGGCTATAAAATCTTAAAATCTGAGGTGGAAAAAGCTATAAAAACAATGAAAAGGGGAAAAGCAGCAGGACCTGAAAGCATACAGATAGAGATGATACAGGCACTTGAAGATTTTGGAATTGAAGTGATTACAGACATATGCAACGACATATACCACACAGGATACATACCAAATGAACTAAAAACATCAACTTTCATTGCATTGCCTAAAAAGAATGGTGCAGTTGAATGCAGTGACTTTAGAACAATAAGCCTAATGAGCCATGTTACAAAAATCTTGCTAAAAGTTATACAAGGAAGGATTCAGAATAAAATCAATACTGAATTAGATGAGCAGCAATTTGGATTTAGGAAAAATAGCGGGACAAAAGAAGCCATATTCTGCATGAGAACATTAATCGAAAAATACACAGAAGTAAACAAACCAATATATGCCTGCTTCATAGACTATACCAAAGCTTTTGATAGAGTACACCACAAACAACTTATAGAATGCCTAAAAGAGATACATCTAGATGACATGGATATACGACTAATATGCAATCTATACTGGGAGCAAACAGCAATAATAAAATATAACAAAGAGTTCTCTACACCCATTGATATAAAAAGAGGAGTAAGACAAGGATGCATCCTATCACCAAGCTTGTTCAATCTATACACTGAGCAAATCTTTAAAAACATCATAGAGATGCCAGGCCTACAAATTAATGGAAAGATAATCAATAACCTAAGATATGCTGACGATACTGTACTACTAGCAGAAAATCCTAAAGACCTACAACAATTACTTAATGAAATAAACACGACAAGCAAAAAATATGGACTAGATATGAATATCAAAAAGACTAAAACTATGATCATAAACAAAGAAAATACTCAAAACCCACAAGTGGATATCAAAATTGAAGGAATAGACCTTGAGACAGTTCAGAACTATAACTACCTTGGACATACTATAACCAGTGATGGAAAATGTACAACTGAAATAAACAAAAGAATAGGAATGGCAAAAAGTAATTTTAATGTCATGAAGGACATACTAACATCAAAACAAATAACACCAGAACTAAAACTAAGAATAGCAAAATGTTACATCTTCTCAATATTCCTATATGGTGCTGAAACATGGACATTAGACAAGAAAACAGAACAGAGAATTGAAGCCTTTGAAATGTGGATATATAGAAGAATAGGTAGAATTGGATGGAAGGAAAAGAAAACAAATGACAAAGTCTTAAAACAACTAAAAATGAAAAGAGAACTTCTGAACACAATTAGAACAAGACAAATGCGATTCTTAGGCCATGTTAAAAGACACAACATCCTACTGAAAGTGATCCTGGAGGGGAAAATACAAGGTAAAAGAGGCAGAGGCAGACCAAGATTAACATGGACGAGTAACATCAAAAGATGGACAAATCAACCGATGACAACCTGCACCATCAAAGCAAGAGATAGAGCAAAATGGCGCTCCATGGTAGCCAACCTTCGTTGCGGAGACGGCACTCAATGATGATGATATATATATATAATATAATAATTAAATAATCAATCAATCTTGTTAATCAACTTAATGTTAGTTAGTCCTGAACACCAATGAATATTTAATAAGTATTCGAGTAGTAGATACTTAAGACAGTATCATTATATGTATAAACATTTAGTGTTCTTCTATTTGTCATGGCAACCTGCACCATCTCACCATCAAAGTCAAAGCAAGAGACAGAGAGAGCAGAATCATGAGAATGGCGCGCCATGGTAGCCAACCTTCGTTGCGGAGATGGCACTCGATGAAGAAGTTAGTTTAGTAGTAGCACTCAGTTGATTTTAGTCAGTTGAAAGTTCAGTTAATAGTTTTCTGATAAGTTTTAGTGCTAGTTTAGTTCAGTAGTCGACAGGTAAACGTTATTGCACATCGGACAACTTTGTGTAAGTGCTTAGACTTAGATCTCTTCCGTAGAATATCCTTCAGTCGTCAATGGCAGCGTGTAGTGTAGTGTGTAGCGACTAATGACACTGTTTGTGTTGGTTGACAATTAGTCTTCTTTCCTGGGATTCCCGTGTAGCTGTAGCGCTCTCGTCTGACGTCTCCCACTTTGCCATGCACGCATGATATTCCGAATTCGTGAAGTCTGTTCATGGCTGAGGTTCAGAGTACTTTTTTATGCAGTTTTTTTTTTGGACCAGCATCCCTAAGGGCATCCAGAATGTCAAAGCAGCCATCACCCTTCCAGTTTTACGCTGAACATAAGCCAAACCAGCAAGTTTGTCGTTCATTTAATGTTGACTTAACAAAAAGTAAAGTCCCAACCAACCACTTAACTGAGCCAGACAGATGGACTCCTAATGATACTAAAAGTAAAAAACTAGTAAATTAAGTAAAAGACAGAGTTTGTTAACTTAGTAATTTGACTTAAGTAGTTTACAATCAGTTTTACCCAGATGTTCCATTTTTTAAATTCCCATCTTACCCATGATGATGATGGGGATGCCATTAAAACAAGAGCTTTCCAAGATGACGATCCAGTCATCATACCAGTGGGGAGGAGGATGAGAATGTATTCTTCTTATGTCCTTTGCTGTACACTGAAGTAGTCTGTAGTAGAGTGTAGTCACAGTGTCTACTCTATTCCACTATTAATTTCCAGGTGTAATTGTAATAACATTTTTATACTTGTAATGTGAATCTCAAGGCTCAAACTTAAGGTTTTGTCTCCATATAGGCATATATTCCTAAATGCATCAAAGTCTTCCCTTTTTTAATTTCTCTGTGGGTTCCACTGAGTTCCAGGTTAGACTGAAATCTTGTCTTATAAACTTATGTCTGGTAATAAATGATTTATCAGCTGTAGCTTGCTGGTTACTTTACTCATTTTGCCCTACTCATACCAATTGTAATTCACAATTCTCAGAGTCACTGGATTGCACCTCCATCAATTGCCCTGCAATTCAAGGCAATGAGACCATTGGTCATGAGGATAATAATGCCAGAGATATATGTTGTTTCAGTAGTTTTAGAACTATGGTATGATTGGCATAATTATGATATAATAATTTTAGTATAGAACACCAATACAGTATACCCATGAGTAGTAGATACTAAGACAGTATCATTATGTATAAACATTTAGTGTTCTTCTATTTGTCTTGGCCATGGATCTTCAATGAAACTAATCCAGTCAGTGAGAAATGGGCAGCTAGTAGAGAAGAACATAGCATATGAACAGAACCTGTGCATAATATTTGTGGGCAAGAGAAAGCTTTTAAGCTTTTGATAGGGTGGATAGAAATATATTACGGCAAACATTGGTTAAATTTGCGAGTAGATTACCACATTATTAGATGTTGTAACTATCTATCTATCTATTGACCTTTCGAGCCGTAACCGGCCCATAGGGCGTAGACCAAGATACACCTTCTCCTATATGAATTTTTGTTCTAGCAGTTTCTTTTAAAGATATTTTATCAAATCTCGCCATCTGTCTCTGTTCTGTGCAAGCAGTTCTATCTCATTGAGGGAGCCGATTCCTGCTGCTCTTGCCTCTCTCATCAATGTTCTTCTCAGTGTCTCCCTGGGTCTTCCTCTTTTTCTTTTACCTGTTGTTTCCCATATGAGGGCTTGCTTTGCTATTCGATTATTATCTCTTCTCATCACATGTCCAACGTATGACCATCGTCTTTTCTTTATTACTGAAGATATTAGTGGTTGATTGGCGATTTCTCTAATTTTCTCGTTTGTTTTGAATTCGTTCCATTCTATACCAAGTATTTTCCTTAGACATTTATTTTCGAATGCGTTCAACTTTGTTTCTATATCTCTTGTTGTTTTCCAGCTTTCACACGCATACGTAAGGGTTGATAGTACATTTGATTTGAATAGCCTAAGTTTTGTGTTTGTGCTAATGAGTTTTGATTTCCACAACTTTTCAAGGCTTCTGAAAGACATTGCTGCTTTAGCCAGTCTGATTCTAATTTCTTTGCTCGTATCCCCTTCTCGATCAATGTGACTTCCAAGATAGATAAAGTGATCGATCTCTTCTACTGGTTTGTTTTCCATGTATATTTTGTCACTTGTTGGAATTAAACTTTTCATGACTTTAGTCTTTTCATGATTGACCTCAAGCCCAATTTTGCTGGCTATTGATGATAGTTCATTTGTGTTTTCCTGCATCGTTTTTATCTGATTGCTGATGAGAACTATGTCATCAGCAAAGTCCAGGTCCTCCAAATGGTCTCCTTGTATCCATTCGATGCCTTTATTACCAGTGCAGCATTTCTTCATTATGAAGTCCATAACAATTCCAAATAACAAGGGCGATAAAATACATCCTTGATTAACCCCAGTTTCTATTGGGAAACATTCGCTCAGTCCTTCCTCTGTTCGAACTGCACATGTGTAACCATCATACATGTCTTTGATAATATTTATGATTTTTGATGGTAAGCCATATTGCTTCAGAATTTTCCACAAAGAATCTCTATGAATACTATCAAATGCTTTTTTGAAGTCGATGAAGTTAAGTACAAAAGTTTTTGCTTTTCAATGTGTTCCTCCAATATAAGTCGTAGAGTGAAAATGTGGTCAAGACAGCTTCTCCCTTTTCTAAACCCAGCCTGTTCTTCACGCATTACTGTATCTATTGAATCCTTTATTCTATTTAGGATGATTTTACAGAATAATTTTGAGGCAACTGACAAAAGTGTCACGCCTCTCCAATTGTTACAATCTCTAAGATTGCCCTTTTTTGGGATCTTAACAATGATTCCTTTTTTCCATTTATGAGGCGTCTTCTCTGTTTTCCAAATGATGTTGAACATTTTTTGGAGATGTATTAAATTATGGCTATCAATTGCCTTGAGGATCTCAGCTGTTAACTTATCCTCTCCAGCAGCCTTGTTATTGGTCATTAGCTTTAAGGTGGTTTCTATTTCACTCAAGGTGAAGTCATCTAAATTTACATCTAATTCTGCTGCTGGTGTTTCAGCTTCAAAATCTATTAAACTGTGAGGTAGTGGACGGTTAAGAATTTCTTTGAAGTGTTCCGCCCAACGGGCTTTTATGTCTGCGCTTGTTGTTAGCATTAATCCAGATTTGTCTAGAATTGGTGTTCCACTGGATGTATAGGTGTTTGTCAGCATCTTTTGTACAGTATAAAGAGTTCTGCTGTCTCCTGTAATTGCAGCTGTCTCTGCTTTCTCTGCCAAGTTGTCTATATAAGCTCTTGTATCGATGTTGTAAAGATGTTGTAACTGCACAAGTTTAATTAGAGCAAATTAAGGAACATCAAAACCATTCACAGTAACGTCTGGAGTAAGGCAAGGGTGTGTATCTTGTCACCACTCTTGTTTATCATTTACATTGACAAAATATGCATCAATGCTAAATCACAGTATGAAGATATCAATGAACTAATTTTGCTGATGACCAGGCTCTAATAGCTTTTGAATAAACAGAACATTCAACATCTGCTGTCCTTGAATAAAGAATGTAAAATGAATAACATGAAATTAGAATTGAAAAAAAAAATCAGAAGTTATATCAATAGGAAGACAAAAGAAGACAATAAACATAACTATAGAACACAAAATTATGAAACAAGTAACAAACTTTAAATATCTGGGAACAACATTCTCTGAAGATGGTAAAATCGATAAAGAAATAAACATATGATGCAACAAGGCAAACCAAATATTTGAACACCTATCCCCTATACTTCAACACAAAGCAATATCAGTTACCACCAAGAAACTTCTTATACAGAGTATATACATTCCAACATTGTGCTACCAATGCCAAACATGATCATGTACAACTAAGCATACAAGAAAGTTTGTCACCACAGAGATGAGATGTCTGAGAAAAGTGCTTGGAGTGACCAGAAAAGACAGAATCAGAAATGCAATTAAATGAGAAGAGTAGGCATTTAACCAATCCTGAGCTACATACAGAAACAAATAAACTGGTTTGGCCATCTATAAAAAAAAATGCCAAGTGATTCTTTATCATACAAAACATATATTTAAAGAGGGGACAGCAGAAGAGCAAGAGGCAGATCCAGAGTAAGCTGGACAGACAACATCAAAGAAGCGCTACAACATCAATTGACAATGAGTGAAGCCACCAAAAGAGCAAAGACAAGAACTTTGTATCTTTAACACCAGAATGGGTACAAGAGGAAGTGAAGAAAGAGTGACAAATGGGCACACACCTTGTCAACCTTGTGTTATCATTATGGTAATGGCAAAATATGTATTGTTTAGGATTTCTTTTTTGGGTCTGGTGCATAATTTTTTGCTCTTCATTTGATCTTCATATTAACTTTCATCTCTTCCACTCTTTTTCTTTAGGCTTCGTCAAACACATTTTTTCTATGTTTGCTTGTTTCCTATTAGCATGTCTCATACATGTAATTGAAAACTGTTATAGCTGTAGTTCTTTACCTCTCCCTAACTTTGCTCTTAACTGTGAAAACTAACATAAACATAATGGAGGGAAAGCTTTTATTGTTCTTATCTGTAAAATCCACAGATAAAAAGTATAAAAATTTGCTCTTTCAGATAGAAACTCACAAATTAAACAGTGAACATTGTTATACAGGTACAGTCATCAATTACCAAAGGAATCTTTCAGCCTGAAGCAAGAAAGGTTTAAAATAGGTAAGGGTGTGTGTAATTATCATTTTTAACAAAGTAAATGATACGATGTATTCAATTTAAAAAGTATGCATTGTGAATCCATAATACACACAAATACATGTAAATTATACTATTATTAATAAGGTAAATTAAAGAAGTTTACTGGTGGAAAATAATGAAATCATAAGTGAATAAAGAGGGGAAAGATAATGCTAACATGTTAATATTAAAAGAGAATAAAGAAAGTTATAAGAGATAACCAGTGGCAAATTTTTGTTTGATGTGGTTGGTACCATACCAGGCCATATTTACTTCTTAGAACAATATCTGGTGCTATTTAACTCCAAATGTTACAATTATGTGGTAGTAATTTTACTACAATATCATAAATATTGTGGGCCACAGATAGGTATCATAATGTAGAGTAAGTGTCAGATCTTGCACAGGACCCTCATTGTATTTTACCACTTGTCCCAGTTCTTAGCAAGCCACTCGATCTCGGCTTGGGAGCTGATGCCTGCTGTAGTTGGCTTTCATATCAGTGTTGTTTTTAGCGTTTCTCTAGGTCTGTCACTTTTTCTTTTACCCTCTGGTTCCCATATGAGGTCGCGTAGTCTCATCCTACCTTCCATTTAATACATCTTTTCTGTTTTTATTTTAAATGTGACCTGTACTCTCAGTTAATACAGGAAAAAGACCATTTATTTTTGTGATATTCCACAATTTTTTGTCTTCTTAAAATTATTCTACATATATTATTTTTTTAACTGTATATCAGATAATTGAGGAAGCAGCAAAAAGCCAAAACCTATATTTTTTTCATGGCCATCAAGTTACAGAGAACAGCTTAAATGGCTAGCATTTTATTAATGCATTTAACCGGATATATCACATGATTAGGGTTAATATAGATATATGTCAGTTGAAAGGTCAAGATAATACCTTTGCAATACATTTTGCTGGCTACACACATGGGCTCCACCCTAAAGTAGTTTTTTTGTTTTTGAGTGGAACTTGCTGTCTAATATAACCTTGAAGACTTGGTTTAAGATTGAATGGGTCATGTTTTGCCAAGAATTAAGCAAAACCCCAAGATATATGATAATTGAAAAATAAATGCCATGGTAGAATACACACACCACCACCACTCCAATGTTTAGGGTAAAAGTTGAAGAAAGCATTTCATTATTGATTTTTGCCATAATCATGGTAAACACTGTCATGTTGTAATTTCAAGATATTTGATTGCAAGTCAGAACTGCTGTATGTGTGCTTTTTTAAATTATTAATTAAAACACGTTAAATGGAGCTGCTCAAAACAATTTTACGTTTATTTTTACAAAATTTTAGTGATCAAATCTCTGCCTATTAATTTGCATCAAAATAATAATTTTTAAGAAAGAGGAGCCTCTCCACTAAGGTAACAGCCATATTTATTGTTAGTCAAATTGTTCACTTCTGATTCTGTCAATAGCTCTGCATCTTTAAAAGTTAGCTTGCTTGCATTTGCCCAATAACTAAAGAAATACACCTCTTCGTCATCCACCCTTAAAAGGACGTTAAGTTGCGTGTATATGTTGTGTTTTGCGGTAAAACTGTGGTATTTGCACCTTTCGGCCCAACACATCCTACTCCTCTTTGATCCCCACTCGCTTGGCCCAGTTAGTCTGTTTCTATAGGCAGCACAAAGAGGTGGAGTAGGGTCTGACTCACCGATCCTGTTGCAAGCCATCAGCTGTGGACTATAACAGCTCTGCTGCTGAGGTGCCTTGCCTCCCTTTAAAAGTGTAACATTAATTTACTGGATAATGTTGAAAAAAAAGGGGGAGGGTGTTTGAATTTAGCAATAATTTATAAAGTTAAACATAACATCAATATTAAAAGCCAAATTCAGAAAAAATCTGATGATGTAGCGCCAAGTGGAAACTTCTTGCAAAAACTATTTATTGTTATAAATTCATATCAAGTACCAAGCCTGCTGGTAGGTGATCATGTCTCTCCACAAGTTTCAATCTCGACACTTATTTATCATTTCTGTTGTTGACTTTTTGCCAAGCCATTATCTTAAGCTGTCTGGTATCTTTTCTCTTTGCTTCCCTCTATCTCTTCATCCTTCAATTTTCCCAGTTTTTTACAATATATTCCAGCTGTTCTCTTCTCATTACATGGCCAAAAAAAATGATGATTGTTTCTTCCTAATATTGGAAATTAGCTCTCTTTTTGCTTTGGCCTCTTTCAGAACATTTTCATTACTCTTCTTAGCTGTCCATGGTATTTTCGACATTCTTCTGTAAAACCACATTTCTACAGACTCCAGTGATTGTTTTGTCTGTTGTCCTATTGTCCATGATTCACATCCATGTTAAGACTGGCTCTACATAACATTTAAGAACTCTTTTTCTTGTTTCTACTGGCAAAAATGGATTTCAAAGTATCTTCCTCATTTTTGGAAAGCTGCTTTAGCCTGAGCCATTCTGCATCTCACTTCTTTTGTACATCTTCCATCTGAGGTTAACAAAGTTCCCAAATATTTAAATTCATTTACCTGTTTTAATATTGTTCCACTTGTCTTTATTTTGCCCTGAGGTGATGTCTTTTTCTTTGTTGTTACCATTACTTCTGTGTTTTTGCTATTAAGACTGAGTCCTTTATTTTTCCTTTCTTTCACTATGTCTAACATTTCTTGTAACTCATTTTTACTCTTAGTGATTAAGACTGTATTATCAGCATACCTTAGATTATTTATATTATGACTTCTGATTGTTATACCAGGCATGTCCCTTATGGATCTTAACTTAATCTCACCATACATATTAAACAAATCTGGTGACAGCACACAACCTTGCCTAACACCCTGTTTTATTTGTTGAAACATTCCCAATTGGTTTCCAGTTCTTATGGCCGCTGTTGTTGCCAGTACATGTTCTTTATTATTCTTAGATCTTTGCTGTCTACGTTTGTGCTTTCTGAAATTTTGATTATTTCTTGGTGCTTTACTTTGTCAAATAAATAAAAAAAAAAAAAAAGTAAAGTACCCCATAATGTACTTATGTGGTAGTAATTTTTAGTCAATAAATAAAAAAAAAAAAAAGTAAAGTACCCCCATAATGTACTTATGTGGTAGTAATTTTTAGCTAGCCATTTTAGTGTGCCAAGCGTTCGGCCTCTCGTGGCAAGGCGCGGTGCCAGGGAGTACGGGTTCGATCCCACTTCGGACCATATATTGTTCTTCGTTTTTTTCTGTTGTTGTTTGTCTGTTAATTTTTCCGAGTGCACACATACTTATTTGTTCTATTATTCCCTATTATCGCCTCGGAAGTTCCCCATATAATAATATTTATGTATTATTATTTGTTACCCCCATAATGCCAAGTGGCGTATAGGGAATATGGTGTTAGTGACCATAATTTTTACAGACCTTCGGCACATGATTTTTGGGGTAATGTGGTCGCTATTGCGCCTGTGCTGCTTTACTTTCCCAGAAAAAAACTCCTGTACCCTTTTAAGGCTGGGTGAACCGGAAGCCGTCGGTTGGGATCGAATCCTACCTCCGTTGTGGTCCAGTTTACTAACCACTGAGCTATCGCTGTTCACTTCTATGGTTCTTTCTACTAAAGATCTTATAATGTATATGGCATTTCCCATTCCTTTACCTCTAACAAAATCACACAGTTCATCACTAATTTCCGGACTGATTTTGTTTCGCACTCTCCGCATGATGATTCTTAGTCATGTGACTCATAAGGCTTATTGTGCGATCATCACATTCAATTGCACCAGATTTCTTTGGTAGGGCTACAAATATTGAATTTAGCAGGTCGTCTGGTATATATCCGCTGTTGTAGGTATCATTCAATATTTTTGTTATTATTTCTATTTCAAAATCACCCATGGCTTCAATCTTTCAATCTCTTCTTTAGTTATATTATCTAGTCCAGGAGCTTTTCCTGCTTTCATATTGCGCAAGGCATCTTCCACTTCTTCTTTGAGTATTTATGGTCCTTTTCCATTATCCTTAATATTTACTTCTGTTCGCTCATTATAAAGATCTTTAACGTATTTTGTCCCTCATTCCCTTATGCTTTCTTGTTCAATCAACAGTTCTCCTTCCTTTGATCTTAAACATCCAGTTTTTGATTGCATTTTTCCTGTTAATTCTTCGATTTGTTTGTATATAGGTTTAGCATCTCCTTTTTGTTGCATTTCAATCTCTTTGCATCTCTATTTTAGAGAGATATAAATTTTATTATAAATTAACACTTAAAATTGACATGTATGTTTTTTTGTCCATTTGTAAGGCTTTTCTTGGTCTGGTTTACAGGTTCACCTAAAATATGTCTCCTCATCTCTTGGCCAACATGTGCCAACTTTCTTCTCCTGAGGTATTTTGGGATGCTTTATCATTTTTTTTATTTCTGCACGTCCTAAATTTATTCCATGGAGTACAAAGGTCCCTGAGGTATTTATTCTCTTATGCATCAAATTTAATTTCAATTTCTTTAGTTATTTTCAAGCTCTCGCATGTATATGTAAGGGTGGATAATACATTTTTTTTTAGAATCCAGAGCTTTGTTTTTGTGCTTTGTAAAAGGACAATCTCACAGATTGTAACAACTGGAGAGGACACTTTTGTCAGTTGCCTCATAGTTATTCTGCAAAATCATCATGAATAGAATAAAGGATTCAATAGATACAGTAATGTGTGAAGAACAGGCTGGGTTTAGAAAAGTGAGAAGCTGTCTTGACCACATTTTTACTCTACGACTTATATTGGAGAATCACATTGAAAAGCAAAAACCTTTTGCACTTAACTTCATTGACTTCAAAACAGCATTCATAGAGATTCTTTGAGGAAAATTCTGAAGCAATACGACTTACCATGAAAAATCATAAATATTATCATGTATGATACACATGTGCAGTTCATACAGAGGAAGGACTGAGTGAATGTTTTCCAATAGAAATGGGTTAAACAAGGATGTATTTTATCGCCCTTGTTATGGACTTCACAATGAAGAAATGCTGCACTGGTAATAAAGGCATCGAATGGATACAAGGAGACCATTTGGAGGACTTTGACTTTGCTGATGACATAGTCCACATCAGCAGTCAGATAAAAACGATGCAGGAAAACACAAATCAACTATCATCGTTAGCCAGCAAAATTGGGCTTGAGATCAATCATGAAAAGATTCATTCCAACAGATGACAGAATTTACATGGAAGACAAACCAGTGGAAAAGATCTATCACTTTATCTATCTTGAAAGTCACATTGATCGGGAAGGGGATACAAGTAAAGAAATTAGAATCAGAATAGCTAAAGCAGCAATGTCTTTCAGAAGCCTTGAAAAGTTGTGAAAATCAAAACTCATCAGCACAAACATAAAACTTTAGACTATTCAAATCAAATGTACTACCAACCCTTACGTATGCGTGTGAAAGTTGGAAAACAACAAGAGACATAGAAACAAACTTGAATGCATTTGAAAATACATATCTCAGGAAAATACTTGGTATAATGTGGAATGAATTCAAAACAAATGAGGAAATTAGAGAAATCGCCAATCAACCACTATCTTCAGTAATCAAGAAAAGATGATGGTCATATGTTGGACTTGTGATGAGGAGAGATAAGATCAAATAATCAATAATCAAATAACAAAGCAAGCCCTCATGTGGGGAAACAACAGGTAAGGGGAAAAGAGGCCGACATTGAAAAGAACGTTGATCAGAGAGGCAAGAGCAGCAGGAATCGACTCCCTCAATGAGATAGAGTTGCTTGCACAGAACAGAGACAAATGGCAAGATTTGATAAAAGTTCTTTACAAGGATTGAAAACTGCTTGAATAAAAAAAAAGTTTAGACAAGAGAGAGTATCTGGGTCTATGCCCTATGGGCCAGCTATGGCTTGAAAGGTCAATAGATAGATAGAATTTTGATTTTCATATATTTATTCATGGTTTCTGAAAAGTCCTTGCGGTTTTTGGTATTCTGTTTCTACCTTGATCTTTGCAGCATCCAAGGTATACAACATAGTCTATTTCTTCAACTGCTTTTCCCAAAAACAGCCACTAAAACTTTAATTCTTTGAACTCTGGAAGAACAGTCTGACAGGTGATGGTAGAAATAAAGAAGCTGTGTGTTAGACCAGAAATACCTTGTTAAAAGTGGTCACTGACAATGCAAAATATTTTATGATCCTACTAGTTGTACCAGTCACTTATGGCTTTGTCCAAGGTAAACATTAGTTCATTGTAATATCACACCATGTGTCACGTGTCTGTTCTTTTATTAATAAGATGTCATATTTTATTTTTATTTCTTTATTGTGTGAATGTTGGCTATTGTTAAAGATCTTATGGTCATCATCACTGCATTCCAGACTGACCCATGTGCTCCAATCTTTTCAAAATACTGGAACATCCATTGTTAAAGTGTGAGCTAATGTGTTTTTACCAGGATTATTGTCTTTACTTGCAGTATTTTTTTCAACTGTAAATTTAATAAATCTTTTTTTGTATTCGTTTGCAGGTGTTTAATAATATGGCACCAAAGAAGTTTCTCTCTAAGCCTGTGATGGTTTTTGGTGGTGCTTTAGGATCAGCGATCTTATATTTCAAAGTTGTCAAGCCATACATGGAAAGGAAACAAATGCAGCAATTTGAGTCAGAAGCTAAAATAATCTTTGAGAGAAGATATAAACATAATGAACAGAATCAAGATTCATTACACAATGCTACGTACAAATGAATGAAGGTAACCATGAGGGGGGGGGGGACTTAGAAGTAAGTCTACAAACATAATACATATGTCTATGCCACTTCTAACTGTTAGACGAGGTACAGGAAACAACCATACATTGGTTTATAATAGGTTTATTTGTGTTAGAACTATGCTACAATTGTTTGGAACCACATGTCCATTGTAAACACTTTAACTGCTCTCAGCCATGTTATGTGGCCAGTTGCCCACTAATGGTATCAGGTCAATGAAGTTGACATAGTTAGCTTAAAAGTATCTTTAATGGGAGTTTTAATGTTGGATTTGGCAGGGACAATTTGGGTTGCTCTGATACTAACTCAACAATTAATTGATTATACAAAAACTGCATTTTTTTTTTATTCCTTTGTCTCATAGTAGGTTTTGTTTTGCATCTTGCATTTCAGTGCATTACTTCTTAGCATGTGGTTTGAAACCGATTTCCTATTGGGCGGTCTTCCTTGAGCTTCCAGCAAAGTAAGCAGTTTTGCCAGACTTACAAGTCCCTCTTGCCTACTTTAGTGGACATTAAATATGGTCATCGGGAAGTGAAGTAGCAAAGTGCCATCCTCACTAATAATAATACTTTTTCCAACACACTGACCACCATAACTATTTTTTTTTTCCCGTGGGTGAACTGGTGAGTTCAAGTTGGGATTTGACTACAATGAAACCAACATGCTGCACTGGTCTCAAAGGACACAAGAGTTAGTACATTATAATTATAGGCTGTTAAACTTGATATATTGGAACTCTTCAAGCTGCTGTTTGTTAGAGAAAAGACAGTCATTGATCAGAAAACTGTTCTTAGATTTCACTAATTAGGAGTTCTGTTTATGATGTATTAGTTGTTTCTCTGAGAAAACTGACAAGTGTATATAAGCAAAATACTACAGAAATCAGAATACATATTTATCAAATGCCAAAAGAGATTGACCACTTTTGAATCTGTGCTGTGATGCTTATTATTTCAGGTAGTGCTCTCTTCTCAGGCATTTAGCATATATTTTCCCAACAAGACTGTCAACCCAACAGTGTCACTCATCTTTATGTAGGTCCCTAATATAGTTAATTTAATTGTAGCATTGTGTATTTTTCATGTTATTTGTAACTTGATGTTTGAAGAGAACTATTTTAAATGTGAGTGAATTGCATAAGCATTTGCATGAGTGCCTGAAATTTATAGGATCCGTGTAAAGGAGGATTTAATTTCTTTTTTATTGTTGGTGATTGATAGAGTTTGCAGGAATGAAGTTGTTCTACCCTTTATATCAGCCTATTGATTCAGGTGTCGCGTTGCAAACTTGCATTAGCTAATTACATGTGAGAGTAGCCTTAAAAATAAAATTGTTTATGTATTAAGATGTACATTGTTGTTGGCATTTTCCTCTCTCACATTTGTGCTTGTTTTATTTTAGAAATGACCTTTCATTAAAGCCATTCTATCAGCCTTATTATTAACCTGAGGAGTGTCTTTTGACAATTATACCAGTAACTCATGCATACTGTCTGTGGCATTATCCAAATATATAGTCTGTAACATTTTAGCAAGCAAAATTTGCACTGGAAATATTACATTTCACTAAAGGTTCATAACACAAGAGCATGGTTCCAGGACGTTTTAGGACATCAGAATTTGGGTACAGGGTGACCAAAAGATCATGTGTAACCAGCGAGCTATCTATGGGAACAATAGACATTTTTTTCTTAATGATCTGTTGAGAAAGGATAAGCACGTAATCATGGCAGCTGCCAACATCGAGCAGAGGCTACTTACTCTTCTGTTCCAGGGATTAGTCCTCGCACCAATCGAGTATGCCCTGGCAATTCTTACTCAAATTGATAGGCTGGAGAAAATACAAAATGAAGCCATGCGCATTATCCGGGATGTACGAGGGACACTCCCTGTGTAGCAATGAGGTATCTTCTTGACTTTCCAACCATGGATGACAGAATCAAGATCTGGAGAGCACGAGCATACCTGAAGATTAGTACAGATACAGAGCATCCATTGCACGTGCTCAGCACAGTGAAAGGTGCCAGGCTAAAGAGAGGCAAATCATGGGTGGGCCGAGCAGAAGATGTCATCAAACAGGTCTGTGGACTTACCAATATCAGCGTTGGTGAGGAGTGGATACCAGTGCTTACGTCATTCAAGGGGACTTTCTCGTGTATTGTCACACTCTACAGGAAAGGTAGGGAACAGAACCCGGTTGTGGTTAATGCTGAGGTCAACGGTCTCATCTGCGATAACACCGATGAGAAAGATGCAGTCATCTATACAGACGGATCTGTAATACGACACCAAAGAAGTGCATGGGCATTTACAGCATGCTCGGCAGGCAGAATAGTCAAGGAAGAGAGTCACAAGACTACACCCACGCATGCATACTGAGTGATTCGATGAGCATGATTAAAAAAGTGGAGGCGGGTTCTGTACGCATGCAATGGGTAGAGTCGTTGCAGAAATCCAAAATATGCAAGGTCACCTTTGTCTTTGTCCCTGGACATGCGGGAGTACGGGGAAATGAAAGAGCAGACAGTTTGGCTAGCTGCGGTGTCGTTGGGGACGGGGCAACCAATGGATCGGGCGAACATCATCAATGCCCTCCGAGATGTGGGAAGAGCACAGGACTTCGACAAACACAGATCCACGTCACTTCTTCGGATGATGGAAATGGGAGTTAAGATGGGCACAGCCAGAAATGAGAGACTTAGTGGCCGTGTAAGAAGACTTATCAACCAACTTAGAACTGGAGTCGTCAGTCGCTGGACACTGAGGGGATCTGAGCACCTATGGACATGTTCGGAGTGCAATGATGATGACCCACAAATAACTCAATAAGCACTTAATGGTCTCTCTGAAGTGCTTGTGCTTTTGATCAGTATCTACAATCGTTTTTTTTTCTCCCTTCTTTTTTTATGTCAATAGTTAGTTATACCACAAATGACAGACAGCCCCATACAATCAGAACAAAAATACATAACTAACAAATAGTTTCATCTTCATCACAATAAAGCAAACATGGAACATAATAGAAAACAAAACAGTGAAATCCACATTTTAAAAATATATAAAGCAGCTGGACATACTTTTAAAAAATCAGATGTTTCATAAAATTATTTTCTTTATTACACAATTTCACACAAATGTTGCTTGTCATGCATTTTGTACGCATGTCAGTGACAGACAAAACTAGTGTCTAAGCTCCACTCCATTATAAATAATCATTTGGTGACTGTGAAGAAAAACTGCTAACAACACTCTGTGGTCTACAAACATTCTGGGATTAGTTTTGTACTTGACATTCCTCAGACCTGTGAGAAGAGTGGATATCAGATTGTCATCACAATAAAGCATACATGAAACATGTATGTCAGTGAAATATGTTAATGAAAATAAAACACACAATAAACTTCTGAACTTGATGACAGGAAACTTTGTACCAAGCTTTGCAGAGGATTCAAGCTGATCATCAGAAGTAGACTTGTTAAGCAAGTGTTTTAGCCCTATAGCTTCTTGATACTCTAGAGGGACCCACTTGGGCCATGGCACCCTGGCATCAGCCTCCTGTTATGTTTAAGCCTGAAAGCTCCCAAAGGTTCAGCATATAATAGAGGAGATACTGGTCTATACTATAAATCAGATCTCTATACCATACGAGAACCCATTGAGTGCCATCCTCTTCATGGTGTTGGGAGTCTTAAAAGACTTGTTCTTTTTATTGCACCTGCATACTTTTTTGGTGACATTAAAACTGACTACACATTGAGATTGTCGACTGCTGATATCAGTGGAGTTAAAGGTAGTCACTTCTGGCTGAATGGCCACTTTTAATTGTCAGCTTAAGACCTACTAGTGGTATCATCTGTTATGAAACATTATGCCTTTGTCTGATAGCATTATAAAAAAATTGCTATTAAAAAAAAAAGAATTCTTCCAAATTTGACAGTTTGCTATGGTCAAACATTCCCACTCTACATGTACCTTTCTAGTTTACTCGGTGACCCGTGAGTGTTGGAATTGTTCTAATGATGTAAGATCATCAAAACAACCCTTTGTAACTCAGGGGAACACAGCAACCGTGCCGTTAGTCATTGAAACACGTCCGGTCTATGAGGTCAAACTCAGGACATAAATCAATCTGAACCAGGAATAGATTTTTTAATCAACTAATGTTACATTTTAGTGGTAGTAATTTTTACTATCGTACCGTACTAATGCTCTTTTTCGGCAGCCAAATTCTGTTACCCGGGTATCGAATTTATGACATGTGAAGCATGGATGTACTGCCAGAATAAGAACTAATAATCTTTGAAGTCAACACACAATTTTGTCGTTATGCGTCACTAACCTACTCATTCGATAATGAAATACAAAGTAGGTCTTGGTTGATTTATTCTTTTCACTTTAATTATTAGACAGAAATTTATTCATTTGAAATTGTAAAGCAAAGAAATAGATTTTTAATAATACTGGTTTAGAAGGTGACATAATGGGTAGATTATGTAAGCAATCTGTTCTTAGTGTTCACTCCCATTAAGTGGGTGTGAGTGCATAGTGTCACCAGTCTACATCAAGCTGTGATATCTTCACCTTGACATCATATCAGTACTGGCAAATATCTTGTTTAACAAATTTTGTCTGAACAGCAGCCATTTTTGGCCTACTCTTTCGATTTGTTAACTGTTAAGGATTATTTAAGAAGTGCAAATGGGACATCCTGTTTTTTGCCATTATATGTGAGAGCTAAACATCGGATTTCATTACTCAGTGACCCTGTGTGAGGTAAAGTCCCACTGCCTATAGTAGTATTTGAGGCAGGGACCTTCATGTCCAGATGCCAATGTTCTACCTTTAGACCATCCTGTCCCCCAATATTTGCAATAGTACTACACAGGTCTCTTTCAAGCTACTTTAATCTGAAAACACAAAAGCCAGAATTTATTTATATGTTAATCATCTGTCTTTTTTGCATTAAGTCCACAGCAGTTCCAGTCAGTATTTTTTTCTTAGCAGTCAGCTTCTTATGATCATCATGTCACACAGATGGGTGGCTCTAGTTGTGAGTCAGTGTGTCTTTAAAAGTGCCATAGCGTTGTGTACCTGTTACCCATTTTTGTTGAAACCGGATTTCTGTTCTTTGCTCTCAGTACAATTTACAGTGTTTTGTTGAAACCAGATTTCTGTTCTTTGCTCTCAGTACAATCTACAGTGTTTTGTTGAAACCAGATTTCTGTTCTTTGCTCTCAGTACAATTTACAGTGTTTTGTTGAAACCAGATTTATGTTCTTTGCTCTCAGTACAATCTACAGTGTTTTGTTGAAACCAGATTTCTGTTCTTTGCTCTCAGTACAATTTACAGTGTTTTGTTGAAACCAGATTTCTGTTCTTTGCTCTCAGTACAATCTACAGTGTTTTGTTGAAACCAGATTTCTGTTCTTTGCTCTCAGTACAATTTACAGTGTTTTGTTGAAACCAGATTTCTGTTCTTTGCTCTCAGTACAATTTACAGTGTTTTGTTGAAACCAGATTTCTGTTCTTTGCTCTCAGTACAATTTACAGTGTTTTGTTGAAAGCAGATTTCTGTTCTTTGCTCTCAGTACAATTTACAGTGTTTTGTTGAAACCAGATTTCTGTTCTTTGCTCTCAGTACAATTTACAGTGTTTTGTTGAAAGCAGATTTCTGTTCTTTGCTCTCAGTACAATTTACAGTGTTTTGTTGAAAGCAGATTTCTGTTCTTTGCTCTCAGTACATTTACAGTGTTTTGTTGAAAGCAGATTTCTGTTCTTTGCTCTCAGTACAATTTACAGTGTTTTGTTGAAAGCAGATTTCTGTTCTTTGCTCTCAGTACAATTTACAGTGTTTTGTTGAAAGCAGATTTCTGTTCTTTGCTCTCAGTACAATCTACAGTGTTTTGCAAAACATATCCTGGAGTCTGAAGAGTGGCTTGACAATAAGATGCCAGAATTGCTTTCAGTTCATGGTGGTGAGCATTCAGTTCACAATGTTCTACATCTTATCAACTATTCGTTCTTGCTCTCCATATATTTACATATCCTTCTATAATTAATGTTCCTCCCAGTACTAACTCATATTTATAAATACTAAACCATTTCCCCTTTATGGTCATGAGTAATGCCATGCCGTTTAGAAAAAGTTGTGCAGAAAAAAGTTGAGAGATACCAGGAGAAAGAACAAAATTCTAATGCAGAACTTAAATGCGACTGTGAGCCCTAAAGTATAATCTTTTGTCTTGCAGGAAGTAATGAGAGCAATCTAAGGAAAGCAAACCTGAAAAAAAATACTGGTGAAAATCGAATGCACTGAGACAAATGCTCAAAAAAATGGTGCAATGCAATACATAAACCCCTGCAGTGTTATAAACGACAGATGTCAATGTAAAAATTATTTCTATATGAGTGATGAACATCAAATAAATACATTAAATTTAGGTTTTCTACTACAAAGATGATGCGCTAGTTTATAAGCATCTAAGAGCAAGTAATTTCAAGAAAGAAACGGAAACTGCAGAATTCCATAAATAGTATTTTATCACTTTTTCGAGGGACAACAATGAATTATAAGTTTTCAAAGATGATTGTACAAACCTGACTTTACACCTACAAATTTCCTTCATCATCAAAATTTTTGCGATAGTATGGTATCTTTGTATTCGTTACTCTCCAATCTGTGACATATAAGGTAACCACGGTCGTAGCTACAGAAAATACTGCAATAGTTGGTGCCCTGCAATTGAAAGCAATTAATTAATATTTAATCGCACTCCAATCCTTCACTCCCAATGTACATATTCATGTTATTTCAATGGTTTTTGTTTTTCTCAAAATTGTGCCAGATCTAATCTGGAATATTTTCTTTTAACTTATCTAACTCAGCAGGCTACATTTTCACTAAAATCTTGTTCTATAATTGGCTTTCTCTATTCTCTCTCTCTGTTGTTATAAATCTGGTAGTTCCCTGCCAATTCGCCTTTACTTAAATAAGTACACAGAAGTAAACAAACCAATATACGTCTGCCTCAAAGCTTTTTATAGAATACACCATAAACAACTTATAGACTATTGATATAATAAGAGGAGTGAGACGGATGCATCCTATCACCAAACTTGCTCTTAAAGTTTTAAATAACCAAAAATTAAAAGAGAACTGCTAAACACAATTAAAACAAGATAAATGAGATTTTTGGGGCATGTTAAGACACAACAGCCTACTATAACTAATCTTGGAAGGGAAAATACTAGGTAAAAGAGGCAGACCAAGACTAACATGGATGAGTGACATAAAAAATGGACAAGTCAGCTTATGACAACCTACACCTTTAAGCAAGAGAAAGAGAGAGCAGAATGGTAGACAACATTCGATGCATAGATGGCACTCAATGAGGATGATTGACAACCAAAAACCTTGCTTTATTTACATGCAGCTTTTCTTTCAGCTGCAAAACTTTACTTTTAGTAGGATTTACAGTCCTGACTTACAAATTTTACAATTGAATGCTAGAAATGGTGCAAGTTTACGTTCTTATTTATGGTTGTTGATGATAATAATACAAATGTAACTACGCTAGCGCTTCAGAGGCTTGGTACATTACACAGATTCTCTCATTTTATGGAACAAGATGATACAGTTTCTGTAAACTTTTATGTAGAAAATCTCCACATCAACACAATCAAAATAAAAGTTCTGGACATTACCAACATAGCCTCTGAAATAACACTTAACAATTGAATTTTATAAAATGTTACAAATTTACCCTCATCAATGCTTTAAATTTACTCTACTTGGCAGTAAATAAGATCAGAATTGAAGAACTAAAATAACTAGGAATAACCCCTTTCATAGAATATACAAGGAAACAACAGATACAGTGGTTTGGCCATGTGACAAGGCAGAAAGATCAAAACACTGCACAACAAGCCTTCAATAAACATTGCAAGGTCACAAGACATAAGGGTCGACCTTGAAAAAGATGGATTGACAGAATATTAGAAACACTAGGAAACATAGCAGCAACAGAGGAGAAAAGAAGAGCAGACGACTGCAAATTATATCTCCCCTCGATGCTGAAACGCAAATGAGGGATAAAGAAGAAGGCAGTAAATTGTCCATGGAGACATAACATAAGAAATCATGATGTGCATCTTACTAGCATTAAATGCTTTTAACAAACTGACAAACAACCTAGAGATCCAAAGTACTCAGTAAATGAGCAAAACTTAGATTGTTCATCTCTTGTTTGATACCATTCATATGGACATGAAAGCTGAAAATCCACCTAGACTTCAGATAGGAAATTATGTGGAATCTCAATCAAAAGCTGGAAAGGTTAAATTTCAAACAAACTGATAAGAGATGAGTGAATAATTTCAGGGGTAGAGTTATATTTACAATAGTCTGGGAAAAAAATCAACAAAATAAAAAACAAACATCAATAGACGACCCAAAGACAACAGAAAAACGTAGAAGGAAAATTAGTTAAGTACTTCGCTAAATGCATTACAGCAAAATGAAAGTCCTGCCATATCAATTTCCTGGCATGCTAGTTCTTGTGCCAAAAGTCATCCAATGCATTTGATCACCCATATATGAAAATTAGGCTTTCACCATGTCCTTGTCAAAGGCATCCCAAAGTTACATGTCGATTCCTATATCAAAGTGAAGTTCAGGGAATGCCTGATGTTCTAAATTACAACAAGGTGTTTTCTCTACAGTTACACCTACTTTGAGCAGTGCTTGTACATTTTGAAAAAAATACATTTTGCAGAAATTATACCATATCATTTAGATTGAGCAAGTCCATAATGGATATTTCTATTTATTGTGCATTCCTTCAGAAGTGTTTGAAATTTCATTGAATGGTGGCTTAAAGTCGTTTCGACTCACACTGCAAATATGCATCAAATTATGGACCATGATTATTATTTAAATTAAATCACTATAAAATTGTTTAAATTTGTAACTTTTTAAACTAATGCACACTGCAGACATGAATGATGTATTATTGAATATGTTACTTTTGATTTCCTTCATTTACCTTTCACTTTCATGTGGAGGAATTCTTGAATCATTGATTGCATTATTAATTCTAGAATGGAATCTACTCAATTCTAATATATCTATTATAATTAATACTAACAAATTACTAATTTTAACTTCACAGTGTATGCCACATTTAGAATTTAAAAAAAACATTGTGAAATTGTAGTTGAAGTATTTAGTATATCAAAAGATATGTTTTTTTTTTTTTAAATAAAATATCTTAATTATTATTACTAATGAAATGATTCATTCTGAAATGTTATCTAGTCTTAGTAGTAAGAGTTAAGACTACTACTACTACTATCATCATTCATAGTGACTATGGCCTACTAAATTAATTATTAAATTGTAAACTGTAAATCATCTAGTACTACTAATAGTAATTAAGTAATCTACTCTAACTCTAACTCAAAAAACAATTCAATGACACTTTGACAGTATAAGTATTGACAGTCAATTCTAATTCTTGCTTGATTCTGCCTGACCTGATGATTAAATTAAAGTTAAAGGAATAAACCTCTTCTCTTCTTCGTCATCCGCCTACTAGGACGTTAAGTAGCGTGTACACCCTACCTTGTGTTGTGGACTTTATTTCCACCCTCACCCTGATCTAATACATAATACTTTAAATTTAAGTATAAATAAATACTAATGATTCTAAACTAAATCTGGCTAGTGCCAAAAGGAGATGAGATGAGGAGTGAGAAAGTTTGGACAGTTGAGTTGGTTGCCTCGCTCCCAAGGACTTTTACTTTTAACTCACTTGTAAAAAAAAAAAAATTTCCTTTAAGCTATATATATACATGTATTTATATCAGTATTTTAAACATTGCATCAAGCAGAAACATTACCAGTGCTTCCAGATCCTCGACGACAACACAGATAGTCTTCTAAACTCTGCCGCTCCAGACATTTTCGCTTTAGAGGTGAAAGGAAGTCGGGAATCAGGAAGTAATGACGAGCATGCGCTAAACAGGCGTAGTAATCGTCTCACTACACATGCGCTCACTTGTTGCGACAGATGACTTGTCTGGACTTTTAGAGCACTACCAACATCTTCCACATTCCAGTAGAACAAATTTCATTGACTGCACATATGATGACGTCATAACATTTTTTTTCAAATTGACCTAGATACCGTAGTGAGATTGTATAAACACCCTGTATTAGAACAAAACTAATTGAGTTATTTGCGAGTCATCATCATTGCACTCCGAACTTGTCCATGGGTGATCAGATCCCCTCCTCACCAAGTCACACAGTGTGTAGCAATTGACGATTCCAGTTCTGTGTTGATTGATGAGTCTTCTTATACGCCCACTAAGTTTTTCGTTTCTGGCTGTGCCATCTTAACTCCCATCTTTATCATCCGAAGGAGTGACGTAGACTCATGGTTTTCGAAGTCCTGTGTTCTTCCCACATCTCGGAGGGCATTGATGACGTCGGCCCGATCCATTGTTTGACCGTCTTCTTCAACGACAGCGCAGCTCGCCAACCTGTCCGCTCATTCATTTCCCCGTACTACCGCATGGCCAGGACGTAGACAAATGTGATCCTATGTATTTGTTACTGCTGAAATAACTCTACCCATTGCCTGCGTGCATAATCCGCCTACACGTTTCTTATTATGCTCATCGAATCACTGAGTATGCAGGCATGGGTGTAGCCTTGTGACTCTAACTAGATGAATGCCCTGGTCGCTGCCATCACATCCATCGTCATGATACTCATGGTCATAATGTATGCACCAATGTCTTCTTGTCTATTCTGCCTACCGAGCGTTATGTAAATGCCCACACACTCCTTTGGTGTCGTATTACGGATCTGTCTGTATAGATGACTGCATCTTTGTCATCGGTGTTATCCTGGATGAGACCGTTGACCTACGAATTGACCACGACTGAGTCATGTTACCTACCTTTCCTGACGAGGGATGCCTTCGTCGCCAGCGTTGATATTTGTAAGCCCACAGACCTGTTTGATGACATCTTCTGCTCGGCCCAACCATGATTTGCCTCTTTTTAGCCTGACACCTTTCCCTGTGTTGAGCTCGTGGTGCAATGGGTGCTCTCTATCTGCACTCATCTCCAGGTATACTCGTGCACTACCGATCTTGATCATGTCATCCATGGTTGGAAATTATGAAGATGAATCATTGCTACACAGGGAGTGTCCCTCGTACACCCCAAGATAATGCGCATAGCTTCATTCTGTACTTTCTCCAGCTTGTCATTTTGCGTCGCACTGACAGTAAGAATTGCTAGGACGTACTCGATTGGTGGGTGTCCGGTTAGCGCAATCGATAGGCGGTTGGCTTACCACGGCAACAGCCGGGGTTCGTAATCCTGGCGAGGACACCTGGGTTTTACTAATTCCCTAAAAATTAGTAGGAGCCGTGATAGCTCAGTGGTTAGTGAACTGGACTACTACGGACAAGGGGTAGGGTTCGATCCCAACCGACGGCTCCGGGTTCACCCAGCCTTAAATGGGTACCGGATTTTTTCTGGGAAAGTAAAAGCAGCACGGGCGTAATACTGACCACATTACCCCAAAAAATCATGTGCTGAAGGTCTGTAAAATATAGGGTCACTAACACCATATTTCCCTATACGCCACTTGGCGTGACGGGGGGGGGGGGGGGGGGGGGGGGGGTACTTACTACTTTTTTTTTTTTTTTTTACTCGATTGGTGCGTGGACTAGTACCTGGAATAGAAGAGTAAGTAGCCTCTGCTCGATGTTGGCAGCTGACATGACCTTCAAGGCCGCTAATCCTTTGCGGGATTTTGTTATCACATGGTTGACGTGGTCCCGAAAACAGGCTGCGATCAAACTTAACTCCGAGGTATGTCATCAACTGGTCCCTGGTCACCTCATCAGCTCCCATTCGTACCACCGGTGTTTCCGTGTTAACGATATGATCGTTAAAGGAGAACCATGCAACTGCTGCTTTATTAGGATTAACCAGTGCACCTGATACTCCGCACCAGAAAGATATGCGATCGAGTTCGTTTAGCAGTGACGAGGCAATTTCCCTGTCGATATACCAGAATATTATCAGCAAAAGTCATAGCTCTTCCCCTCCCGTCCAGCTGTTGTTCCGTGATCGTTATTGTATACACGTTAAATAGAACTGGTGACAATGGTGAGCCTTGTGGCAGCCCTGGACAAATGGATGTTGGTTCAGATGACCAACTGCCACATCTGAGTATCACCTTCCTTTGAAACAGTGCTGCAGCGATACATCTAATGAGAAAGGGGTGCACCACCACTTTGAGGTGCATGTGTATTCCAATGTTACTCTGTTGTATGCATCCTCCAGATCTATAGCAGCAGCACGTCTCCTGTCGTCTGTGGAAACTTTCGCACACGTCATAGACGAAGACTGCCGCATTGAGCCATGTCTCTTTGTTATATCTATAACCTCCGAGTGTGGGTGAGAATACACGTACCTGTTCAAGGTGACATGCGAGGACACGGGCAACTATGAGCGCGTCCACAGTGATCTGCGTCGTGATTATTCGGTAAGCACTGATCAGAGAATGGTCCTTGTTTGGCTTTAGCGGCGGTAGTAAATAGCTATGTAGCCATTCCTCCTAAATCTGGCCATACTGAATGCTGGTATTAAACTCTTTGACCAGTTTTTTTTTTACAAGTCGTCGTCGGCTAAATCGTAATGCGGTCATACCGAACACTACCTACACCAGGAGCAGTGTTGTGTGACCTTTTAAGTGTTGTACGAGTGGCATCGGTTGTGATTGTGAGATCTTCTCCCATCATCCTCATACAATTCATATCAGTTTTGTTGTTGACTGTTTTCCGTACCATGACATCAAGCTATTTGGTATCTTCTCTCTTTGTCGTACGCGATCTCTCTTTCCCTGTATTTTGCCAGTTGTAACCAAGTACTCCAACTTTCCTCTTCTCATGATGTGCCCGAGAAATGTCGATTCTTTCTTTCTGATGTTTCTTATGAGCTCTTTTTATGTTGGGTTCTTTGGGTTTATTTTTTATTTTTTTTTATTTAAAGCTGTCCAGGACGCTCAACATTCTTATGAGAAATCCCATCTCTGTGGCCTCTAATCTCTTTTCCTTCGTTTGTCTACTGTTCCTGATTCACTTCTATAGGCCAGCATTGGCTCTATATAACAACGATTAATTCTCTTTTTCACTTCCATTGTCATAGACTTGTTGCACACGACGTTTTTTTTTTTTTCATTTTCTCAAGTGCTATTTTGGCCAAAGGGAAATTCTGCATTTTATGTCCGTAGTGCATCTTCTGTCTGATATTATTATTGTACCCAAGTATTTGACTCTCTGAACTTGTTTCAAATCTGTCCCGTTTATTTGTATATTGCATGATGATAGTTAGTTATAGGTTAGTTGGTAGTTACATAGTAGTGAGTTAGTTAATTAATAGTTAGTTAATTAATATTTATTTAATTAGTAAGTTAGCTAACTAGTCAGTCAGTCAGACAGTGAGTTGATTGTTTTGTTGGTTAGTTAATTATCAGATCATTTTCAATGCATGCCGACATAACTGTAACTGTTCATATTCCTTCCTCATGATATCCTTCAGCGTGTTGCAGTTGACCTTTCTTTTGTTTCTTTTTCGCTTCTCCGACAACTAAAGAAAACATTTATATTCATTGATTGTCCTTAAATGAACGCTAAGTGGGCTAGATGCGTCGTATTAAGGTAACAGCATGTTTTGACATTTGTGTCATTCTGTCTGACACATACGACTTCAGTATTGCGTTTTTTTTTTCAATATTGCATTCTCTCTCGATCCCAATGAACCGGTTAATCTGTTTCTAAAGGGCACCACGAAGAAGTGGAGTAGAATCTGAACAGTTCTAGTTTACCGATTCTGACGCAAACAGTCAGTTATGAGTCGTGGACCGCTTTTAGTCTTTTTCCTGTCATGCGCCTTCTCCCCCGGGCCGACAGACGCCACGTAAATTTCCTCTATTATGACATTATCCCAAGTTTAACCTTTAACTGTTTATCCCCGCTGATCACCAACATATCCCGCCAGCTCCTGTTTTTCGCTGCTCTTAATCGCCATCACGACTAATTTCCTGCATACAAAAGAGCCTTGACGTGAGAATACATCATTTGCCTTTCGTCTCGTTTTTTATTAAAGAGGTGGCTGATTTCACTGAACACTTTCTATTGACATATATTTCTTATCTCTCTCTCACATCTGCCTTATGTATATTTAATTCAATTACTTATCATTTCATTATTTAGAACAGTGTCAGTTTGTTCTTTTTTACTTATTAAAACGAGACACTTCTTTTTGTATAACAGTAGCACTTTATTGCAATGCTCCGAGTATATAATTAACTAGGAGCAAATAATAATAAATGAATATAATTATAGAGGGAAACTTCCGAGGCGATAATCAGCGAATCAATTTAGAGGAAGAGGTATGTTTACAGCACTCGGAAAAAATGACAAATAATCAATAACAGAAAAAAATATGGACCAAAGAAGGATCGAACCCGTACTCAGTGGCACAACGTATTGCCACGAAAAGCCAAACGCTAGGGAACACTGCCACTCAGCTAACTTAGTTGCTGTAAACATACCTCTTCCTCTGAATTGATTCGCTATATAATTAACTATCTTTGTTCATTATTCTTCTACTAAAATCTGCATTGTCATTTGTCACATGCCTAATGGCAGTTCCTTCTGGCAGTAATGAAGTGCAAGTGATATCTAGAACATTTTATGTTGAATTGTTCTGCTATTAATCTATAGTAATATGTACCACTAATATCTTCAGTAATCAAGAAAACACGATGGTCATATGCGGGACATGTGATGAGGTGAGATCATAACCGAATATAACAAAGCAAGTCCTCGTGTGGGGAAACAACGGGTAAGAGGAAAAGTGGCCAACCCTGAGAAGAACATTGATCAGATAGGCAAGAGCAGCAGGAATCGGCTCCCTCAATGAGATAGAGTTGGTGGCACAGAACAGAGATAAATGGCGAGATTTGATAAAATATCTTTAGAAAGATTGAAAACTGCTAGAATAAAAATTTAGGTAAGAGAAAGAGTATCTGGGTCTATGCCCTATGTATGGGCCGGCTACGGCTCGAAAGGCCAATAGATAGATAGTAATATGTGGTGCGATATAGAGCCAATCCTGAACTATGGAAGTGGACCATGGACAGTAGACAAAGAAAGGAAAACACTATTAGAGGTCACAGAGGTAGGATGTCTCAGAAGAGCGTTGAGAGTTACCTTAAATATACCGACGAGGAAATTCTAAGAGGGGGCAACACAAAAAGGGAGCCCATAAATAACATCAGAAAGAGACAATCGACATTTTTGACAGACTCATAGAAAATGAGAATATACAGCGAAAGAAAAGGGGAAAAAATCACAGGGGCGTTACAAACGAATACTACTACTACTACTACTACTACTACTACTACTACTACTACTACTACTACTACTACTACTACTACTACTGCTGCTGCTACTACTACTGCTATTGCTACTGCTGCTTCTGCCGCTGCTGCGATTACTATATATATATATATATATATATACATATATATATATATATATATATATATATATATACATCCATTCTAGTACCTACTCGCATAACAAGTATCATTGCCAGAATCAGTACATCCTCTAGACGTTTCTGTTTGCCTTCCACGTCTCCATGACGAAGTAATTCAATAAAACACATTCTACATTACATTTCCACTTTGTGATCTATTTCTCCTTTCTTGACTTTCTTTTCTGTTAACAGTATTCTCATTTTCTTTCATTTCTTTCACATCAGGGACGACTTTTTAAAGCCCAGTTAGCTCTAACTCTAAGCACATAATTCATTTCTAAACTAAACTGAAAACAAAAGCAGGTTATGTTTAAATTGATCATATACAGCAACTGTTTATTGGAAAATAGATTGTAGACAATGACAAGCAAATACAAAACATTACAAATGAACAGTAAACGGAGATACAAACTGTCACGCATTCAATGGCTGGATATTTGTGTGTGAAGCTACACTGCTGGTTGGCCGATCGATCGATCGGCTGGTCTGTTGGCTGGTTGGTTGCTTGGTCGGTCAAACAGTTATTGGCCCAGCAGCATATGAGCTTTTGCCCTACGGTCAAATGCCATATAGTTGTATCTTCATGTGTTTCTGAATTGTTTTGTTCTATATAGAGTGTTTGAATTATTTGTACCTTCTTAGCATGATCAAGAGCAGGACAATCAGAAATATCATGTCCAACAACTTCATAGAAAAGTGTACACAACTGGCACCCTGATGCGTATATTGGGCGTATTCTGCTCAAGTGACTACCAATGTGTATCTAATTGTTGTGGCAAATAGACACGATTTCATAAGAATGGAAATGAAACAAATACAAGTAATGATACATAAGACTATATTATATATATATATATATATATATATATATATATATATATATATATATATATATATATATATATATATATTATGTTAATAATCAAAAAGTGGAGTAGCAAAATTCTTGTGTTTACATTTTAAAAAACAACCTCTCCTTTTTTTCAGCATTGTAGGTGAATGTTATTTCTATTCGATAACAATGGGGCCTAATAAGGGATTCCATACATAATTTTACAACTTTATCACACGGGCAGTTTCTATGAGATAACAAAAGAATATATGAGAATGGAACTGACTGTTACCATTCATAGAACACATATGTGTTACGAAAGCTTCAACTAATCATAAAATAGTTTCTTGACAGAACACATGTTCGTCATACGTAATGAAATGTTTTTTTTATAACAATTATTACTCTTTTTAAATTACTGTTGTTATTTTCGTAAATTCTGGTGTATGTCATTCGTGTATTATATGCAATATATGTCATATTAATTATTACAAAATATAACAAATTTTACATGCTTATTGATGATAATCAGAAACACCAGAAACAAATAGTATTACTGAGCCCCTTAAATATGATTACTGAGCCCCTTTAAATATGATTGCTGAGCTCGTTAAATATTATTACTGAGCCCCCTTAAATATGATTACTGAGATCCTTTAAGTATGACTACAGAGCCCTTAAATATGATTACTAAGTCCCCTTAAATATGATTTATTCACCTGATAAAATATGATTACTGAGCACTCTTAAATATTATTATTACTAAGCCCTGTTAAATATTATTACTGGGACCTTTTAAATATTATTACTGAGCCCTCATAAAAAATATAATTACTGGATTCCATTAAATATTATTACTGTACCTCCTTAAATAAGATTAATTAATTCCCTTGGGGGACTGGTTTGTCTCGAGGCGAGACGGCTGCCAGGTAAAAATGGATATTAACATGCAAAACTCAGTTCCTAGTCTCTAGGGACATCGTCAGAGGTAAAAGCTGGCGAACGAAAAAAAATTAGTTCCCTTAAATATGATTACTGAGCTCTCTTAAATATAACTAATTAGTTCCCTTAAATAGGATTACTGAGCTCTCTTAAATATAACTAATTAGTTCCCTTAAATATGATTACTGAGCTCTCTTAAATATAACTAATTAGTTCCCTTAAATATGATTACTGAGCCGTATTAACTATAACTAATTAGTTCCCTTAAATATGATTACTGAGCCGTATTAACTATAACTAATTAGTTCCCTTAAATATGATTACTGAGTTCGCCAAAATGGGTGGGACCCTGATCTCGGTCAAGTGAGAAAAAAAATAGAGCTCCTGTCACCTGCCACGCATGTCATTACAGGCGACTAATGTGTTTAGGGTCACAATTTTTGCCGGTGCCATCTTCGGTGCTTTCGCTGGTGTGAAGACGACGTGCTTCATAATGAGGAACGGGCTCAGAAGGGGATCTGGGCACTATGGAGTTGTGCAATGAAGATGATCTGTCGGCTAACTGATTACTGGATCCCTTTTAATATTATTACCGGACCCTCTTAAACATGATTAATGGGCCTTTTAAATATGATTAATGGATCTCTAAAATATGGTTAATGTTTGCTTAAATATGATTAATGGACACTTTAATGCGATTAATGGGTTCCTGAAAAATATATTACTTGGTACCTTTATATATGATTAATTAGTCAGTTAAATATGATTACTTGATCCCTTAAATATGATTATTTGGCCACCTTAATATTATTATTTTAAAAAAAGTAGTTTCCTCCAGGCTGCCTTTCACGGCGTATGAAGAATGTGGTGTCGTTGGCAATATTTTTCTGTGACAGGCGCATTTTTAGGTGATAGAGTCGGCATCACGCCAGGCCGTCGTAACTTCGCAGAAAAATTTATGGTACCCATTTTTTGAGGTTTTTTGAACCCCGAAGTCTTGAGATCCGAAACAAATCCGTGGTTTCTGGAGTTTGAACCTGGACCTTTCGAATTAGGAAGCGAGCTAACTACTCAGGCACCGAAGCTCCAATATTATTATTTGACCCTCTTAAATATGATTAATGGGCCCATTATCTATGATTAATGGGCCTTTTACGGGCCCCCTTAAAGATGATTACTGGGTTCCCATCTATATATGATTACTGGGTCTTTACTTATATACGATTACTGTGTCTCCATTTATATATGATTACAGGGTCCACATTTATATGTGATTACTGGATCTCCCCTTATATGTGATTACTGGGTTTCCGCTTATATAGGATTACTGGATTCCCGCTTATATATGATTCTGGGTCCATATTTATGTATGATTACTGGATTTTTACCTATATATGATTACTGGATCCCCACTTATAAATGATTAATGGGTTTCCTCTTATATATGATTACTGGGTCCTGCTTATATATGATTACTGGACCTCCACTTATATATGATTACCGGTTCTTCACTTATATATGATTACTGGGTGCCCACTTATATATGATTATCTGGGTCAAGTTTATATATGATTATCTGGGACCCACTTATATATGATTGTTGGGTCCCCGTCTATATATGGTTACATGATCCGCACTTATATATGATTACATCATCCCAACTTATATATGATTACATGATCACCACTTATAAATGAATACATGACCCCCCCCCCCCTTACTTATGTATGATTACATGATCACCACTTATATATGAATACATGATCCCCACTTATGTATGATTACATGACTCCCACTTATATATGATTACATGATCCCCACTTATAAATTATTACTGGATCCCCACTTATATATGATTACAGGGTCTCCGTCTATAAATGATTACTGGATCTCTATTTATATATAATTATTGGATCTCTATTTATATATGATTGCTGAGTCCCTACTTGTATATGATTACAAGATTCCCATATATCTATATGATTACAGGATCCCCGCTTGTATATGAGTACTGGGTCCCCACTTATATATAATTACTTGGCCCTATGAATACAAGTACGATAATTGAGTCCTTTTAAATATGATTACTGGACATCCTTTAAATACGATTCTATTCTATTCTATTCTATTCTATTCTATTCTATTCTATTCTATTCATGAAATCAGTTTCAATGCAGTCCACATATCCGCTCCATCGCCCGTCCAAACATTACTTGAAGCGTAGGCAGAATTACTGTTCCTGTAAAGTGTTGATTGTAGATACATCTGGTTTTTCCACTAAGAACTCCGTTTCTCCCAAACCCCTTTTCCGCCATTAGACCCATCTGACTTTAAATATATGAATCATTGCCCCACCCATCCCCCTCCTCTTCTCTAAAGGAATGAAGAACAAACTTGCCGATGTTCTCTTTATCTAGAGTCAGGCCAGACTCAGTGCCAGAACTGCCACCAACCGTATCGACTATTGCAGCGCCCTGGAAAGTGCACACAGGTTAACGTGCTCACTTTAGAGTGGAGGAATCCAAGAGCTGCATCCACTCCTGCCGTAGAGACTGTCTGTCAGTCTTCTGATTACTGACCTTCTCTTAAACTACTTGTCTCATTGAATCAGCTACTTTTGTTGTAAGTGATAAAAAATTTAATGTTTCAAGACAAAGGTAACATGGGACATAACTCATCCATAGAGCGTAGTCAGAATGAATTATTCTGGTTCAACAGAAAAAGTGGGACACAGAAACATAAACAATGAACGTTAATCGATCGCCTGGCCGTTCAGTCAAAGATACCAAGTACAAACAAGCCCGGAAATCTAAGAATCTTAACGGCATTTCTCTTAGATGGAAGACACGAAAGAGAATTTGAAACAAAACGTCAGAAAGCCAATTCTGTGACATAACAATTGTAATAAAATACTCAAATATCCTAATGATAACCAAAATATCAATGACAGACTGCCCTGTTCACCATATGTGCTCAGTCTTAAATATGAGACTTCAAAACTGTAAGATTACACACTTGAGAAAAACCATTAATGTCACCAAAAGAGTTACAATTGAAAAATAATGAACAATTTGCAAGATACACTTTGCAAGAAACATGCAGCAAGATAAAAGAAAAATAAAATGGTCATGTAATCTTAAGAGAATATAGTCAAAGCAGCTACCATTCTTCGACCACAGGAGCTCACAAACTGGCTTCAGTGTCACAAAAAGACCAAAATTCACATGGAAACGCATGACAGAATGCTTGCTTGGAACAAACTAACAGTCTGTGCGGCAAATGGTAGGAGACTTCAGCTTTTCAAATAAACATCGAATGTTCAGAACAGACAGTTGTAGATGTCACAGCATTTGTTGTGATATGCAGGTAAAAATACACGTCTTTGAACACACGAACAAACAAGTAGATCACTGATGCGTGGGAAATAATCGTGCATATGGATCACCAAACACTAATTAGAATTTTAAAAAGTTAACCACTCATCACAAAAATACAATGATATTAAACTATGTTATTTCAAAAATACATCCAAATATAACCATGCTTTTATGTTGCTCAAAATATAGTTATCTCTAAAAAAAATCTTAAATACAAAATTCAAAGCTTTATGATAAATGATTCTCAGTAATATATAATAGCATAACTGAGCGAAATATTACATGTCATATATTTGCCACTGCTTTTGAAGTTGAGAAGTCCAGCGCTCTCTCTAGTTGTTAAAACTTTCCCAGGCTCAACGAGCCAAATATTCATTCTACTTTCAGTCTGATGGACTGGAGATTGTCAGGCTGGGACTGAATCGTAATCATTTTATTATCAAGTCAGTGTTGTAATCACTGTGACACTGATGCTCTCAATAAGTAGATTATTATTTGAAATAATACAAAATGGAATTTCATTGTAATGGTGTCGATGTTTAGAGAATCACGCAGTACAACACCGAATCAAACTAAAAAATATGAGATCATTGTACTTTCAGTGCTTTTATGTACGGGAGAAAAACAGACTTGGAAAATATCCAGAATGACATCTTTTCACACAAACTTGCTCTCCAAGGAGAATACCAGACTACTTAACTAACTAAATGAATAGGCCGGAATTGCCCAAGACGTGCAACGAAGAAGCACATAGCGATAACAGGTAAACAAGAGGTATTGCACACAGTGATACTAGGTAAACAAGGTAGCAGGTAGGTCGTGTGCTGAGAAGATATCCAGCAACAATCACTGCGGGAAGCGAAAGAGAGACAGGCCAAGGACCATCTAGTGGTGGATAATGGAAATTGTCACATACTGAGAGAGGTGTAGAGATTACGTCGTTGCTCAACGAGATAGCACCGAGGGGAACGAGCACTGTTTGACTGGCCTGTATAGTGCCAACTAAATTACAAGACAAAGAATTCATTGTGTCGATGAACAGACCTACAAGCCAAAACCAATGATGTTTTTTTATGTCTGAAACTGCGAAGATGAAAATATGTACCGACATATCGATGTAAAACTAACGAAAATAAGATAAATCGTGATTATGTGATGCACTGTTTAAAAAAGGGCTGAAGCACGAGAATATATTTTTGTTTTTCCGCTCTTGTGTTTTACATCGTCGAGGGGGGTTCTTGACACGGCGCAATTGTGTTCTTCTTACATTATGATTTTTGCGACACTTGATGTTTTGCCAATCCATCTATTTGTAGGTCTTCCTTTCCTAAATGCAGCGCTATATCTGGCTGTTAATGCTTATTTTGCAGCGCAGTTTGCTGGTAGTCGTGTTGATGTTATATTATCAACTCATTTACATTTTTATAAAATAATTCTACTAAAAAGGTTCAATTTTCATATCGCTTTCTCTTCCATTTTTCTTCAATTATGTCGTTGCCACCTCCTATTTCGTTCGTTACTCACCTAATATAGGTAATGTATTATTATAATAGTATTATAATATTATAATATAATATTATTATTATTATTAGTTGCTATTGTTGTAAACGTACTTGTACATTAAAACATCTCCCACAGAATTTGCGAGATTGCAAGTACATTGCCTCTGATACTTCAATCATTGTTATATGTTACTTCTAGATAAACTCTCGTTATCTGTTTATAGAAAATAAATTAAACAATAGAGTTGTATACTTAGATAATAAACCGTCCATTGTGAAAGTTGCTAATAACAACTTCAATCTTCTATAGCTGTACCTCTCTTGTGTGTGCGTCGGTGACTGTACAGGATATTGTAGACACAGAATTCTCTGTCTTAGGTGGGCACTTATGATCAGAGGCGGCCGTATGGGCATTGATTGTTCTGTTCTTTCTGTCAGATTTTATTTCATTTTTGGTTATTCGATATTTCTTGAGCTAGTAAATGCTCTATATGATATTTTACTAGCCATAATTGGAGGTCATGGGTAAGGGTTTCACGGGAAATTACGTCAATCAATGCTATTTTTGCTTAATGTTCACACTTGGAACAAGAGTTGTACTTCTAGCACAAAACAACTAGATACGTTGTTAATATAGACGCAGATACGCACACGACTCATACATTTTAACGTAGAATGACTAAAGAGACTGGTAATATGAAAGCACTTGAAAAAAATAAACATAACAATAATGACTAATATAGCACAAATATATGAAACTGTCTAAACCAAAGAAATTGTACAAACTAATGTTAACACAACGCAGACCAGGCTGCAGAGGTAATATTGTTTCCAGTGTAAGACGGCAGCTGTGTTCCCTGCTCCGGAATGCTGATGTATCGCAAGTCTGTTTGAATCGTCCACCTTATCCATATCTGCTGTGGAAATATATATATATATATAAAACATTAATCACAATGATATATTTACAAAAAGAACAATTACAAGTTAAATTGCGCTATTTATGACAATTATATGTCAAATTCAGTAACGTTGAATATAACATTTTATTTTGTTTTCTTCTTTACTTTTCACATATAGCAGCAAAACTATGCACTCATATAATGCGTCAAGCATACTTAATAAAAACTATACACGCTTATAATGCTCCAAGTATATTTAATAAATACTGTACATGTATAAAATTCCCCCAGGAAAATATAACTTAATAAAAAGCTGAGCACTCATATGTGTACCTAATAAAAACCATACACGCAAATAATGAATAATTAAACTTCATAAGAATTATATGCATACATAATGTCCCAAATATATTAAATGAAAACCTTACACGCAGATAGTGCTCCAGTTATACTTTATAAAAGCTTTATACGAATACAAAATCCCTGATATATTTAATCAAGGAATGATACATCATAAGATCTTTAGTAGAAAGTGCCATAGCTTAAACAACAGATCTACACCTATGTTTCATAGATTATACCAAAGCATTTGACAAAGTAAAGCACCAAGAAATAATCAAAATTTTAGAAGGCATAAACGTAGACAGCAAAGATCTAAGAATAATAAAGAACATGCACTGACAACAAACAGCGGCCATAAGAACTGGAAATCAGTTGGGAATGTCTCAACAAATAAAACAGGATGTTAGGCAAGGTTGTGTGATGTCACCAGATTTGTTTAATATGTATATTGAAATTATTTAAGATCCAAAAGGGGCATGACTGGAATAACAAGCAGAGGTCATAATTTAAATAATCGAATGTATGCCGATGAGACAGTCTTAATCGCTAAGAGTGAAAATGAGTTACAAGAAATGTTTTTTTTTTAATTGTTGTTGCTGTACTACTTTCTAAGACATGATCTACAAAATAAGTCAGCCAATGACTGCTTGTTTGTCAACATCAATGGGCAGGAAAAAGACGATAATTTGAGCAATTCCGTTATTTTATTTTATCGTCTCTTTCACGCATGTAACGGACCGGATAAAGCCGCTGTTGGATGCCATAAGCACAGTGTAAAGATTGTGCCCCCGGTAGACAAGGTATTAAGACTTAATTACAGCTATTAAATCTTCTACTTCTTCTAGCCTTCCTCTTTCTACATTATAGTGAAGGAAAGCAAAAATAAGGGACTCAGCCTTAATAGCAAAAAGGCAGAAGTAACTGTAACAACAAAGAGAAAGACATCATCTCAGTGCACAGTAAAGACAAATGGAACAATATTAAAATAGGTAAATGAATATAAATATCTGGGAACATTGTTAACCTCAGATGGTAAATGTACAACAGAGGTGAGATGCAGAATGGCTCAGGCAAAAGCAGTTTTCCAAAAAAAAAAAATGAAGAAGATACTATGCAATCCATTTTTGAAAATAGAAACAAGAAAAAGAGTTCTTAAATGTTATGTAGAGCCAGTCTTAACATATGGATGTGAATCATGAACAATAGGACAACAGACAAGTAAATTAATGGAGGCTGTAGAAATGTGGTTTTACAGAAGAATGTTGTGAATACCATGGACAGCTAAAAATAAGATTGACGAAATCGTTCTGAAAGAGTCCAGAGCAAAAAGAGAGCTAATATCCAATATTAGGAAGAAACAGTCATCATTTTTGGCCATGTAATGAGAAGGGTACAGCTGGAATATATTGTAACAACTGGAAAAATCGAGGGACAAAGAGAGAGGGAACCAAAGAGAAAATATACCAGACAGCTTAAGAGAATGGCTCGGCAGAAGGTCAACAATAGAAATGATAAATAACTGTTGAGATCGAAAGTTGTGGAGAGACATGATCACCTACGCCAGCAGGTACGGTACTTGATGAAGATGATGATGATCTAATCCAAATATGTACACATATAATGCTCCAGATTCACTTAATATTGATATGTAAAATAACGTTATGGAAAAATTACCTCAACGGAATTTATATACATGAAACTGCAGGGAAAACAAAAAACGAGCATCCTACTATTATTGAAGCATTAATAACACGAGCATGTGATGTTTTATCTGAAAGGAGCCGGTGACGGGAAAGTGGAAAGACTTGAAAAAAAAAACAAAGCAAGAATTTTGGCCCTTCCGTACCTTCTATTTAGATCGAATTCTCAGGACAATCGGCCTTTATTGTCCGGTCCAATATGCCTCCCTTCCCCGACAGACCCCCAGTAATTGGATAGTGCCATAAAGATTCTTTTACATCTTCTATTTAGGAATCAATTTAGTAGAAGATTAATTATGTATTTTATTATTCTCTTTTCTATGTCGATGTTGGTCATGAAAACTAAAATCATAGTTGACATCTTTGAATCATTTGTTTTTTTTTTTTTTTTTTTTTTTTTTGTTAACAGAGAAATTAAATAACGTCAGCTCTCTAAATCTCTCTTCGCGTTGGTTAATCTTTTCTTCTTGCTTTTTAAAAACTCTTTTTCCCTGTCTGTTCACAGTTCTCTCTAAATCTCCGTTTTGTCTCCATAATTTTTGCTACCTATGCCTCTGGACCGCGTTTGACGTCGAAGTTCAGTAAAGTCGTTGCATGATCAAAGAAGGTGTTCCAGAGTCCTAGGCCTCCCATCCGCAGTGATATTCGTCAGAGCTGATCTTTCCTAAGCGGTAAAGGTAGATCAGAGTCTGCTGTGGCCTGTTCTCAGACTGAAAAGATATGTTATGGGCGTGTCGTGGCAGTAGATTTACTGGATTCTGCATGTCATTTTTATTTGCATCTTTTGCTTCCAGTTTGTTCTGCAGAATAGCATAAATACAATAGCGTGCATTCTCAACAGCATACCCGGGAGGAAAAGTAAAGGAGAGGCAGACAACACGACGATGAAAAGTGGAGGTATATGTGCACAGTGTGAACAAGACATGGGGTACCTTGCAGAGGATGACCAAAGTCAGAGAAACATTTGTTTAAAAAATTGTGGTTGCACTACTACTCTCTAAGTCATGATCTACAAAATAAGTCAGCCACTGACTGCTTGTCTGTTTACATCAATGGACCGGAAAAAGAAGATAATTTGAGCAATTCCGTTATTTTATTTTTATCGTTTCTTTCATGAATGTAGCAGACCGGATGAAACCGCTGTTGAATGTCATAAGTACAGACCAAAAATTGTGTCCCCTGTAGACAAGACATTGCGACTTAATTTATGCGATTAAATCTTCTACTTCTTCTAGCCTTCCTCTTTCTATATTATAGTGAAGGAAAGCAAAAATAAAGGACTCACCTTAATAGCAAAAAGGCAGAAGTAATTGTAACAACAAAGAGAAAGACATCCCCTCAGTGCACAGTAAAGACAAGTGGAACAATATTAAAATAGGTAAATGAATATAAATATCTGGGAACATTGTTAACCTCAGATGGTAGATGTACAACAGAGGTAAGATGCAGGATGGCTCAGGCAAAAGCAGCTTTCCACAAAAAATGAAGAGGATACTGTGCAATCCATTTTTGAAAATAGAAACAAGAAAAAGAGTTCTTAAATGTTATGTAGAGCCAGTCTTAACATATGGATGTGACTCATGAACAATAGGACAACAGACAAGTAAATCAATGGAGGCTGCAGAAATGTGGTTTTACAGAAGAATGTTATGAATACCATGGACAGCTAAAAAAATATTGACGAAATCGTTCTGAAAGAGGCCAGAGCAAAAAGAGAGCTAATATCCAATATTAGGAAGAAACAATCATCATTTTTGGCCATGTAATGAGAAGGGTACAGCTGGAATATATTGTAACAACTGGAAAAATCGAGGGACGAAGAGAGAGGGAAGCAAAGAGAAAATATACCAGACAGCTTAAGAGAATGGCTCGGCAGAAGGTCAACAATAGAAATGATAAATAACTGTTGAGATCGAAAGTTGTGGAAAGACATGATCACCTACGCCAGCAGGTATGGTACTTGATGAAGATGATGATGATGATGATCTAATCAAAATATGTTCACATATAATGCTCCAAATTCACTTACTATTGATATGTAAAATAACGTTATGGAAAAATTGCCTCAACGGAAATTATATATATGAAACTGCAAGGAAAACAAAAAACGAGCATCCTACTATTATTGAAGCATTAATAACACGAGCATGTGATGTTTTATCTGAAAGGAGCCGGTGACGGGAAAGTGGAAAGACTTGAAAAAAAAAAACAAAGCAAGAATTTTGGCCCTTCCGTACCTTCTATTTAGTTCGAATTCTCAGGACAATCGGCCTTTATTCTCCGGTCCAATATGCCTCCCTTCCCCGACAGACCCCCAGTAATTGGATAATGCCATAAAGATTCTTTTACATCTTCTATTTAGGAATCAATTTAGTAGAAGATTAATTATGTATTTTATTATTCTCTTTTCTATGTCGATGTTGGCATGAAAACTAAAATCATAGTTGACATCTTTGAACCATTTTTTTTTTTTTTTTTTTTTTTTTTTTTTGTTTGTTTGTTAACAAAGAAATTAAATAACGCCAGCTCTCTAAATCTCTCTTCGCGTTGGAGAATCTTTTCTTCTTGCTTTTTTAAAAACTCTTTTTCCCTGTCTGTTCACAGTTCTCTCTGAATCTTCGTTTCGTTTCCATAATTTTTGCTACCTATGCCTCTGGACCGCGTTTGACGTCGAAGTTCAGTAAAGTCGTTGCATGATCAAAGAAGGTGTTCCAGAGTCCTAGGCCTCCCATCCGCAGTGATATTCGTCAGAGCTGATCTTTCCTAAGCGGTAAAGGTAGATCAGAGTCTGCTGTGGCCTGTTCTCAGACTGAAAAGATATGTTATGGGCGTGTCGTGGCAGTAGATTTACTAAATTCTGCATGTCATTTTTATTTGCATCTTTTGCTTCCAGTTTGTTCTGCAGAATAGCATAAATACAATAGCGTGCATTCTCAACAGCAAACCCCGGGAGGAAAAGTAAAGGAGAGGCAGACAACACGACGATGAAAAGTGGAGGTATATGTGCACAGTGTGAACAAGACATGGGGTACCTTGCAGAGGATGACCAAAGTCAGAGAAACATTTGTTTAAAAAATTGTGGTTACACTACTACTCTCTAAGTCATGATCTACAAAATATGTCAGCCACTGACTGCTTGTCTGTTTACATCAATGGACCGGAAGAAGAAGATAATTTGAGCAATTCTGTTATTTTATTTTTATCGTCTCTTTCATGTATCTAGCGGACCGGATAAAACTGCTGTTGAATGTCATAAGCACAGTACAAAAATTGTGCCCCCTGTAGACAAGATATTACGATTAATTTCTGCGATGAAATTGTCTACTTCCTCTAGTCTTCCATTTCTACCTCTTCATGTGTCGATGAAAGCTCTGTTTACTGTACTTCTGGTAGTCTCAACCATTACCACTTCAGTTTCTCTGAATTTGTCACTCCAAATTAGTTTTGGCCTGTCTCGAGCTGAAAGTAAAATACACATTTTTTTTTTCTGAAAGATTCAACCAGACGCAGACAGCCTTCTCCACCTCATGAAAGAAGACGAGGAAACTATGTCCAATATGTAGAGTAGATATTTTCTGGGTGACAGCCTTACATAGTCTTATCGGAAATGGATGATGGAATGTAGTTCAGTACGCAATAGAACAATTGGTATGGCCGGACAGATTGACAAATGAACAAACAAAATTAAATTCTTAGTCTTCCTCAATCAAGTATTGGGGGCCTCGGTAGCCGAGTTGGGAAAACCACCCGACTGGACTACCGACGTTCGAACAACCCGTGTTCGATTCCCGCTGGGAGCAGTGTGAGTTGTGCTCGTCGGGGCGGAAAAAAAAATATCCCCACTGTCAACCCAGCCCGTTGGCAGAAATGGGTACCAGGGTATTACCCTGGGAAGGTGAGGAATGTTGCCTCGCATCTGAGTTTCAATGCTTGAGGCGACACTATCCAGAAAATCTCAGAAGATTTTTGGATAGGCGGCCGAGCACATATGGGTGTAAACTGGCGTGCTAAGACGCCGGTTCAAGTCTCATACTTTACCTTTACGTTATCAATCAAGCATTCACCACACAAACACACACGCAAACGCCACACACACACACACACACACACTGTTATAGGAACAAAAGGAGGAGGAGAATGAGTTAGAAAGCCCCCATTTGTACTGCGCTGTATTAGACTTCCTCTCCAGCCCTCCTCGAACAAATATACGGTATAGTAGAAAAAAGCTACTTGGCTAGTGGATCCAGAAAAAAGTAACGTATTTATTTAAATATATACTGAGTAAAAAATATATATATATACTTGTATTTGCTCAGCGCAAAAAAACAAACAGTACAATGTAATTACATATAATGAGAGTAACGAACGAATCGGGGACCATTGATTGCTTTCTGTTTTAGGAAAATGTAAAACATCATAAATAGAAAGTGCGAATGCCCTGGTTTTGAAAACGATGAGGCCATCATCATCATGATCTATGCTTGCTGGCATTGGTGATCATCTCTCTTCAGTAGTTTTTGTCTCTACAGTTTTTTTAAAAACATTTTTATCTTATTTTGCTGTAGACTTTCTACAGTGAATTTGTTTAAAGCTGTCTGGTTTCTTTCTCTGTGTTCTTACCTTCCTCGACTCAGTGAACCACTTTGTCAAGCTGATTCAACTAGAGAGTCGATAGGGTTCACTTCATCACAAAGTCAACTGTGCGACCACTACATCACTGATGCTCACCCAGAATGATTATATCATATTTGTCGCCATCATCTACATATTATATCATATTTGTCGCTATCATCTACATATTATATCATATTTGTCGCTATCATCTACATATTATATCATATTTGTCGCTATCATCTACATATTATATCATATTTGTCGCTATCATCTACATATTATATCATATTTGGCGCCATCATCTACCAATTATATCATATTTGGCGCCATCTTCTTCTTCTTCTTTTCTCTTTCACTGATACCTAAAAGGTGTCGTGATTTATATCATTTGTCGTTCTTGTGCTGCCCGAATTGTCTGAATTAGTGATTTTCCTTTGTTGTTACATGTCTCTGTCACTGCATCTATCCATCTTCTTCTGGGTCTTCCTCTTGGTCTTTTCCCATGCATTCTCGAGAAAAACATCATCTACATATTATATCATATTTGGCGCCATCATCTACCAATTATATCATATTTGTCGCTATCATCTACATATTATATCATATTTGGCGCCATCATCTACATATTATATCATATTTGGCGCCATCATCTACCAATTATATCATATTTGTCGCCATCATCTACCAATTATATCATATTTGGCGCCATCATCTATATGTACTTATTTTGTTGCTTTGTTAGCCCAACGGTTACGTTTCCTCATCGTCATATTTGTAAAGGACCTTGATTGAACGTAATTGTGATGAATCGTGACTTCACAACGATAATAATTAATTCTAACACAAACAGTCAGCTTTGAGTTATTACTGACCGTTTCCATCCTATGTGTGGTCCGTAATCTTGACTTCCAGTAATAAGCAATTCTCAAAAAGACATGTCATTTAACTTTTAGTTTGTTACTTCCTCTCAGGGCAGAAGACAGCACATAGGGCGGAAATCATAGCTCTCCACAAGTGACGATTTGCTGCTAGATCCTGTAGTTCTTGATTGTTTATTATTTCCACGATTTCTGTAGTAATTGATGTACGTATCGATTCTCTTGGTCTGCCTTGTTTTGTTTTACCAGATAGTTTCCACGTTAAGTTCGATGACGAAGTCTATCTTCATCCATTTTCATCACGTGACCGTTGTATTTTTAACGTTTTCTTCTTATAAAGCTCCCCCCCCCCCGTATTCTTGTTTATTTTCGTTTCTTATCTAATCGTTACTTATTTTTTACGTTATCTTAATTAACACCCCCTATTTTATTATATAAATCCCATATTGTTCTTATTGTTCATAAGCAGCTAAATATGTAATAAAAGTACAAATACTTACCTCGCTTTAAATTATGTGTACCTGTGTTTTTAAACAAACAAATATACATTTACTGTTTACACATGCTCTTCTATTGGCAAAATAAATGGAAAATAAAATAATAAATACATTTTAAAAATTTAAACTGTTACTTTGCGTTAATGTAACCTCTATTAGGCCACTGTTTCTATTCCGACATTTTCAGTTTTGAGATAATTGTTTGACTTTTGTGTTTATATATGTTCGTGAGTCGTACTTTCCCTGTCGTGTTTTTGTTTAAAGTATAAATATTTGTTGTCTTATACCTGATGAAGGCTTTTACTGAAACATCGTATTTGTTTCGTCCCTCCACAGATTTCGATGTTAATTAGCGTGTTATGTTTATTTCATAAATAACCTCTATTCCGATTCTCTAAAATGCGCGTGACAAACTGCTCGTGTCAATGAATGGGAAAGAATAAGAAATGAAGATATCACAAGAATTATTCGACCTGCACTGTGTAGCAGTCTGATCGCCTCGTTGCTATAAACACTTTTCTTTGCTCTTGTAAAACATGGACTTTCCACCTGGTTCACCTTTCCACCTTTTGTTGTTATCTGCCCACTTTAGTCTTGACCTGCCTCGTCTGCCGTGTACCTTCCCTTCCAAAATGACTTTTACAAGGGTATTATGCCTCTTCACACGTCCAAACAATTTCGTTGTCTTTTTTTCGAATTGTGTTATATGGTTATTTTTTTCCACTTTCAGCTGATTCAGATCATCCGTGTTTGTCTTTTCTCCTTCCACCCAATTTTCCCCATTTCCCATTAGATCCACATTGCAAAGGGTTCAATCTTGTGTTCTGTTTTCTTATTTAATGTCCATGTTTCTGCAACACACCGGAATGTTGAGTAAATATAGCATTTTGTTATTCGTAGTTTTATTTCTGATGTTATTTGCTTTGATGCGAGTATATTTTTCATGTTTTAATTGGTTTTTGCCTTTCCTATCCTTTTTTTTATTTCTCTCGTACACTTTACTTCACTTGTTATAATATGTTCAAGATATTCTTGAACTCTTTCTAGACTTTTTCTTCCACCTACTTCAATAGAGACTTGGTAAACTCACTGTAGAGTTGTGCACGCCAGTGAAGTCTTCACTAAATTTTGCGCGAATATTACTTTTTCCTATTTTAAACATCGACAGTCCCTCAGGTGTCCCAATCCATACAGGCAGATATTCTCCAACATAAAAAATACTCTAATTTTTTTTTATCGTCGTAAGCGTGGAAGTTCTTTTCTTTTCATGAATTTTTTCCGAGCATCGGCCATTTTTGGCCTACTCTTTTTTGTTTATTTCCAAATGCCAGATGTTATTTAACGTGCGCAGAATGCACACAGAACCTCCAGTTTGTGTACCCTTATCTGAGAGGCTAGACATCAGATCTCACTACCCAGATACCAAGAGGCTAGACATCAGATCTCACAACCCAGATACCAAGAGGCTAGACATCAGATCTCACTACCCAGATACCAAGAGGCTAGACATCAGATCTCACTACCCAGATACTAAGAGGCTAGACATCAGATCTCACTACCCAGATACCAAGAGGCTAGACATCAGATCTCACTACCCAGATACCAAGAGGCTAGACATCAGATCTCACTACCCAGATACCAAGAGGCTAGACATCAGATCTCACTACCCAGATACCAAGAGGCTAGACATCAGATCTCACTACCCAGATACCAAGAGGCTAGACATCAGATCTCACAACCCAGATACCAAGAGGCTAGACATCAGATCTCACTACCCAGATACCAAGAGGCTAGACATCAGATCTCACTACCCAGATACCAAGAGGCTAGACATCAGATCTCACTACCCAGATACCAAGAGGCTAGACATCAGATCTCACTACCCAGATACCAAGAGGCTAGACATCAGATCTCACTACCCAGATACCAAGAGGCTAGACATCAGATCTCACTACCCAGATACCAAGAGGCTAGACATCAGATCTCACTACCCAGATACCAAGAGGCTAGACATCAGATCTCACTACCCAGATACCAAGAGGCTAGACATCAGATCTCACTACCCAGATACCAAGAGGCTAGACATCAGATCTCACTACCCAGATAATAAGAGGCTAGACATCAGATCTCACTACCCAGATACCAAGGAAAGGGTAAATCCACGAAAGAACCACGAATTAGATTTTGTTGAAAAAAATTCAACCACCTGTGGTCGAGATCGAGCCCCCGAACCTTCCTGTCCAGATGCCCACGTCTTACCTTTAGACCACCCAGCCTCCACTCACTGTCTGGTAGAACTGGATTGAACAATCGCCAGATCGCGTTCTTACCTCCAGCAACATCATAATTTGGAAGATTATTTTGCACTACTTTGTTAGACATGTATACTGTTCATCCGAATTCAATAAGCGTGTGTCTCGCCTAGGCTGATCACAAGCCTTCGACCTGTCTGGCTTCGACAACCTTTCTTGTAGCATTGCCACCCCTGGTAATCTCTTGATTTTATGAGGACACGCACGCCTCTCTTTCACAAGATAGAAAGAAACACCGTCAGAAAAGGAGTGTACGGGAGTGCGTGGGTACTGTTCACGCAGTACATACACATACATTGGACGTAGTGTATGTATACTATACACGCAGTACATACACACAAATTAGACAGAGTGTACGGGTACTGTGCAGGCAGTACATATACAGCTATTGGACGAAATGTATGGGTATTGTTCACATAGTATATAAACATAAATTGAACAAAAGAGAAAAGATTAGCGTGGCCCTTTGTACATTTTCTTTTTCCGTTAACAAAACGTGAACGGCTGGTGGCCGAATCGATAAATTGTCAGGCTCCATCACGAGAACGCGGGTTCAAATCCCGGTAGGGACTAACATTGTTTTCTTACTATCCGAAGTGAAATAAATCAGGCGCGAACATCTAGTGGCGACTGCACTGAAGAAGCGGCCTTTATTCTCCTGTCCCCGGGGCAGACTACATAAATTGGAAAATGTGAAGATTTATTTTAAAAAAATATTATTATTATTATTATTAACAATAAAAGTAATAATTTTAAAATGGCAATAATCCTGTAAAATTCCTCACATTGCTAACCATTTGCCGATAGTGACAAAATGAATATTGGTACTGCCACAGCGCTCATTATAAGTCATGAGACTTATCCACGTCGCTTTCGTCTTTTTCTGTTCTATAGCTGTAGTTAGTCCTAAGCCCCAGTATCACTGCAAACGAACTAAAGTCCATAATTGCTCAACCACCCGTGCCAGTGGAATCTTCCGAATTAATATAGCATCTCATTAAAGGATCCAAACAAAGAAAGCTGCAGTCCCCATCATTGAAGCCACAGTACACGCCAAAAAACATAAGGCGTAGCCGCACGGAAAGTGAACGCAACTATATGTACTTCGTCATACGATATCATCATTTTCTGTTCATGTATTTGTGGAGAGCATATTTATTTATTCGTTTTTTCTTTCTGGATTAACAAAATGTCTTTCTGGATGGAAAATGTTGACGAACTCTGTCAGTGATGCACCTAAGACATCCAGGTTGACGAAGTCTGTCAGTGGTGTCCCAAAGACCTCCAGGTTGACGAAGTCTGTCAGTGGTGCCCCAAAGACCTGCAGGTTGACGAAGTATGTCAGTGATGCCCCAAGACCTTCAGGATGACGAAATTTGTCAGTGATGCCCCAAAGACCTCCAGGTTGATGAAGTCTGTTAGTGATACCAAAAGACCTCCAAGTTGACGACGTCTGTCAGTGATGCCCCAAAGACCTCCAGGTTGACGAAATTTGTCAGTGATGCCCCAAAGACCTCCAGGTTGATGAAGTCTGTTAGTGATACCAAAAGACCTCCAAGTTGACGACGTCTGTCAGTGATGCCCCAAAGACCTCCAGGTTGACGAAGTATGTCAGTGATGCCCCAAAGACCTCCAGGTTGATGAAGTCTGTTAGTGATACCAAAAGACCTCCAAGTTGACGACGTCTGTCAGTGATGCCCCAAAGACCTCCAGGTTGACGAAGTCTGTCAGCGATGCCCCAAAGACCTCCAGGTTGACGAAGTCTGTCAGTGATGCCCCTTAGACCTCCAGGTTGACGAAGTCTGTCAGCGATGCCCCAAAGACCTCCAGGTTGACGAAGTATGTCAGTGATGCTAAAAGACCTCCAGGTTGACGAAGTCTGTCAGTGATGCCCCAAAGACCTCCAGGTTGACGAAGTATGTCAGTGATGCTAAAAGACCTCCAGGTTGACGAAGTCTGTCAGTGATGCCCCAAAGACCTTCAGGTTGACGAAGTCTGTCAGTGATGCCCCAAAGACCTCCAGGTTGACGAAGTCTGTCAGTGATGCCTCAAAGACCTCCAGGTTGACGAAGTATGTCAGTGATGCCCCAAAGACCTCCAAGTTGACGAAGTCTGTCAGCGATGCCCCAAAGACCTCCATGTTGACGAAGTCTGTAAGTGGTGCCCCAACGACCTACAGGTTGACGACGTCTGTCAGTGATGCCCGAAAGACCTCCATGGTTATGGGATGAAAAAGAAGAATGAATCTAAATCAAAAGCCCTCAATGCTAAACGATCAGCTGCTTGTTTTAAGAAAACTCTGACAAAACACATCAATCCACGAAAGTAATAAGCCCCTTCATGCACTGTTAACTTATTTCTTCATAAACATTTTACACTTTCAGTGACGATCTCATATGTATGCCTGTGGCCGTGATGATGAACTAGTAGAAGCGCTCATTGTCACAACATTTGGATAAAGATTGTGTTGTAGAGTGCCCGTTTTGCCTCTAGTGTAATTTCCTGGTTTTACAAATAGTGGTGACAGTTATCCAATGATTTGACAAGCTTAGTCGCATCTTCAGTCTATTTCTGCTGCTTGTGAAGTGACGTTTGGCACTATACTTCCCAGGTATTTAAATTTCGCAACTTATTTTAATTAATTGTCTGCGGTCTATCGTTATGTTGATGTTCTGTTTTTTTCTTGCGATGTTCATGACTTCTGACTTGTTGGTGTTAATTTTCTTGTAAAGAGTGCCTGTGCGATTTAAATAAAAAGTAAAGAGCCCCCGTCACGCCAAGTGGCGTATAGGGAATATGGTGTTAGTGACAATCATTTTTACAGACCTTCGGCACATGATTTTTGGGGTAATGTGGTCGGTATTGCGCCAGTGCTGCTTTACACTCCCAGAAAAAATCTTATACCCATTTAAGGCTGGGTGAACCCGGGAGCCGTCGGTCGATATCGATCCCGAACTCTTGTCCTTTGTAGTCCAGTTCACTAACCAATGAGTTATAGCGGCTCCCGCCTGTGCGATTAAGTGCATTTAAGTGTTCTTGTAGATGTTTTATTTTCCCATATAGTAGTGCATGATAATAACTTGTGATCAACATATAATACAGAATATGTATAGTTAACTAAAGAAGGAAAATCATATACTGACCTTGAACTTCCACTCTGACTCCGGCCATTTGTATTCGTTCTGTTGATCGACAAAGATAAACCCCAGAGTCGTCAGTTCGTGCATCCTTGACCTCAAGTCTACTGCTGACGACCCCTGAACTCTGTTCGTTTAGAGTCACTGAGGTATGAACACTGTACCGGTTGTCCTTACCCTGCAAAAGTGGCTCTCCATCTGACAAGGGGAAAAAAATTATCATTTAGAAGCATAAAGTCTGTAGTTACCTAAAAACGAGCAATGTTTTAAGTTATTGGCAAAACAGGACAATCTTTTAAAACATAGTCTATCTATAAGACAAGAGGTGAAAATCTCCACATTTGAGATGGAATGGGTGGTCTAGAGGTAAAACATACGCCACTGGACAGGAAAATACCTGTTTCAAAACCGGTTACTGACCGTGGGAATTTGTTACTTCAAATCTGTGGTTTCTTCATTGCGTTACCCTCCTCTGATCTCAAGGCAGTGAAGTCCGATGTTTAGCCATCTCTGGGTAGTGAGGTCCGATGTCTAGCCATCTCTGGGTAGTGAGGTCCGATGTCTAGCCATCTCAGGGCAGTGAGGTCCGATGTCTAGCCATCTCTGGGTAGTGAGGTCCGATGTCTAGCCATCTCTGGGTAGTGAGGTCCGATGTCTAGCCATCTCAGGGCAGTGAGGTCCGATGTCTAGCCATCTCTGGGTAGTGAGGTCCGATGTCTAGCCATCTCTGGGTAGTGAGGTCCGATGTCTAGCCATCTCAGGGCAGTGAGGTCCGATGTCTAGCCATCTCTGGGTAGTGAGGTCTGATGTCTAGCCATCTCTGGGTAGTGAGGTCCGATGTCTAGCCATCTCAAGGCAGTGAGGTCCGATGTTTAGCCATCTCAGGGCAGTGAGGTCCGATGTTTAGCCATCTCAGGGCAGTGAGGTCCGATGTCTAGCCATCTCAGGGCAGTGATTTCCGATGTCTAGCCATCTCAGGGCAGTTAGGTCCGATGTCTAGCCATCTCAGGGCAGTGAGGTCCGATGTCTAGCCATCTCAGGGCAGTGAGGTCTGATGTCTAGCCATCTCTGGGCAGTGAAGTCCGATGTTTAGCCATCTCTGGGCAGTGAGGTCCGATGTCTAGCCATCTCTGGGTAGTGAGGTCCGATGTCTAGCTATCTCTGGGTAGTGAGGTCCGATGTCTAGCCATCTCTGGGTAGTGAGGTCCGATGTCTAGCCATCTCTGGGTAGTGAGGTCCGATGTCTAGCCATCTCAGGGCAGTGAGGTCCGATGTCTAGCCATCTCTGGGTAGTGAGGTCCGATGTCTAGCCATCTCTGGGTAGTGAGGTCCGATGTCTAGCCATCTCAGGGCAGTGAGGTCCGATGTCTAGCCATCTCTGGGTAGTGAGGTCTGATGTCTAGCCATCTCTGGGTAGTGAGGTCCGATGTCTAGCCATCTCAAGGCAGTGAGGTCCGATGTTTAGCCATCTCAGGGCAGTGAGGTCCGATGTTTAGCCATCTCAGGGCAGTGAGGTCCGATGTCTAGCCATCTCAGGGCAGTGATTTCCGATGTCTAGCCATCTCAGGGCAGTTAGGTCCGATGTCTAGCCATCTCAGGGCAGTGAGGTCCGATGTCTAGCCATCTCAGGGCAGTGAGGTCTGATGTCTAGCCATCACTGGGCAGTGAGGTCTGATGACTAGTCATCTCAGGGCAGTGAGGTCAGATATCTAGCCACCTCAGGGTAGTGAAGTTCGATGTCTAACCATCTCAGGGCAGTGAGGTCCGATGTCTAGCCATCTCAGGGCAGTGAGGTCCGATGTCTAGCCATCTCTGGGCAGTGAGGTCTGATGTCTAGTCATCTCAGGGCAGTGAGGTCAGATATCTAGCCACCTAAGGGTAGTGAAGTCCGATGTCTAACCATCTCAGGGGTCCGATGTCTAGCCATCTCAGAGCAGTGAGGTCCGATGTCTAGCCATCTTGGATAACAGTGAAAAATAGGAGGTCCCATGTTCACTCGCGCACGTTAAAGAACCTGGGTAGTCGAAAAGAACAGACTAAAACAGTGATCGTTGCTGGACAAAAATTGGTAAACAAAATCTACCTATGTTGCGCTTTGTCGTAAACTAGCGACATAACGCATTCACGCTCACGTGAAAGGTGAATGATAAAAAAAAAAGAGGAGGAAGAGATGAAATGCTTTAATACGAAAAAGAAAGATTAAGTTCACAAGAATAGACAGAATGAGATAAGGTAACAACAGATAAAAAGTGATAGAATATTGCACTGCAAAGAGCGACAGAAAATGTAGTTGATAGGTCATGCCATAAGGCAGTGGTCCGTAAAACTTTGACACCTTCGGCTTTCTTTCTCTGCTGATCATAAACTGACGGCGCTCTCGTGGCATTTACAATCTGGTAACCTCTGATTTATTTTTGCGTAGGTTACTACTTTAGGTACATAAATGAAGTTCAGGATTTTTTTTTTTTTTGCGATCGCCTGCGTTCATCGCTGTGAAGGCCATATAAACTAGGAAGTGAATTGTGCGTGTTAATTCGTTTTTCCCTGGCAGCTGTACACACAAGAGTCCCTCACCGCATAGGCAGATAACTCAGTCTTCGGAGGTACTCATATATTTTTCTGTAGATGAATAATTAACGTTTCAAGCCGGGCTTCGCTGCTGAGACCAGGGGTGGTTGCCGCAGAGAGAAATCATAAATAAAAATCTCAACTGGTGCAGCCGAACTCACAACCTCTCTGTCTGGAGACCGGCGTCTTGCCTCGAGACCAACCAGTCCCCTCAATAAAGACATGAAAGTGAATTAATGTATGAAAAAATAAACATAGAGCATACATATGTTTACAAATGATATTTTCTCAATAACACTATTAATCATTTCATCGGCTGAACATATAATACATCAGGACTATTATAAAAATGTATCTCATTTTCAAAGAACAAAGAACAGTTGTTTACTTAATTTATAACAAACAATAAATTCCTTTATATACTAAAAATAATAAGTGCTTAATATTAATATAAATAACAATAATATGTAGGTATTGTCAATTTATAATGTATAGACAATGAATAGGGGCAGGACAATATCTTCGACGTGGTGCTCTGGTCAAAGTTTGGTGCCGTTCCTGGGAACTACTGTCATAAGCTGATAAGCCAAACCTTCTACCGTTACGCAACTACAGATAGACGATCTTGCTTATTGCATTACAAAGACCTGAAGTCTGATGGAATGATGACGTCAGAGAAATCCTTTAATTGCAACAGCTGTCACTTAACACAATTCTCTCTGGAATAGAAGAAAAAACGGCAGCTTCCCACAACGTTTTACGCTCAAATTAAATATGTTAACAGTTAAGCTATAAAAAATAAATAGAGTGCTCTTTGCTTATTTTCATAACATTAAAGTGTGTGAATTCTTTAGGGGAGAAGTGCCTTTATTTATTAGGGAAGAAATGTTTTTATTCACTTAGAAGGAAATGTCTGTTCATTAAGGAAGAGGTGTCTCTATTTATTAGGAAATACGTTTCTCTATTCATTAGGGAATAAGCGTCTCTATTCATTAGGGAAGAATTGTCTTTTCATTAGGGAAGAAGTGTCTCTATTCATTAGTGTAGAAGTGTCTATTCATTAGGGAAGAAGTGTCTCTATTCATTAGGGAAGAAGTGTTTTCTGTTCATTAGGGAATAAGTGTCTCTATTCATTAGGAAATACGTGTCTCTATTCATTAGGGAAGAATTGTCTTTTCATTAGGGAAGAAGTATAAAATTCATTAAGGAAGAAGTGTCTCTATTCATTTGTGTAGAAGTGTCTATTAATTAGGTAAGAAGTGTCTCTATTCATTAGGGAAGAAGTGTTTTCTATTCATTAGGGAATAAGTGTCTCTATTCATTAGATTGCGGACGATAAAGAGACAAAATACTGGATAGCTTGGTTTCATGGCATAGAAAACAGTCAACAATAGAACTGATACGATGCACTGTAGATAGAAGATTGTGGAAGGACATGATCGCCTACGCCAACCAGTATGGTACATGATGATGATGATTCATTAGAAAAGAAGTGTCTCTATTCTTTAAGGAAAAAGTGTTTCTATTCATTGGGGAAGACGTGTCCATTCATTAGGGAAGTGTCTATATTCATTATGAAATAAGTGTCTCTACTCATCACAGAATAAGTGTCTATTCATTAGATAATAAGTGTCTCTATTCATTAAAGAAGAAGTGTCTATATTCATTAGGGTATAAGTGTCTCTATTAATTAGGGAATAAGTGTCTCTATTCACAATGGAAGACGTGTCTCTGTTCATTTGGCAAGAAATATTTTTATTAATTTACAAAGAAGTGTCTATTCATTAAGGAAGCAGTGTCTCTATTTATTAAGGAAGAAGTGTCTATATTCATTAAATAAGTTTCTATTCATTAGGGAAAAGATTTCTCTATTCATTAGGGAATAAGTGTCTCTATTCATTATGGAATAAGTGTCTATATTCATTAAGAAAGAAGTATCTATTTATTAGGGAAGAAGTTTCTCTGTTCATTAAGGAAGAAGTATCTATTCATTACGGAAGAAGTTTCTCTATTCATTAAAGAAAAGTGTCTCTATTAATTAAAAAAGAAGTATTTATTCATTAGGGAATAAGTGTCTCTATTCATTAGGGAATAAGTGTCTATATTCATTAGGGAATAAGTGTCTATATTCATTAGGGAATAAGTGTCTCTATTCATTAGGGAATAAGTGTCTCTATTCATTAGGGAATAAGTGTCTCTATTCATTAAAAAAGAAGTATCTATTCATTAGGGAAGAAGTGTCTCTATTAATTAAAAAAGAATTATTTATTCATTAGGGAATAAGTGTCTCTATTCATTAGGGAATAAGTGTCTCTATTCATTAGGGAATAAGTGTCTCTATTCATTAGGGAATAAGTGTCTCTATTCATTAAAAAAGAAGTATTTATTCACTAGGGAATAAGTGTCTCTATTCATTAAGGAACATGTCTCTATTCATTACGGAAGAAGTTTCTCTACTCATTAGGGAAAAGTGTCTCTATTCATTAAAAAAGAAGTATTTATTCACTAGGGAAAAGTGTCTCTATTCATTAAAAAAGAAGTATTTATTCATTAGAGAATTAGTGTCTCTATTTATTAGGGAATAAGTGTCTCTATTCATTAAAAAAGAAGTATCTATTCATTAGGGAATAAGTGTCTCTATGCATTAAAAAAGAAGTATTTATTCATTAGAGAATTAGTGTCTCTATTTATTAGGGAATAAGTGTCTCTATTCATTAAAAGAGAAGTATCTATTCACTAGGGAATAAGTGTCTCTATTCATTAAGGAACATGTCTCTATTCATTACGGAAGAAGTTTCTCTACTCATTAGGGAAAAGTGTCTCTATTCATTAAAAAAACAAGTATTTATTCACTAGGAAAAGTGTCTCTATTCATTAAAAAAGAAGTATTTATTCATTAGAAAAGAAGTGTCTCTATTCTTTAAGGAAAAAGTGTTTCTATTCATTGGGGAAGACGTGTCCATTCATTAGGGAAGTGTCTATATTCATTATGAAATAAGTGTCTCTACTCATCACAGAATAAGTGTCTATTCATTAGATAATAAGTGTCTCTATTCATTAAAGAAGAAGTGTCTATATTCATTAGGGTATAAGTGTCTCTATTAATTAGGGAATAAGTGTCTCTATTCACAATGGAAGACGTGTCTCTGTTCATTTGGCAAGAAATATTTTTATTAATTTACAAAGAAGTGTCCATTCATTAAGGAAGCAGTGTCTCTATTTATTAAGGAAGAAGTGTCTATATTCATTAAATAAGTTTCTATTCATTAGGGAAAAGATTTCTCTATTCATTAGGGAATAAGTGTCTCTATTCATTATGGAATAAGTGTCTATATTCATTAAGAAAGAAGTATCTATTTATTAGGGAAGAAGTTTCTCTGTTCATTAAGGAAGAAGTATCTATTCATTACGAAGAAGTTTGTCTATTCATTAGAGAAAAGTGTCTCTATTAATTAAAAAAGAAGTATTTATTCATTAGGGAATAAGTGTCTCTATTCATTAGGGAATAAGTGTCTCTATTCATTAGGGAATAAGTGTCTATATTCATTAGGGAACAAGTGTCTATATTCATTAGGGAATAAGTGTCTCTATTCATTAGGGAATAAGTGTCTCTATTCATTAGGGAATAAGTGTCTCTATTCATTAAAAAAGAAGTATCTATTCATTAGGGAAGAAGTGTCTCTATTAATTAAAAAAGAATTATTTATTCATTAGGGAATAAGTGTCTCTATTCATTAGGGAATAAGTGTCTCTATTCATTAAAAAAGAAGTATTTATTCACTAGGGAATAAGTGTCTCTATTCATTAAGGAACATGTCTCTATTCATTACGGAAGAAGTTTCTCTACTCATTAGGGAAAAGTGTCTCTATTCATTAAAAAAGAAGTATTTATTCACTAGGGAAAAGTGTCTCTATTCTTTAAAAAAGAAGTATTTATTCATTAGAGAATTAGTGTCTCTATTTATTAGGGAATAAGTGTCTCTATTCATTAAAAAAGAAGTATCTATTCATTAGGGAATAAGTGTCTCTATGCATTAAAAAAGAAGTATTTATTCATTAGAGAATTAGTGTCTCTATTTATTAGGGAATAAGTGTCTCTATTCATTAAAAGAGAAGTATCTATTCACTAGGGAATAAGTGTCTCTATTCATTAAGGAACATGTCTCTATTCATTACGGAAGAAGTTTCTCTACTCATTAGGGAAAAGTGTCTCTATTCATTAAAAAAACAAGTATTTATTCACTAGGAAAAGTGTCTCTATTCATTAAAAAAGAAGTATTTATTCATTAGGGAAGAAGTGTTTCTATTCATTAGGGAAGAACTATCTATTCATTAAGCAAGAAGTGTCTATTCATTAGGGAAGAAGTGTCTCTGTTCATTAGTGCATAAGTGTCTATTCATTAGGGAAGAAGTGTCTCTGTTCATTAGGGAAGAATTGTCTCTATTCATTAAGCAAGAAGTGTCTATTCATTAGGGAAGAAGTGTCTCTGTTCATTAGTGTAGAAGTGTCTATTCATTAGGGAAGAAGTGTCTCTGTTCATTAGGGAAGAATTGTCTCTATTCATTAAGCAAGAAGTGTCTATTCATTAGGGAAGAAGTGTCTCTATTCGTTAGGGAAGAAGTGTCTCTATTCATTAGGGAAGAAGTGTTACAATTCATTAAGCAAGAAGTGTCTCTATTCATTATGGAAGAAGTGTTACAATTCATTAAGCAAGAAGTGTCTCTATTCGTTAGGGAAGAAGTGTCTCTATTCATTAAGGAAGATGTGAAGAAGTGTCTCTATTCATTAGGAAGAAGTATCTCTATTCATTAAGGAAGATGTGTTATATTCATTAGGGAAGAAGTGTCTCTATTCATTAGGGAAGAAGTGTCTCTATTCATTAAGGAAGATGTGTTTAGTGTCTCTATTCATTAGGGAAGAAGTATCTCTATTCATTAAGGAAGATGTGTCTCTATTCATTAAGGAAGAAGTGTCTCTATTCATTTGAGAAGACATGTCCATTCTTTAGGGAAGAAGTGTCTCTATTTATGAAAGAAGAAGTGTCTATTCATTAGGATATAAGTGTTTCTATTAATTAGGGAATAAGCGTCTGTATTCACGGGGGATGAAGTGTCTCTGATCATTAGGGAAGACAATTTTTATTCATTTCTTAATATTCGTATCTTATTAATAATAAAGAAATATCTATTCATTAAGGAAAATGTTCTCTATTCATTAAAGAAGTATCTATTCATTAGGGAAGAGGTTTCTCTTTTCATTAGGTAATAAGTGTCTCCATTAAGAAAGAAGTATCTATTTATTAGGGAAGAAGTGTCTCTACTCATTAAGGAAGAAGTGTTTCTACTCATTAGGGAAGAAGTGTCTATTGTCTATTCGTTAGGGAAGAAGTATCTATTCATTATAGAAGAAGTGTCTCTATTCATTAAGAAAGAAGTATCTATTTATTAGGGAACAAGTGTCTCTACTCATTAAGGAAGATGTGTCTCTATTCATTAAGGAAGAAGTATCTCTGTTCATTAAGGAAGATGTGTCTCTCTTCATTAAGGAAGAAGTGTCTCTATTCATTTGGGAAGACATGTCCATTCTTTAGGGAAGAAGTGTCTATTCATTAGGATATAAGTGTTTCTATTAATTAGGGAATAAGTGTCTCTATTCACAGGGGAAGAAGTGTCTCTGATCATTAGGGAAGACAATTTTTATTCATTTAAAAATGAAATGACTATTCATTAAGGAAAATGTTCTCTATTCATTAAAGACGTATCTATTCATTAGGGAAGAGGTTACTCTATTCATTAGGTAATAAGTGTCTTCATTAAGAAAGAAGTATCTATTTATTAGGGAAGAAGTGTCTCTACTCATTAAGGAAGAAGTGTCTCTACTCATTAGGGAAGAAGTGTCTATTGTCTATTCTTTAGGGAAGAAGTATCTATTCATTAAGGAAGCAGTGTCTATTGTTTATTCATTAGGGAATAAGCGTCTCTATTTATTAGATGAGAATTGTCTATTCATTAGGGAATACGTATATCTATTCATTAGGGAATAAGTGTCTCTATTCATTAGGGAATAAGTGTCTCTATTAATTAGGGAATAAGTGTCTCTATTCATTAGGGAATAAGTGTCTCTATTCATTAGGGAATAAGCGTATCTATTCATTAGGGAATACGTATATCTATTCATTAGGGAATAAGCGTCTCTATTTATTAGATGAGAATTGTCTATTCATTAGGGAATACGTATATCTATTCATTAGGGAATAAGTGTCTCTATTCATTAGGGAATAAGTGTCTCTATTCATTAGGGAATAAGTGTCTCTATTCATTAGGGAATAAGTGTCTCTATTCATTAGGGAATAAGTGTCTCTATTCATTAGGGAATAAGTGTATCTATTCATTAGGGAATACGTATATCTATTCATTAGGGAATAAGCGTCTCTATTTATTAGATGAGAATTGTCTATTCATTAGGGAATACGTATATCTATTCATTAGGGAATAAGTGTCTCTATTCATTAGGGAATAAGTGTCTCTATTCATTAGGGAATAAGTGTCTCTATTCATTAGGGAATAAGTGTCTCTATTCATTAGGGAATAAGTGTCTCTATTAATAAGGGAATAAGTGTCTCTATTCATTAGGGAATAAGTGTCTCTATTCATTAGGGAATAAGCGTATCTATTCATTAGGGAATAAGTGTCTCTATTCATTAGGGAATAAGTGTCTCTATTCATTAGGGAATAAGTGTCTCTATTCATTAGGGAATAAGTGTCTCTATTCATTGTGTCTCTGAAAGTTCAATCTCATGCCCTTGTAGTTATAAGCGGTATCATGGCAAAGTAGAGGATTACTATGATTGGACGAAGTATATCGGGTCATGGTGCTCCATGACGGCTGCGGTAGGTGACAAATAATAATAAATATACATTTTTATGTTGGGAAATCTCCGAGGCGTTAGATCAGCAAGTCATTTCAGGTGAAGAGGTATGTTTACAGCACTCGGGGAAAAAAATCATAAATAATCAACAACAGAAAAAAACAAAGAACGTAGACAGCCCGAAGCATAATCGAACCCGTGGACACAGTGCCTTGCCACTAGAAACAAACATTAGATCACACGGCCAACTAAGCTACCAGTTAGTTTCTAGTGGCAAGGCGCACGACTACGGTATCTTTGACGGCCTTGATTACCTCGTAACTTTCTGACCAGTGAAGTTCTGGTGAAGCTAAGACAGGCCATGTGAGCTGTGAGAAAGCCGATACAAGAAGTATATCGTTGTAGGAACGGAGCAACATCAGAGAAACTCTACAACAGCATCTAGTGACTGAGGCTGCCAGAATTACAAGAATCAGAAATGTGTATCTCTCTCGATATCGAAGCGGTAAAACAGAGGAAGAAAAGAAGAGAAAGACTTATTCTAGAGAAAGTTTTCAATGGTAGGCCAGAAATAACGATCACGGTATTTGGGTTAAGAAGCATCCATGCCACTCCCAAGTTCTTCCTAATTTATGGGGACTGTTGAGCTCAATCCCAGTTACGAGGTCACACAAGTCGATGTGACAAGTGCTTCTTTCTCGGGTCGGCTCTGACCAATAGTATTGACTTCTCAGCTCGTTTCTTCTTTATTCCATTTCCTTCTTCTTTAATCACTTGTCATTGGTCCTGGACCAACACGACAATCAATTGTTGGCTAATGAATAAGGGAAAAGCCTTGTGGAGTTACAACAAATTCTCAGACATACAACCTTCATTGGTCCCTTCTTTACTATAATTCACACGGTGACCTAATACAATTAGGACACACGTTTTGTATTTTTAGTGGCTTACAGCAAAACGTTTCATTAACAACATCGTTTTTACGATAGCGGCTTGTTAAACCTCTGATCAACGGTTCAATACCAAGCCGGAGAAAAATAATTCCTCCATTTTGGAAACAACCGGAAACCTCAAAGCAAGCCCTCATATGGGAAACAACAGGTAAAAGAAAAAGAGGAAGACCCAGGGAGACACTGAGAAGAACATTGATGAGAGAGGCAAGAGCAGCAGGAATCGGCTCCCTCAATGAGATAGAACTGCTTGCACAGAACAGAGACAGATGGCGAGATTTAATAAAATATCTTTAAAAGAAAACTGCTAGAACAAAAATTCATATAGGAGAAGGTGTATCTTGGTCTACGCCCTATGGGCCGGTTACGGCTCGAAAGGTCAATAGATAGATAGACAGCAAAAGGTTCCACGGCCGTGCCTTTGAGTTTAAAGTAACGGCAGTATAAACAAGGACATTGTAAAGAAAATCACATTTAGAGGCAAATTATAGGGGTAATATATTATTGAATAAAGTTCTGATAACTGTGTCACGAGGACACTGATTTATATCCCTTGGAGGCACTGATGAACCAAGCATCATGCAACATGAAAATAAGCGGGGCAAATCTGAAATAAATGGAGAGCCTCAAGTACTTGGGTACAACAATGACGTCATACGGAAGATACAACACAGAAATAAAGAGCAGAATACCTCAGGCCAAAATAGTATTTCAGAAAATGAAAAACATTTTGTGTGATAAGTCAATGTAGATAGACGTTTGAAACCTTTATGAGACCAACATAAAATAAGCTGTTCACAATCTTTCTCCTTTCGTTCCTGTTGTGTGCCAGTTTCTGGATTTGTTCCGATGTTTTTCTTCTCCAGTCTTCGATATCACCAATCTCCTCAGCTACATCTACGTCTTCCACATGTTACTGATCTCTGTAAATGGTTGCGTCCAGCCCAATACATCTTGTAACAGGGCAATTAATAGCAGTTTGCTCTCTTGTATCACTCACATAAGTTATTTTATCACCAACATGAGTTATTTTATCACCAACATGAGTTATTTTATCACCAACATGAGTTATTTTATCACCAACATATGTTATTTTATCACCAACATGAGTTATTTTATCATCAACATGAGTTATTTTATCATCCATATAAATTCATTTATTACCGACATAAGTTCCTTTATCACCGACATAAGTTCCTTTATCACCGACATAAGTTCTTTTATTACCGACATAAGTTCCTTTATCACCGACATAAGTTCCTTTATTATCGACATAAGTTCCTTTATTACCGACATAAGTTCCTTTATTACCGACATAAGTTCCTTTATCACCGACATAAGTTCCTTTATCACCGACATAAGTTCCTTTATTACCGACATAAGTTCCTTTATTATCGACATAAGTTCCTTTATTACCGACATAAGTTCCTTTATTACCGACATAAGTTCCTTTATTACCGACATAAGTTCTTTTATTATCGACATAAGTTCCTTTATTACCGACATAAGTTCCTTTATTACCGACATAAGTTCCTTTATTACCGACATAAGTTCCTTTATTACCGACATAAGTTCTTTTATTACCGACATAAGTTCCTTTATTACCGACATAAGTTCCTTTATTACCGACATAAGTTCCTTTATTACCGACATAAGTTCCTTTATTACCGACATAGGTTCCTTTATCACCGACATAAGTTCCTTTATCACCGACATAAGTTCCTTTATCACCGACATAAGCGACATAAGTTCCTTTATCACCGACATAAGCGACATAAGTTCCTTTATCACCGACATAAGTTCATTTATCACCGACATAAGTTCTTTTATCACCGACATAAGTTCCTTTATCACCGACATAAGCGACATAAGTTCCTTTATCACCGACATAAGTTCTTTTATCACCGACATAGGTTCATTTATCACCGACATAGGAAACTACTACTGTGGACATACACACGCGTTATTCATGACGATTTTAAAACACTCTTGTTTCATTTCTACCAGTAGTTCAGCATGACCAGCATAACATAAAATGTTAATTATATTTCCATTAATTGTTAAACTTGCGTTAATGTTTTTAAAAGTTATCTCGGTGCATAGATGAAGGAATCGCGCAGAAAAGCACATCTCTATCCGGTTCATTTCCTTACATGAATACATGAGGAAATGTCTCTGATACCTCCAAGTAGAATTGATGAATTAGAGTCTAATTGCATAAACAAAAACTGAAATTTCCCTTTTAGAGTACGCCATAAACTTTAATTAAATTTAAATTATGATGTCTTAAAATTAGCGTGATCCGTGCCGACTTTCTGTCACTAAAATTGTTGGAAGCATTTGTTTACTTATTGCCACTATTAAAATGTCAGGTACCTTATCTCTCTGTTTCTCACTTCTTCCATTTTTTTTTCAACATGTTACAATACAATCCAGCTGTTTTCTTCTAATTATTTAGTTGGCCAGTCAATCAGACAGTCAATCAGCCAATCAGTCAGTAAGATAGTTTAGTAGTTAGTTAGTTAATTAGTTAGTTGGATGGCTGGTTAGTTAGTTATTTGGTTGGTTGTTTGGTTTAGTAGGTTGGTTAGTTGGTTGATTTAGTTGGTTGGTTGGTTGGATGGTTGGTTGTTTGGTTGGATGGTTGGTTAGTTGGATGGTTAGTTAGTTAGTTGGGTGGTTGGTTGGTTGGTTGGTTTAGTTGGTTGATTGGTTTAGTTGGTTGATTGGTTTAGTTGGTTGGTTAGTTAGTTAGATTATTGGTTAGTTAGTAAGTTAGTTGAATGGTTAGTTAGTTTGTTAGTTAGTTGGTTAGTTAGTTGGTTCGTTATTTAGTTGGTTAGGTAGTTGGTTAGTTAGTTAATTAGTTAGTTAGTTAGTTTGTTTGGTTGGTTGGTTGTTTGGTTGGTTGGTTGGTTGGTTGGTTGATTTGTTGGCTGGTTGGTTGGTTGGTTGGTTGGTTGGTTGGTTGGTTGGTTGATTTGTTGGCTGGTTGGTTGGTTGGTTGTTTGGTTGGTTGGTTGGTTGGTTGGTTGGTTGGTTGATTTGTTGGCTGGTTGGTTGGTTGGTTGGTTGGTTGATTTGTTGGCTGGTTGGTTGATTGGTTGGTTGGTTTGTTGTCTGGTTGCTTGATTGATTGGTTGGTTGTTTGGTTAGTTGGTTGGTTTTTTGGCTGGTTGGTTGGTTTGTTGGCTGGTTGGTTGTTTGGTTAGTTGGTTGGTTTGTTGGCTGGTTGGTTGGTTTGTTGGCTGGTTGATTGGTTGGTTGGTTGGTTTGTTGGCTGGTTGATTGGTTGGTTGGTTGGTTGGTTGGTTGGTTGGTTGGTTGGTTGGTTGGTTGATTGGTTGGTTGGTTATTGTAATAGTGGGATGGGACGTACGCTCCTACAATGTATGGTGACAGCTTTACAAAAATGGGGCATAACAAAATAGTGTCGTTTCGACTTGCATGCGGTCTTCCTTCCTGTAGGCCCAAACGTCTGTAGTTTGTTGTGTCCCTTTTTTGTAAAGCTGTCACCATACCTTGTCGGAGTGTACGTTACACGTTTGGGGGCCTCGGTAGCCGAGTTGGGAAAACCACCCAACTGGACCACCGACGTTCGGACAACCCGTATTCGATTCCCGCCGGGAGCAGTGTGAATTGTACTCGTGGTTGGAAACCCCCCCCCCCCTTTCCCGCCCCCCGATCGTCCCAGCCGTTGGCAGAAATGGGTACCAGGATATTACTCTGGGAAGGTGAGGAATGTTGCTTTGCATCTGAGTTTCGATGCTTGAGGCGACACTATACAGAAATCTCCGAACATTTCTGGATAGGCGGCCGAGAACATATGGGTGGAAACTCGCGTGCTAAGACGCCAGTTCAAGTCTCGTACTTTACCTTTACCTTTACGTTACACTTCACTACTTGCTCCAGCTTTACTGCAGTCATCATCAAGTACTGGGCCTACTGGCGTAGGTGATCATGTCTCTCCACAACCTTCGATCTCGGCAGCTATTTATTATTTCTGTTGTTGACCTTCTGCCAAGCCATTCTCTTAAGCTGTCTGTTATTTTTTTCTCTTTGCTTCCCTCTATCTCTTCGTCCCTCAATTTTTCCAGTTGTTACAATATACTCCAGTTGTTCTCTTCTCATTACATGGCCAAAAAATGATGATTGTTTCTTCCTAATATTGGAAATTAGCTCTCTTTTTGCTTTGACCTGCAGTACTGCAATTATTTGCCTGTTCCCTAGTTAGTTATACCCTCACAGACAGAAGACAGCACATAGGACAGAAATCATGACTCCCTGCTACTTCCTTCTCATTAAATGATTTTTTTTTTAAATTACGGCTGTTTTCCCTAAATGACGGTAATAAGCTCCATTTTGGTCTCTGCTTTTTTTCAAAACATCATCATCACATTCTTGATCAGTCCATGGTATTCTCAACATTCTTCTGTAAAACTACATTTCTGTGGTCCAAATATTCTCAGGTCTTTTCTCTGAATGTCAACTATACATTTCCACATGTTCTATGAAATAAGACAAATGAAATTTTTGGGGCATGTTAAAAGACACAACAGCATACTAAAAGTAATCTTGGAAGGGAAAGTACAAGGTAATAGAGGCAGAGGCAGACCACGAGTAACATGGACGAGTAACATTAAAAGATGAACAGGTCAGCCTATGACAACCATGAAAGCAAGATATAGAGCAGAATAGCGCTCCATGGTAGCCAATCTTCGTTGCGAAGACGGCACTCAATGAAATCAGTTCAACCACTACTTAAAAGATCCATAGCTGAACATAGCGTCTGCCGATTCCTCAGGCATTACAAAGTAACTAATGAGGTCACAGTGTACAAATAATATATATATATATATATATATATATAATAATAAATGCATAAGGCTATTGAATTAATAACAAACAGCAGGAACAAGAGAGCAAATATTTGTTTCAATCAAGGTATGAAGTCTGCGTACGATGTTCGAAACCCACGGTAGACAGAAACGATTTTTTCTGTCAGGGGTGGAATAAAAATACTGAGTCTCACACGTCGTGGCGAATTCTTTGACCAAGCGGCATTTATCCCTCTGGTTCTATCGTGAGCCCTCCGACATACACCAGCAACGGTATTATGTGTCGTAAAGCTAGAAAGATAGTTTTTATTCACTGTATTTCAGCATCAACACGCCATCACAGTTCTACCAGATTTGAACTAAAGTGTATGATTTAAGCTGTGTTCAGCAGTTGTTTCTTGTAGTAATGTGCTTTTTTATAACATTATGCTGCAATAATAGGCCTGGTATTGACATTTGCAGTCCACAATTTGTGCACATTTAAAATGATCTCAGAAGAAAGTCTCAGGCAGGACGCATGTATGAATATTAATGTTATCCATAATGTAGCGGAAATTCATTGAGACTTTACACAATGTTGGCGACACGAAGGAGAGAATATTTGTAAATGGGGTTTTAGATGCAGACGATGTTGATAATGGATATAATGATGCAGGTAGAAATGTGGTGCGTGAGTGAGTTAGTGAGTGAGAATATTTGAGTGGGTGGAACTGAATGAATGTATGAATGTGTCTGAGTGGAAGTGTGAGTGTGTGAATAAGTGAGTGGGTTGGTAAGTGAGTGAGTGAGTGTATGTGGGATTGTGTTTGTGTGAAAATGTGAGTGTATGAGCACGTGTGTTAGTAGATATTTGAGTGAATGAGTAAATAAGTGAGGATGAGTGGTGACCTGTTAGTGAATGAGTGATTGAATGAGTGGATTTTGGTGGATGTGTGAGTCAACATGTGATTGTGTGTGGGTGGATGTGTGAGTCAACATGTGACTGTGTGTGGGTGGATGTGTGGGTGGATGTGTGAGTCAACATGTGACTGTGTATGGGTGGATGTGTGAGTCAGCATATGATTGTGTGTGAGTGGATGTGAGTCAACATGTAACTGTGTGTGGGTAGATGTGTGAGTCAACATGTGATTGTGTGTGGGTGGATGTGTGAGTCAATATGTTACTGTGTGTTGGTGGATATGTGAGTCAACATGTGACTGTGTGTGGGTCATTGTGTGAGTAAGCATGTGATTGTGTGTGTGTGGATGTGTGAGTCAGCATGTAACTTTGTGTGTTGGTGGATGTGTGAGTCAACATGTGATTGTTATTTTTGGTGGATGTGTGAGTCAGCGTGTGATTGTGTGTGGGTGGATGTGAGAGTCAACATGTGATTGTGTGTGTGGGTGGATGTGTGAGTCAGCATGTGATTGTGTGTGTGGGTGGATGTGTGAGTCAGCATGTGATTGTGTATGGGTGGATGTGTGAGTCAGCATGTGACTGTGTGTGGACGGATATGTGAGTCAACATGTCACTGTGTATGGGTGGATGTGTGAGTCAACATGTAAATGTGTGTGTGGGTGGATGTGTGAGTCAACATGTAACTGTGTGTGGGTGGATGTGTGAGTCAGCATGTGATTGTGTGTGGGTGGATGTATGAGTCAGCATGTGATTGTGTGTGTGTGGATGTGTGAGTCAGCATGTGATTGTGTGTGGGTGGATGTGTGAGTCAGCATGTGATTGTGTGTGGGTGGATGTATGAGTCAGCATGTGATTGTGTGTGTGTGGATGTGTGAGTCAGCATGTGATTGTGTGTGGGTGGATGTGTGAGTCAGCATGTAACTGTGTGTGGATGGATGTGTGAGTCAGCGTGTGATTGTGTGTGGGTGGATGTGTGAGTGAATGTGAAATTGTATATGTTTGTGTGTGTGTGTGTCCTTGGACATACCAGCTGACTTAACGAATAGAAAGATGATTCCAGTCGAGCGATATCGGTAAAAAAAAACACAGCGAAATATTCAGGAAACCTTGGTGAACGTACCAAGTCGTACAATTTGTCCAACCATCTTAATCGCCTCTTTACATTGATTTCAGTACATCATCGCGCAAGTTTGAGAGTAATGAACAGCGCAACTCTTCCTCCATTCATCTGATCTCATTGTTTGCATCTCTGTGACGGGGCAGATTGTCACAGAGCAGTAATTAAAAGCAGAAAGTAGACAGAATACGGATCATTAATAAAAGTACAAATAAATGTACAATAAGACAAAGTTACGGTAAAGCTGGTATTTTGTTAGAGATAAATAACCGCATAAAAATTGTATATTCCAGCTTTTTCGGATACAAAACAAGGATAAATAATTCACGTTTCGACTTAAAGACTTCATCAGTAGGCAGAGACACAAATTAAAAAATGGATTACGCGAATAAAAAGCGAATCATGGTTCTGGGAATGTGGAAATGGAAACATCTCATTTGCCGGAAATTAGGCTCGGGAGGTTCGGGGGAAACAGATTAATGTACCAGAACTAGAAAAGTGAACAATGAAGTCTAATAATTTAAACAGGAAACGAAGTAGATAAATAACACAAGTGGAGACACTCAAACATGCATAACACTAAACTGACGGTTACACTATAGGCAAAGTTGAATATAAGAGAAGTTCTATAGATGTTCTAAAGATGTTCTATCGCTGGGGAAGCAATGTCAAGAGAGAGAATTTCTTACCCAGAATTACAAGCAAATCCAGATACGTACATCTGAAACATCATCTTATTCGGTAAATAAATCGAAGTGGGGAAACTACAGAAAAGCTGCTATAATAATTTGATGTAAGTGCATGTGTGGATAAGAAGTGAGATAGACTTTGCTAAAACCACGCTGGTTATGAGACATGTGATACTAGCAACAAAGTACGGGAATATCAAATGAACAATAAATTACTATATTCCTGTAACGCTAGAATAAAGTAAGTGCGGTCGGCAGGAAGGATAGACAACAACAAATGTATTGTGTTGACCCAGGAGTCTGACAATATAAACTGAGCAAATATAACTGGACTGACTTAATTCAGTTTGAACTAGCTGTTAGCGAATCATTTCAAAATAGGAAGGTTGTTTTTTTTTTCTGTTGTTGATTGGTTTGTGATTTTTTTTCCCCGAGTGTTGTAAACATACCTCATTCGCCGATCTCTCGCCTCAGAAGTTTCCCTCCATAATAGTATTCGTGTATTATTTTTTTTTATCTTTAGCTTATTTGTTATACAAACAAAATTCACAGAACTCTCGGCAGCAGGTGGCAGGCTAATAATTCAGATTCACGGGTATTACACACCTGGTATCCGTTGTATCGTGTCATTCATGACTGAAAATTCCAGTATACACAGAAATGTAAATTCACGAGTTTTTGTGTTTTTTTCGTTGAATGTAGTTTAACAAAAAAAAGATAAAGTGTGCAGGAAAATAGCAACACCATAGGGTAAAACAGTTTGCTAGTTTGCTGCAAAGATCCGATGAATGTGTGTGTTTTTGTTGTTTTGTTTTTTTTAATAATGGGCTCGCTAAGATTTGTGGACCAATAATTTTAAAAGTCTAGCAATAATGAGAAAAATATTATTATTACTACATAATAATATTAATATAGATTTTATTTTAGCGGGTGTCAAAAAAAGAGCCAAACACGGCCATCAGAACCTTCAGAGCATAAACTTCAGAATTGAGACGATGAGCAGAATTCCCAGTCTACTTTGAAAAGTCGCAGCGGGTCTTTGTTATCAAATACAGGGTGTTTTTAAAGTCGCAGTGCAGTGAATTTCTACTCTCGGAAGAAAAACGTCACCAGAAATGCGGTTAACTAATGCGTCACACAAATTGTAAAATATTCAAATATACTTGACTGCTATCGGCGAGCTTATAATGGGTAATGTTGGTATTAACACAATAAAGTTGTGCCTAAAGCATATGTTGAAAATGTCCACCACGGGCCTCAAGACATGTCGCGATTCGTCTTTCCATATTTGCGAAAACCTTCAGAATAATGTCTGGTGATATTTGTTTAATCTTGTCTACTATTTCAGTCTTTAGGTCATTAATTGTCTGCGGATTATTTTCATAAACTTTCCCCTTCAATGCCCCCCACAGATAATAATCTGGGGGTGTTAGATCTGGTGAACGAGCAGGCCAGATTCCACGTGAAATAATGCGATTTGCAAATATGCTTTCTAAATAATTGAGTGTTGTTGTGGCTGTGTGTGCTGTTGCCCCATCCTGCTGACACCAGGATTCCATAATTTCCCGTTCTGTAAGGTGTGCTATGAACGGTTCCAGAATTAAAGTACGGTAACGTTCTGCATTTATTGTTTCATTAAAAAATATAGGTCCTATTATCCGCATACGACTTATAGCGAACCACACTCCGACTTTTTGATCGTAAAGCGGCACTTGATGAAATTCATGGGGGTTTTCACTGCTCCACAGCCGATTGTTCTGACTGTTCACATAACCGGATAAATGAAACCAGGCATCATCAGTGAAAAAAGTGACGTCAAGGATGGCAGCGCCATGTTCATAAATAAAATTCTGAAACCACACGCAGTAGTTTAAACGGGATTCATAATCTCTTTCTTGGAGTTGAGACACTTCAGTTAATTTGTATGGACGATAGTGTAGTTCACTTCTTAAAACCTTGTGAACAGAACTCTTAGATATTTGCACCTGTTGAGACAAGTGGTTTAAAGATGCATTTGGACTCATTGTAATTCTGTCTTGGAGTTCCATAATTTGGTCTTGTGAAATTTAAGGTCTTCCAGATCGGTGGGTGTTTCTTTAATGAATGTGCATTATTTGAAAATCTAGTTGTTCCAATTTATTTATGTAAATCACGCATCATGTACTGCTGTAGCTTGTTCCTTTTTCGGTAAAGTTAAACATATAACATCACTATTCACAAAAGGTATTCGAAATATCCACCACGTTTTAGTTGGCAAATGTTGATACGTTTTTTCATATTGTCAAAAACCTTACGCAGTATGGGCTGTGTAACATTATTAATGTTGTTGGCGATTGAAACCTGCAGCTCATCGAGTGTGTGGGGATTGTTTTCGTACACTTTTCCTTTCAGTTCACCCCAGAGATAGTAGTCCATGGGAGTAAGATCAGGAGACCGTGCAGGCCAAATTCCGCGAGAGATTATACGATTAGCAAAAATTTCATATAAAAATTCCAGTGATTTTACAGCAGTGTGAGCAGTTGCGCCATCTTGTTGAAACCAAGCTTTTTCAATTTCTGGCTCAGAAAGTTGGGTTACGAATCGCTCCAGTATGTTAATCCTGTATCTTTCTGAATTTATTGTGTCATAGAAGAAAATTGGGCCGATTATCCGCTGACGACTCATTGCACACCACACTCCTACTTTCTGATCGTGGAGAGGCACTGGGTGCAATGCATGTGGATTTTCATCACTCCAAAGACGATCATTCTGCCTATTCACGTACCCAGACAAATGGAACCATGCTTCATCTGTGAAGAAAGTGAAATCAAGGATTTCCTCACCTTCTTGGGCTAGAAAATTATCAAACCACATACAATAATTAATTCTGGATTGGTGATCTAATTCTTTTAATTGAGGAACGACGGAAAATTTGTACGGATGTAACTTTAATTTTTTTTTCAGAACTCTATGAACAGTACTGCTTGATTTGTGTACTTGTTGAGCCAGCTTTCTTATTGATTTGCCAGGACTCATTAGAATGCTGTCCTGGATGTTGAGAGATGTTACTTCAAGAACAGATGGTCTACCAGGACGGCTAAAATCATGTACACTACCGGTGTTTTGAAATTTGATTATTAAATTACTCACAGTATTTCGATGAGGCACTGGTGTATCAGGAAATCTATTCACAAATTGTTCAACAACCCCATTCGAATACTTGCCGCCGTTACGGAACACATGCTCCACTATAAATACTCTTTCTTCAATCGTTAACACCATTGTAAGCCAGATCTATCATGTAGCAGTGATGTTTAAATGAACACGTAAATGGTGCTTGAACTATTACGTCATACATAGATAAAATTTAGGTGCGTAATTATTTCAACAACAAAAAATGCACAGTCATTAAAGAGACACCCTACTAAAAAAAAAACTGCACGAATTAGCGTCCAAGATGAAAAGCAATGGTTTATGTCACACGTGTTGTATTTGGCTCATGAAGAACAGTTGAAAATTATGAAAAAAATTTTAAACCCACGTGAAAGAGATGTGCGTTTGTGTGTGTGTGTGTGTGTGTGTGCGTGCGTGCGTGCGTGCGTGCGTGCGTGTGTGTGTGTGCTTGCAGGTGTGCGTGCGTGTGTGTATGTGTGTGAAGAACAAGATGCGGTACGGAGTGAGGGATGTTCAGTTATTGGAATATTTTTATTTTATTTAGTTCTTTAGATAAAGCAAATGCACACTAGCAACGAGTGAGACGGGGGAAAGCAGGGAGCGACAAGACAGACAGAAGAACAATTTAAACCGCCGAGGGACGGGACGGACTGACTGATATATAGACAGACGGATATATAGACAGACGGATATATAGACAGACGGATATATAGACAGACGGATATATAGACAGACGGATATATAGACAGACGGATATATAGACAGACGGATATATAGACAGACGGATATATAGACAGACAGATGGATAGATAGACGGATGGACAGATGGATGGATGGATGGATGGATGGATGGATGGATGGATGGATGGATGGATGAATGGATAGATGGATAGGTGGATAGGTGGACAGGTGGACAGACGGACAGGTGGACAGACAGATAGACAGATAGATAGATAGTTGTGATTCTTTATTATTATTACACAGGACTGCTCTCCTCATATGTAGGTTTTTGCTTTCGTATCGCCATTCTGATAGATTTTGACACTTGTCGCGAACTGAAATTGTAGTTAGTACAGTCTAGAAGACAGTATGAAGAATGTTCACTACTTTGTCCAAAAGAAGTAAAAAATATATATATTATGTCAACAACAAGAAACAGAGAGAGAGACAGAATAGAGAGACAGAAAGAGACAGAGAGAGAGACAGAGAGAGACAAAGAGAGAGAAGCAGAACTGTCAAAAATCCTTGCGCGTGGGGTGGATCATCTGAATCTTTAATAAGTACAATGGTGGGAAAAGTAAAACCTTCCTAGAATTGCAGGTAGTTTTATTCCATTGTAGCGTATAAAACAAATAATCAGAACAAAATATACGTCAGAGCTTACCTTTTACCCAAGTAATCGTTTCTATGGCAACGTCTGCTAGACTGGCATTGCAGGTCAGTTTGAGGAGACTCCCGACTTTCAGCACGTTCTCGCCACTGATTTCAATACCTGATGAGAAAATATCTTAACACCCAAGAAACTTTAGTAGTTACTATCACAGTCGACATCACAAACTTTTCTACTCGTTTTCGTTCTGTCATTCTGTCAATCTCCAGAACTAATAATATCAGTGTTCATTATCACATGATCGATTACAGATTTGTTTATCAAATATTGTGGATCATAAGCCATCATAACGGAGAGGATGTCTGCAGCATGGGTAGCGCTGCATACCGACACAGCTGGAATTCGTTTTATATAGTTTTATTTAGCGAGATTTAATATGGATCTGGTATCTTGCAATACAAGAAAAAGAGTTCTTAAATGTTACGTAGAGCCAGTCTTAACATACGGATGCGAGTCATGGACAATAGGACAACAGACAAGAAAATCACTAGCGTCTGTAGAAATGTGGTTTTACAGAAGAATGTTGAGAATACCACGGACAGCTAAGAAGAGTAATGAAGAGGTTCTGAGAGAGGTCAAAACAAAAAGAGAGCTAATTTCCAATGTTAGGAAGAGACAATCATCATGTTTGACCATGTAATGAGAAGAGAACAACTTGAATATATTGTAACAACTGGAAAAATTGAGGGACGAAGAGATAGAGGGAAGCAAAGAGAAAAAATAACAGACAGCTTAAGAGAATGGCTTGGCAGAAGGTCAAGAACAGAAATGATAAATAGCTGCCGAGATCGAAAGTTGTCGAGAGACATGATCACCTACGCCACTAGGCCCGGTACTTGATGATGATGATCTTGCAATATTAGAAATAAACCTTGTTTTAGCTAAACATATGACGTCACATGGGCTGAAAGCGGTCAGCCACTCACAGATGTCTGTTTGCACTAGGATCAGAGAACCAAAACTTGTAAATATTCCAACTAACCTCTTCCTGGCCGCACAAACTAGTCTAAAATGAGTAAGAAGATGAAGGTGAGGAAAGGCGAACTGGGTTCCTTAAAAACACCGAGCTGAAATTGGATGTATTGAGCCGAAGAATGTAGATAACGCAGCTTGCCGTAAACCATATCATAGCAACCACTTAATTTGCTTTCATAAGGGCCTCATTATACCACAAATGAACGTGCAAGGCTAACAAAAAAACTGTCTTGCCTAAAACAAAAACGAAATCGGAATAATTACCACGAGGACGATATAAGTTCCTTAACACAAACATAGGGTAACCTGCTCCTTGTCCAACAAGTCCAGAATATAACAAGGTGTTATCACAATACATTATCACAATACAGTATCACGATACATTATCACAAGACAGTATCACAATACTGTATCACAATACATCATCACAAGACAGTATCACAATACATTATCACAAGACAGTATCACGATACATTATCACAATACTGTATCACGATACATTATCACAAGACAGTATCACAATACTGTATCACAATACTGTATCACAATACATTATCACAATACTGTATCACAATACATTATCACAATACATTATCACAAGACAGTATCACAATACTGTATCACAATACATTATCACAAGACAGTATCACAATACATTATCACAATACTGTATCACAATACATTATCACAAGACAGTATCACAATACTGTATCACAATACATTATCACAATACATTATCACAAGACAGTATCACAATACTGTATCACGATACATTATCACAATACATTATCACAATACTGTATCACAATACATTATCACAATACATTATCACAATACTGTATCACAATACATTATCACAATACATTATCACAATACATTATCACAATACATTATCACAATACATTATCACAAGACAGTATCACAATACATTATCACAAGACAGTATCACAAGACATTATCACAAGACAGTATCACAAGACATTATCACAAGACAGTATCACAATACATTATCACAAGACAGTATCACAAGACATTATCACAAGACAGTATCACAAGACATTATCACAAGACAGTATCACAAGACAGTATCACAATACATTATCACAAGACATTATCACAAAACAGTATCACAAGACATTATCACAAGACATTATCACAAGACATTATCACAAGACATTATCACAAGACAGTATCACAAGACAGTATCACAAGACATTATCACAAGACATTATCACAAGACAGTATCACAAGACAGTATCACAAGACATTATCACAAGACAGTATCACAAGACAGTATCACAAGACATTATCACAAGACAGTATCACAAGACATTATCACAAGACATTATCACAAGACAGTATCACAAGACAGTATCACAAGACATTATCACAAGACATTATCCCAAGACAGTATCACAAGACAGTATCACAAGACAGTATCACAAGACAGTATCACAATACATTATCACAAGACAGTATCACAAGACAGTATCACAAGACAGTATCACAATACATTATCACAAGACATTATCACAAGACAGTATCACAAGACAGTATCACAAGACAGTATCACAAGACAGTATCACAAGACAGTATCACAAGACAGTATCTCAAGACAGTATCACAAGACAGTATCACAATACATTATCACAAGACAGTATCACAAGACAGTATCACAAGACAGTATCACAATACATTATCACAAGACAGTATCACAAGACAGTATCACAATACATTATCACAAGACAGTATCACAAGACAGTATCACAAGACAGTATCACAATACATTATCACAAGACAGTATCACAAGACAGTATCACAAGACTGTATCACAAGACAGTATCACAAGACAGTATCACAAGACAGTATCACAATACATTATCACAATGCATTAACTAACATTGTATTGTTAAGTTCAGCTATTGATGCCAGTATTTTAATTTTCTTACATTATTCAGTTGTTGCTACATGTTTTATCAATTTCATGCTTACTAAATTGTGTTGTTGTTGGCTGTGTTTTTCTCATCTTGCAAAATTCGGTTGTCCCGGGCTCTATTTTTTTCTCTTTTAGTTAAATTCAGTAGTTCGGGCAGTATTTCCATTTTCTTGTTAAATTCAATTGCTACTATTTCCATTTTCTTGTTAAGTTCAATTGCTAATGACTGTATTTACAGTTTTCTTGTTTAATTCAGTTGTTGCTGGCTAAACTTTCATTTTCTTGCTAAGTTTAGTCCGACTATCTTTCCAATTTCTTGCTAAATTCAATTGTTTCTACCTGTATTTTTATTTTCTTTCTAAATAAATTCAGTTGTTTCTGCCTATATTTTTATTTTCTTTCTAAATAAATTCAGTTGTTTCTGCCTATATTTTTATTTTCTTTCTAAATAAATTCTGTTGTTTCTGCCCATATTTTTATTTTCTTTCTAAATAAATTCAGTTGTTTCTGCCTATATTTTGATTGTCAAGCTCAGGATGATCTATATAAAGGTAAAGAACGTCCACATAACTTATAATGCCACAGGGGAATGAAGTATTACACTTTACAGTTCCAGATGTCAATATTTTGAGACGGAGCGATCAGTCTCTCATTGCCCGTATACCAGCACAGTGAGTCCATTATCCATTCTTTTCTCATCGACTTGGTCTACTGGAGCGCGCCTGGCTTGAGCGTCCATTCACTTTAACGTCAAGCAGAAAGAATTCCCCTACACCTTGAGTGTGATGTACAGGGAATAGAAATATCGTGATAACAGCTAGCGTCCATATTTTTGAATCAGCGGCTAATTTCTGGGACAAACGACATCAGTGATGTTTCCCTTTCTTAGAAAGATAAATCTCTGGAAGAAGTTTAACACTGCGTGGACATATAAACAATTGAGAAGGAAGATTAAACTTGATACACTATTATTTTCAGAAGTAGATCAGATCACAAAACATTGTTTCACAGCGGCTTCTTTTGTGCTATTTGAACATAGGGCATTCTGCCTTTGTCTGCACTTAACTTATATTCGTATTTTTCTACATACATATCAGCATACAAACGCACAGAGATTTTTTTTTATACATAAATACATATTCACGTATATGTTAGAGTGAGTAAAAAAAGTAACTTTCATTATTTTTTTTTATTGACAAAGTGCAAATAATTATAAATTGAAATTGCTTCATATTTTATAACATATTCCTCCCACGTTAAATGCATGTTTCCCAGCGCTTCACGATCTTCGACTTCGCGAGAAAACAAGTATGTGCTTGACTGTATGTGCTTGACTGTATGTGCTTGACTGTATGTGCTTGACTGTATGTATGCACCGCCGGTTTCATTTCGTCGTCTGCAGAAAATAACTTGTCACCAAGAGCCTCTTTAAGGTATGTAAAGATATAATAATCACTCAATGGAAATGACGCAGACCACAATACGACTCACTGTTGATCCTCTAAGCATGCAATATCCCAAAGGATCGTCCTTATTGTCACAGAAAAGCGGAAGCATTACAGCACGGACTTGAAGCTGGGCGAACTGCGTTTCGGAGATCGCAAGTGTCGCCATTCTTTGCTTACTCCCCTAGTTTATTGTTGAAAACAGTGAACCGTCGCCAGTAACTATACGTTGTAGAAAGGCAACTTATACAATTCACTTCATCACAACAGAGCGCTACAAGTATCCACACGAGGACCTTTTTTCGGTGGTTGATTGTCTCGGTATCCATCTTTGATTGTCTCGGTATCCATCTTTGATTGTCTCGGTATCCATCTTTGATTGTCTCGGTATCCATCTTTGATTGTCTCGGTATCCATCTAGTTGAGACTGTTAAACTGTAGCACTTCGCTGATGTTGTTATGTGCTAAAATCGTTGATAGTTACTTGCCCCTGTCTTCTCTGACAACTAACTGTAGCAACAAGGTCAGGAGTTGTCGCTGTCTGAGGTCGACAGACCCAGATGGAAACAACGGGTAGGGTGATCTCAACAGCCCTGGCTGGCATCAGCCCTACGAGAAGGGAAACTACGTCAAACTAAGATTTAGCCAGGATACAAATAATAATAAATGAATATTATTATAGAGGGAAACTTCCGAGGCGATAATCGGCGAATCAATTCAGAGGAAGAGGTATGTTTACAGCAACTCGGAACAATTGACAAATAATCAACAACAGAAAAAAATATGGACCAAAGCAGGATCGAACCCGTACTCAGTGGCACAGCGCCTTGGCACGAAAGATTTAGCCTGCCGAAACTGGAATGTATCAGCCGTGGGGTAGATTTTGGGGAAAATCAAGAGACACATCAAGTTTGCATGATCAGAAGCCTTGAAAGCTGAAGAGGAATAGGTCGGCAGGAGCGATTTCAAACTCAGTCACGCCAGTCACGACATTTTCTGTCCAAGTTTATGCTGACCCTGGTTAGCTCATGCGTGTCAAGTACATCTATCCAATCAGTCAGTACGTATGTCCTACATGTTCCATACACCCTGTGGTGTTGTTTCAGCCTCTGCCAACCACGATCTCCTGCGATTAATGCGGTTGCCTTTCATTGACTGTAATTCAGGTAGCAGTGGATGTAATCTGTTGTATGCCACCCATAGGTACGCTTTCGCTTACATGTACTTGTGTCGCGGTTGAATGCTTGGAAGTGTCTAACAAGAGTTACACAGCTGAGATAGTGTAAGAATGCTCATCCCGTAGTCGATGACTGACAACGCCAGTGTCTGTATTAAGAGGAATAGCGTTTGATTGACAGGCCTCGCCATAACCTTTACTACATTCACCCTTACCTGCGAGATTGGACGACACTGTTTATATGACGGTATAAGTCGCACATAAAATTCAAAAGTATTGTAACAAGTGTGACCGACAAGAAAACTACCCCAGCACACGCATGGAGATTGAGGCTGTGACAGAAGCTATAACATGACTGTTAACAAGAACAATAACACATGCAGTCATTTTGACTGACTCACAAAGCAATCTTCGCCTCTTTATCAAGAACACACTACACAGGGAATTGGTGCTCTATTCGACATGTCAGCCTAAATTGGAAACATTGCTCTGGACACTAGGGAGTTCGTGGCAATGAGATGGTCGACAGGTTGGCGGGGTCTGCTATTGCGCAAAAAACCTTAAATGTGGACATGTATGACATTGTGAGGGCTATTAAAGAACACCTCTCACAGGTGACAAGGAAGTTGAGAATAATGCAGACGTCAAAAGAATGGTGGGATATGGCGCCACGAGGGGCGGAGGCAGGAAAAAAAACAACCGGAATGGCAAAGAACGCAACATGTTCATCAACGCAAGGCCGGAACAATCAATAGAGGAACACTTCGATGGTTGCTTGAACGTACGGCAGAACGGATATGGGAATGTCTCGACTGCGATGACGTCAGTCCGAACTAAAGACTAAAGACTAAAAGACTCATGCCCATTTATTAAAATAAACAATTCCCCATTCTGTTTTAAAATTCTTTCATGAATATCGACTCGTTTTTCAGCCACACAACTTCAAGAAAAACGTATACACAATGCACCCCTCTACAGCACGTATGTAATTGGCACCGCCTGCATTGTTGATGTCTGCTGACGACACAGTACACGTGACGGTCTGGCGTACCTGCAAGTGCCAGCTCGGTATGTTTTGAGACAATTTACCTCCGCACCACAACAGTTTCCGACATTATTTCATTTAAATTGTTGAAAATTACATAATTGCTGTCGAATACACTCACACACGTGTTTATATATATATATATATATATATATATATATATATAGTAAAGTAAAGTAAAGAGCCTCCGTCACGCCAAGTGGCGAATAGGGAATATGGTGTTAGTGACCATACATTTTACAGACAATGCACATGATTTTTGGGGTAATGTGGTCGGTATTACGCCCATGCCGCTTTACTTTCCCAGAAAAAAATCCGGTACCCATTTAAGGCTTGGGGAACCCGGAAGGTTGGAATCGAACCCTACCCCTTGTCCTTTGTAGTCCATATATATATACATAGCGAGAGAGAGAGAGTAAAAGAGAGAGAGAGAGAGATCCGTGTGCAAATTAATTGGTACAAGTTGATTGGTACAAGTTGATTGGTACAAATTGAAAATGAACTGAAAAGTTTATGTTATTATTTATCTACTTGTTATTGTGAAACAGAGTGAGATGGTGACACTATTACGATGTTCTGGGATATTTAGCAGAGTTTTTGTAAGATTTGGTATGGAATCCACTAAATTTGAGCAATCTGCAGGAAATCTTGGGTACTTGTACCAGATTTAAAATTGAGTTTCATTAAGTTTCTCCTTTGTCTTACTCTCTGTTCCAGGAAGCAATCTTCTCGAATCTTCTTTAGTCCAGTCTGTTTTAAGTCCCTATTTGTAACACGTTTGTTTCGTTATTTTCACCAGCAGGTATGTTTTTTTTTTACTGGCTGTTTTACTTTTCGACCAACTCCCATAAGTCGAATGCGATAGAACTGACTTGTAATCCTTTCTACACAAAACACATTTTAGTGCGTCTCACGTCTTCTGAGGGTTGGTCACACTTGCCCTAGGTTGTTAGCGTCTTCTGTAGATGTTGTTTTCCTCTTGTTCGCGTCATCTCTAGCTGTTGTTTTCCTTATGTTCGCGTCATCTCTAGCTGTTGTTTTCCTTATGTTCGCGTCATCTCTAGCTGTTGTTTTCCTTATGTTCGCGTCATCTCTAGCTATTGTTTTCTTATAATCCCGTTTTTTTTAGATGTTGTTTTCCTTATGTTCGCGTCATCTCTAGCTGTTGTTTTCCTTATGTTCGCGTCATCACTAGCTGTTGTTTTCCTTATGTTCGCGTCATCTCTAGCTGTTGTTTTCCTTATGCTCGCGTCATCTCTAGCTGTTGTTTTCTTATAATCCCGTTTTTTTTAGATGTTGTTTTCCTTATGTTCGCGTCATCTCTAGCTGTTGTTTTCCTTTTGTTCGCGTCATCTCTAGCTATTGTTTTCCTTATGTTCGCGTCATCTCTAGATGTTGTTTTCCTTTTGTTCGCGTCATCTCTAGCTGTTGTTTTACTTGTGTTCGCGTTATCTCTAGCTCTTGTTTTCTTATGATCCCGTCATTTTTAGATGTTGTTTTCCCTTTGTTTGCGTCATCTCTAGATGTTGTTTTCCTTTTGTTCGCGTCATCTCTAGCTGTTGTTTTACTTGTTTTCGCGTCATCTCTAGCTATTGTTTTCTTATGATCCCGTCATTTTTAGATGTCGTTTTCCCTTTGTTTGCGTCGTATGTAGATGTTGTTTTCCTTTTGTTTGCGTCATCTCTAGATGTTGTTTTCCTTTTGTTCGCGTCATCTCTAGCTGTTGTTTTACTTGTGTTCGCGTCATCTCTAGCTATTGTTTTCTTATGATCCCGTCATTTTTAGATGTTGTTTTCCTTTTGTTCGCGTCATATCCTGCTGTTGTTTTCCTTATGTTCGCGTCACCTCTAACTGTTGTTTTCCTTTTCTTCGTGTAGTCTCTGGCTGTTGTTTTACTTTTGTTCGCGTTATATCCTGCTGTTGTTTTCCTTATGTTCGCGTAGTCTCTAACTGTTGTTTTCCTTTTCTTCGCGTAGTCTCTAACTGTTGTTTTCCGTTTCTTCGCCTAGTCTCTAACTGTTGTTTTCCTTTTCTTCGCGTAGTCTCTAGCTGTTGTTTTTCTCGTCTTACCACATTGTACTTTTCATTTTGACCAAAGTTTCTTTATTATTTTCACCACAAACGGCTGACTGTTGCCAAATTGACACCTACAGTTCTGGTTACATCCATGTGGTGTCGTGATTGTCTAGTCACGTAGGGTCATATCTTCATGCGCTTTCTGGAAGTCACGTCCGTATCGAAAAACTAACCAGTGGAAGAAACAACATCTCAAGAACAAAAATAAGTCTGATGCAATCTTGATAGACTCAACTATTGCGCATATGCATCGTCTGATTCACAAATTAATTTTTTTTTAAAATTCCCACCTACAGAAAAATAAATGCAAAATGACAATTTTTATCACAATAAAAATACCACAGTAAATGAAATCGTGAAAAAAAACAACTCTAGTTTTTAAAATTAGTTTGCGCAAGGATGTGTGTGTGTGCGCGCGCGCAGTGCCGCTGACAATAAATCATAATAAACAAAACATTGTGATTTTTTAAATGGCAATATTCGTGATTGGAACATGGGTGTATCGAACATATGCTAATGTTTGAAGCCCAATAAAAACAAATAATAACAATAACCGTTCATAACTTTACTTTGAAATCCTGCAAGGCTATAAACAATCACATTAGCCGGCAACTCATTTTCTGGGTTATCTGGATTTTAGTGTTATCGACTCAATCATCTATTGGCGGGAAAGTTCTAAACTAGCTGTGCTGTTTTTGAAACGGTTTAATTTCAGAATGTGTAGTGTTTACGTTGCGTATAATTTATTATCTAAAGCTCTCATATAAATATATAAACATAAGACATTTGCTGTGGTATGAAACAAGCAATTACAGCGTTAAACAACCAAATGCTCCGATGTTGTTGCGTTATCTAATTATGCGTCTACAAAAGGACTGATCCACTGCTACAAAAAGATAATAATTTAACAAAAACTTGCGCATTGCAACAATCCAAGTATTTAAGAGAGACGTGCAAATCATAACGGAGCTTTCTATCATTGCGATTTAGGAACAATATACGAAATGGCCAAAACACTTATCGATTCCACTTTCAATTAAAATAAGAACAATGCCCCAATCACATAAAATACTTCCGTTGTAAAGATGGTTGATCTAGGTTACATTCTCTCGATCGCTGCAGAAAGTGCATTCGGGGTCTGATTAATTTCGGTTCTCCATTGCACTTTTCTGTGTTAAAGTAAAAAATGATGATCTACTTATTACATCTGCGCCGCTAGAGCGAAGTCGTACGCCGGCAATAGTCCCGTCCCTTTTTGGCAAATCAAGTGTTGTGAATGCGACCTTCCACCGTCTAGACTTCATCTGAGCTTTACGTCACATTGGTGCTGTTCATGACCGTTCTTGGAATTCCTTGACGCAAGTTATTTCCATGTTACTCATTAATGTAAACTACTTCGTCAGCTGCAGATCTCTTTAGAGAACTTGCACCGTGTTTTGTTCGTCGTAGGCTGCTTTAATTAGAGTAATCAAGAATCTAAAGGGAGCGAAATTGTTGTGTGTACGACATTCTTGTGTGCTACGTCATCGTAATGGCTCATCGTACATACCTAGACCGGCCGTACGCTAATCTTACGGTTTGTTGTTTGATGTGCGACGGGGATAATCTGACGACTAACTGTGTGTCTCTATGTTCGGAATTGGAGTCAACAACGATGGCCTAACATCATCAAGCGCTATACATTTTTAAAAATTACGACGATCATCATTTTCAAGAGGACTTGAACTTACAGTATATGGTGGAAAGGCGGCGGAAACAATTGAAGATTATGCATGAAAAGTGTTCCTTGTTGCAGTTTCCTTATATTCAAAGTCCGGCTTGTTGCAGGAGCTACTGAGTTAAGTGCTCTGTGCACACCGTGAGCTGTGTGTCTCATCCGTTTTGATCATGTTTCGATATTCCAATTGTTTACGATGAATGATGATATCGTATGACAGGGGACAGTTGGCTGCGCGGTTTCGACCTATGTCTTTTGGCGTGTGCTGAGACTGCTACGATGGGGACTACAGTTACCTTTCTTTGTTTGGGAGATGAGATATTAATTCGGATGATTACGCTGGCACGGGCGGTTGAGCAATTCTGGATTTTAATTCGTTTGCAGTGATACCGGGGCCTTCCATAACCAAATAACCAAATGTGATCCCAAAAGACAAATGTCTAGGTTTACACATTAGAAGATAGACCAACTAGATGTGTGCACATCTGAACCATAGCAGCTGAACATTGTCGTAGACTTGCCAAATGTACAATGGCGAAAACATCACAGGACCGCTTCTAGTCTAGTCTCCTTTCACGAAAAACTTCACGGAGATGCTGGAAACTGAGTTGATTGCTGCATTCAGTAATCATTGTCATTGTTTAATAAACCAGCTAAGAAGAAGAAGAAGAGGTAGAAGAAATAGAAGAAGAAGAAGCAGAAGATTATAAAAAAGAAGAATCAACTATAAAGTGAAAATTCGTCTATTTTAAATTTTAATCAAGATTCAATTGTTAGGATCTTCTCCCCATCATAAACTACACTTAACTATCTGTAGGTGTATTTCAGTACTTACGTGGTAACAAGGCGGCGGGTTTTGCTGAAAGAAAAGCATAACAAATAGTTATCACATAATTCTTTTTTTTGTTTTAACTATCTTTGATAATGAAAAAAAGTAACTTTTGATGTACAGCTTCTGTTGGTGGAATGCAAGGCACCGGTGAGAACTTCTGTGGTGAGGAATACATTTTACTTGGTCTCAGTGGAGAAACAAAGAAAGATTCTCATATTGGTATACTCTGTCATGCATTCGAGATCGTCTACGAGTACCATAGTTTGTACCTGCCTTGGCCGTCTGCTAGTTTCATCCTAAGTCCATGATATCTAGGCTACGTCATTCCCATGTAGTAGACCATAGGATCCTTTACATTTTTTTCAAAATACTTGAACCTTAATTGTGTGCTCAAAGTTGAAAATAGTCTCTATCCTTTAAGTGCTACACATATCAAGTAGATATTATTTCTTATCCGCTTTTGTGGTTACCGAGTTTCTGATCACAGTCAATGGAGATTAGATGAACTGTTACCTGTCATTCATGTCGTAGAGAGTCGACTAATGAGGTTAGATTAGATTAACTGTTACCTGTCATGCATGTCGTAGAGAGTCGACTAATGAGGTTAGATTAGATGAACTGTTACCTGTCATGCTTGTCGTAGAGAGTCGACTAATGAGGTTAGATTAGATGAACTGTTACCTGTCATGCTTGTCGTAGAGAGTCGACTAATGAGGTTAGATTAGATGAACTGTTACCTGTCATGCTTGTCGTAGAGAGTCGACTAATGAGGTTAGATTAGATGAACTGTTACCTGTCATGCTTGTCGTAGAGAGTCGACTAATGAGGTTAGATTAGATGGACTGTTACCTGTCATGCATGTCGTAGAGAGTCGACTAATGAGGTTAGATTAGATGAACTGTTACATGTCATGCTTGTCGTAGAGAGTAGACTAATGAGGTTAGATTAGATGGACTGTTACCTGTCATGCTTGTCGTAGAGAGTCGACTAATGAGGTTAGATTAGATGAACTGTTACCTGTCATGCATGTCGTAGAGAGTCGACTAATGAGGTTAGATTAGATGAACTGTTACCTGTCATGCATGTCGTAGAGAGTCGACTAATGAGGTTAGATTAGATGAACTGTTACCTGTCATGCATGTCGTAGAGAGTCGACTTATGAGGTTTTTTGGAGTCAAGGTTGTCAATGGCGCCTGGGAGTTCAAGAAGCTGAGCCTAAGATGCTTTCGCTAGTGGGGGAGGGGTGCGCTTTATAATGCAGATTATGCGGTGCAGGTAATCTGAAAACACTATGGATTTGTCCGCGTTATGAAATGAAGGTGACCTGTCGATTAATCTAAACTTAATGTACCATCTCTCAATATGTTTTTTTTTTACATTAGTTCCTTCATATTCTGCTATGTTTCTTCAGATTGTGCTATGCTCCATCATATTGTGCTGTGTCTATCCCAGATAGATTTCAAGCAGATACATTTTCAGTTCACTTCATGTTCTGGACTAATCATATGTACTCGTTTATTGTTTGCAATTTTGTGCCACATCATGCTTTCATGGACAGCTAAAAAGACCAATGAGGAAGTTCTCAAAGAGGCCAACACAAAAAGGGAGCTCTTAAAAAACATCAGAAAGAAGCAATCAACATTTTTTTGGGCACATCATGAGAAGAGGAAAGTTGGAATACTTGTTTACAACTGGCAAAATAAAAGGAAAGAGAGATTGCGGACGACAAAGAGAGAAAATACTGGATAGCTTGGTGTCATGGCATGGAAAACAGTCAACAACAGAACTGATACGGTGCACTGTAGATAGAAGATTGTGGAGGGACATGATCGCCTACGCCAACCGGTATGGCACATGATGATGATCATGCTTTCTGCAGTCTCCGATGAACAACCTCTGACCGTAACGTTTGCAGCGTAACTGTAAAACTAATATTCACCAATTAAAAATGTCATTGTTACATGAATACTGGTACTAAACAATTCACAGCGATCAGAGAATATTGATCAAGATCTAGGTGAAGACATGTCTTCAAGTGGCCCAAATCCAGCAAGCGAGAACTAATGTGACGGCTTGTTTCTATTTTTTAAATGGAAAATTAAAAGGAAATTGTGACGTTTGTCTTTACTGTCGTCATCCAGGGAGTGTAAATCAATGTGACAATCACAGTAACTTATTTTTATTACAAATTTGTTACCAATACCATTCTTATTCTTATTCTACCTTTCAGCTCCCTGTGGAGCATAGGTCTTCAACAAACACTTTCCAAGCCGTTCTGTTTCTTGCCATTCTTTTAAGATCATTCCATATCTTCCCCATCATCTTCATCTCTGCTTCTATCTGTCTTCTCCAAGAATTCCTTGATCTTCCCCTTTGTCTTTTTCCTTCTGGATTCCAAAAAAGGTCATGATGTGTAATACTCTCAGTTGGCTTCCGCAGTGTGTGTCCTATCCAACGCTATCGCCTTCGCTGTATCTCTTTATCCACTGGTATTTGAATTGTACATTTCCATAATTCTATGTTAGTGATTCTGTCCTGCCATTTCCATCCTTTTATTCTGCGCAAGCATCCATTAATGAAAGTATGTATCTTCATGATTGTCATTTTTGTTGTTCTCCATGTTTCACAGCCATATAATAGGACTGACTTAACATTGAAGTTGAAAATTTATTTTTGTGTATTTAACCTAATTTCTTTAGATTTCCATTTGTTTCTTAGTGCAACAAATGTTCCTCTTGCTTTTGATATCCTTATTTTGGTATCATTCTCTGTTCCTCCCTCTTTGTCTATATTACTGCCCAGATATATGTAAGATTGTACGTCTAGTAGAGATATTTCTCCTATTGTTATTTGGTTATTGCCAACTGCATTAATTTTCATAATTTTGGTCTTATCTGAATTTATTTTCAGTCCCAGCTGTTATGATCGTTCGTGAAGTATGCTCATTTTATCTTACATCTGTACATTGAGCTATGTCATCAGCTAAGTCAGCAAGTTGCTTGGTCAGTGACCACTGGATTCCATTTCTGTTGTTCTGAGTTATTTTCATAATCCAATCTAAGGCCAGTAGAAAGAGAAATGGAAATAGAAGACATCTCTACCTTACTCCTGTTTACTCCCAAAACCATCGGGTAATTACAATTCCAGTGGGTGCTGTGTCATAAAACAAATTTCTGCCAATCAAAGTTTTCAACAACTTGTAAAATATGTATGACTGTTAAAATCATTTCAAGATTATCAGGACGCGCTCTTGTTCGTTTTGAGTAGGGAAATAAAATCCCGGTTATCGCTCCTGTCGTTGAGCCGAAATTTTAGGAAGATAAGTTGTGTCGCCAGGTCCCCACAATGACCTATGTCTGTTTGTTGTCGTCGTGTTCTCGTGGGCGTTTCCGGTCGATTATAAGAAAAAAAAAAAAAAACAACGTAGCAAACATCTCTAAAGATGTCAACTTCGTTGAGAAACGATGGTCCACGAAGTATAAACAATGCTACCAGAAATGATCAACACAAAAATGACCACTTTTGACATCGGTCACGTAACAGTAAATTTATGCCATATTTGGGTTGCATGGGTCTCTCCATACACGCAAGCAAAGTGTAACTACTACATTAATCTTAAACTATTATCATAAGTACGTTCTATGGAGTGCTACTATTTTTGTTTTTTTTTTGCTAAAGGAGGTGACTAGTCCTTTGCCATCTCTATTGGTCTACGAGCTAAACAAATTGTAGATTTTTTTTTATTGGAGATAAAGGCAATCCCATAGCAGTTGCCGTTATGTAACGAAGTGTTAGTGACTTCAATGTACTAAGCTTTATGGGTTGAGGTGGTCAGCTCTCTTCCTCGCTGCCTTTCCTTCCAAGAGGAAATGTCTGGTACACATTTCAGAGGCTGAGTGGACCTGACAGCCTTTTAGACGGGAAAAACAAAATTGGTATTTTAACCCAGAACCTACAAGTCGGCAGGTAAAGACACTTAACCACAACGCTACCGGACTCTCCGTGTTGAAGATAGTATACAGTAAGAGTACATTTATAATGGATTTCACTCAATTGTATAAGTGTGTGTCTGGTATTGGTAGTACCAACTGTGGTGTGACATGTGCGGTGTAGCTTGTGGAATAACCGTATGTGTGTATGTATAATTGGTACATTTGTGGCTAGCATATATGGCTTGCATGTGTTGTTCTGTATGTGTGTGTGTGTGTATTGTTGAATTGTAGAGCTGTCGAATATGAATGTCGGTTTGTTTGTGATATATGTGTGTATCTGTGCTGAATATATGTATAATGTGTGTGTGTATGTGTGTATGTGATGTGTACACGTGCGCATGTGTGTAGTTTGCAGCGATATGTTTGTGGATGTGTTGAGTCTGAAGATTGTAGTGTGAGTGTGTATGGTGTACAAAGGCGTGTTTGTAATATATGAACGGTGTGTGATGTACACGTGGGCGATGCAATGTATCTGCGTGTGTGTGTGTGTGTATGTATAATATTGTGTTAAGTGAGAGCACAAACTGTGTGTGTGTATGCAAGCTTGTGGTGCCAAACTTTCACGTTTGTGTGTGAGATATCAAATAAAAAGTCAAGGTTCCCTCCACGTATTGCTAGGCGTATAAGGAATGTGGTATTAGTGATCATATTTTTCCATGACCACGGCACATGTTCGGGCGATGTTGTCGGTATCACCCCCTTTATTTCCAAGAGAATCATATGTGGTACTCATTTTTAGAGGCTGGGTGAATCTCGAAGCCCTGTCGGTTCGGGAAAAAAACCGCCACTTCTGGGTTTCGAACCCGGACCGTTCTGATCAGGAAATGAGCAGACCAAGCCATCGAGGCTCGTGGGGGATATGTTGCCACCATGTGTGTTGTACCTGTGTATGGTATACGTGCAAGGTGTTTGTGTGTTTAGTTTACTTCCACAATAGTTGTGCATGTGCGTTATCTGATTGTTTTGAATGCATACACTTCTAGTGCGTTTTGTGATATGGTGTACATCTATTCCATTGTCTCACGGAAAAAGACAAATCAGCAGACCTAAACTACGATATAGAGATATCTGTAAATCATCTCTGAAAGAATTCTCCATCTGTGAATATGACTGGGAACATCTGGGAAGTGATCGCACACCACGGAGAGCATGTATAAGGAACGGTATAACATCGGTACAACATGAGCAAATCTTTAAAAACATCATAGAGATGCCAGGCCTACAAATTAATGTAAAGATAATCAATAACCTAAGATATGCTGACGATACTGTTCTACTAGCAGAAAATCCTAAAGATCTACAACAATTACTTAATGAAATAAACATGACAAGCAAAAAATATGGACTAGATATGAATATCAAAAAGACTAAAACTATGATCATAAACAAAGAAGATACTCAAAACCCACAAGTGGATTTCAAAATAAAAGGAATAGACCTGGAGACAGTTCAGAACTACAACTACTTTGAATATACTATAACCAGTGATGGAAAATGTACAACTGAAATAAATAAAAGAATAGGAATGGCAAAAAGTAATTTTAATGTCATGAAGAACATACTAACATCAAAACAGATAACACCAGGGCTAAAACTAAGAATAGCAAAATGTTACATCTTCTCAATATTCCTATATGGTGCAGAAACATGGACATTAGACAAGAGAACAGAACAGAGAATTGAAGCCTTTGTAATGTGGGTATATAGAAGAATAGGTAGAATTGGATGGAAGGAAAAGAAAACAAACGATGAAGTCTTAAAACAACTAAAAATGAAAAGAGAACTACTAAGCACAATTCAAACAAGACAAATGCGATTTTTGGGCCATGTTAAAAGACACAACAGCCTACTAAAAGTAATCCTGGAGGGGAAATACAAGGTAAAAGAGGCAGAGGCAGACCAAGACTAACATGGACGAGTAACATCAAAAGATGGACAAATCAGTATATGACAACCTGCACCATTAAAGCAAGAGACAGAGCAGAATGGCGCTCCATGGTAGCCAACCTTCGTTGCGGAGAAGGCACTCGATGATGATGATAACATCATTTGAGACTGTGCTAATGCACAACTTAGAAGAGAAAAGACTCATGAAAAAGGATGGAAAACTCTGTGGACCGGTGTGCCTGACTTGTTCATTCTGTGACCGCGTGTGTTTGTCAAACATTGGTAGAATTAGCCACGAGAGAGGCTGTTCGACAAAACCAAAACCTCAACAAAAATACACAATAGCCTCCACTAGACCGTCTGACAAAACGAAAAGTGCCATATATTGCATTTATGTGTGATTTATTTGTAGTGTGATATGGATGTCTGCATGTAAGTGGTATGTTCACTTATAGAAATACACAGAAGACGTAGATATACATGAGTTGTCTGCCCCCTCACGACATCGATTACCGTACCTCTGACAACTAGGGCGACCTTGTGTCTTATCTGAGTCTTCCTCTTGCTGACCTGACACTCGTAGTCGCCTGCGTCCTTGAAATCGACCTTCTCGATGACCAGGTTCCAGTGTGAGCTGTTCGGAACGTGTTCTGCGTGCACTCGCAAGTCTCTCGTCCAGGACTTTGTACCGATCGTCAGAGGAGAAGAATTCGGAAGTTTCCGCCAGATCACCTGTAATAAGATCAGCTAGGGGCATTAATTGAAATTGATTTTGTGGTTAGTCATTTCGGTATTCCCCCTTTATGATTAAAACGTGTTTCTAATGTTTTTAACGGCGTTACAATTTCAATAATTGGTCTGTCGTCCGTGACCGTGAAGAAACAAAACATTTTGCAGCCTATAACTGTATTTTATTGGATAACTGTAAAGTCTCTCCATCACACTTGGTTCGTGGTAATCATTCGAAGAGTGCCCGAAGTCTTACCCAGACACATCTTTGCATTCATTGTTTTCTTATATTGACTTTCCTGTCTGCCATAAGGAAGCTGCGGTAGAGCAGCCGTTAGTGAACTGATTTACTATAGACGAGAGGTCTGGTTCAGAATACCAACCAATCAACTTCTGTACCCACCCCGCCCAAACACTTTAATTAATGTCCCTTGCTGATTTGGTTACAATTTTCGAACTTGAGGCTTGAAATTGTGAACTACTTAAATCATGGCGTTTCAACTTCTGTACACATTTTGTTTTACTATGGAAACGTGTCGTAGCTAAGTTAATAAGAAATCGCATCTGGAAACGCCATGCTAAAAATACCAGACACTGTTGGTCTGGAGTTAAAGAGTTAAACAGGTACGGGGAAATTTTTTAATGGGAAATAAATATTTCCTGGCGTAGTGCTGGCCACATTATCCAAAAATGTGCCGGGAGTGAAAACAAAAAAGAATAACAAGACCAGTTCTCTGTAGGTCAAGGTCACGCTGGCAGAAATTGTCTATTGTTAACTTTTACGCCCAATCTAAAGTTTCTCTGAATGACAACAGTTCTCATCGTTGACTCTCAGTTTCCTCATCGTTGACTCTGAGTTTCCGCATCGTTGACTCTGAGTTTCTTTAGCGTTCGAGTGCGGCCGTGCCGAACACAAACGTGAATGTTTAACACAATGGAAGAAACTAAAACTCCAAAATTCCATAACAACTTATATCCTCAACACTTCACTCTTGCAATCTAAGACGAATTTTTTATTACTTTCAAAAGTTTATTTATACATTTCTCTATTTACACTTCACAAACTCATCTAGATAAATTACTGCTTGCATATAAAGGTATCTAATTGCACACAAATACTTGCTATGGCTGTCTATGAATATATGCACTATATATTGTAAAATTATATGGCGCGTAAGGCAACTACCGGTGGCATGGCACTCTCCAGTTTCTGCATTAAAAAATCAGCACGAATTCTTTGCCTAATACAAAATCACATACACGATAAAATAACTTATGCATGAAATATAACTAACAATTGTCTCATATGAAGACTGCATGGGTGCAGCTCAAAAGTCTTTCCCGTTGATACCTCTAGTCTCTAAAAACCTATATGAAAAGTCTTTTCCTGAATCACCTTCCTAAATCCTCTCTAAGAAATCTCTGAAAAAGGCTCCCTATCAAAGTTTTTTTTTCTGAATGATTATTCCCACCCCGCACGCAAGGCCCCCCCTCCCTCTCTCTCCCCCCCCCCCTCCAACAAAAAAATGCTTACAATCTATAATAACTTTGTTAAGTAGTGAGTCCAACTCAGATTAACGATATTGACTATTGCTCCATTTTTCTATTCCCGGAATGATGATATATTATGGCTGAACCTGTGCGAACGTTTTCATACAGCCATCCTATTAAATAGGTAAGGTGTTTTATGCAGTGTAAATGCAAAATATTAAAAGTTGTGTTTCTCCTAATCAATAATTTGATACACATGACTGAACACTACAACACGAGGTCTATCGAAGGTTAGATTGTCTCTGTAATCACCGTGTGCAATTGTTCATTAACACAGTTTCAAAGCATTTCTATGATGATAACATTTTAGTTTAAAGTGTTAACATTTTGTTTGGTCAAAATAATATTAGTTTTCTCAGACTTGTCGTATGATGCTATGGCAATCTTGAAGTTTTCTTTCCTGGTTTTCGCCCACTTAACAGATTCATATAAATTCACTGAAAATACACAACTCTTATATACATGTATCTCTTATATACATGTATCGTTAGATAAGCTTTTTGTGTTGCAGTAGTAAAAAGCAAAGTACCCCCGTCACGCCAAGTGGCGTATAGGGAAATATGGTGTTAGTGACCCTATATTTTACAGACCTTCAGCACATGATTTTTGAGGTAATGTGGTAATTAAGCTTTGTGTTGCATTGCGGAGCTAAAAATGTTCTTTAGATTAGCAACAGCTTTTCTGATTTTGCTCATCCTTTTCATGATACACTCCCTTCAGGCTCACCAATTTGATATTACCACGTTCCCTATATATCATCATCATCATCATGTGTCATACCGGTTGGCGTAGGCGATCATGTCCTTCCACAATATTCTATCCACAGTGCATCGTATCAATTCAGTTATTGATCGTTTTCCATGCCATGACACCAAGCTATCCAGTATTTTCTCTCTTTGTCGTCCGCGATCTCATTTCCTTTTATTTTGCCAGTTGTAACCAAGTATTCAAACTATCCTCTTCTCATGATGTGCCCGAAAATTATTGATTGTTTCTTTCTGATGTTTTTTTATGACCTCCCTTTTTGTGTTGCCCTCTTTGAGAATTTCCTCATTGGTCTTTTTAGCTGTCCAGGAAACTTTGAACATTCTTCTGAGAAATCCCATCTCTGTGGCCTCTAATCGTCTTTTCATTTGTTTTTTCTACTGTCCATGGTTCGCTTCCATAGACCAGAATTGGTTCTTTATAGCATTGGTGAACTCTATTTCTCGCGTCTATTGACATGGATGGAGGTCCCCATTAACGTCGTTAGCTGTAGATATTAAGTTGTGTTTTGACATAATTATACTAGGCAATATAAGAAGATAGGTTCCCATTCCTTACTTTCTTGGCAGTGACTGTACTAGTCGGAGATCGCAGCCGTTGTCTCTAAACATGAGATCCTCTGCCCGCCATCACGGAGTGAGTACCATAACCGGCACTACTTGTTGGCTGCTCCCACAACACCATTCACTACCTGCTCCAATGGCTTCACATAACCCTGATGGGGGGGTGGGGGGGCGCTAAACGTGAGCTCCACCGTGCCCAAGGGTGTCCCGAAGACTAGCGGATGAAAGAAGACGTTTTACTCCTCCTTTGGTAGGGCAGAACTCCACCCCGCTACTCCCTAGGTATAAAGTTTGAATAAAGCATCCCCAACCCCCTCAACAAGCATTGATAAGCTTATAGAAAATCTGGTGTGAGCGATCATGTTTTTTTTTTCTATGACCACGACACATTTTGGGTGTTGTGGTCGGAATTACGCCAGGTCGCTTTTACCTCCCCAAAAAAAGTCTCTGGTACTCATTTTAAAGCTTTGTCGACCCGAAAAAAAAATTCCACGACTTCCGTGAATTTATCTCGGACCATTCTGATCAGGAAGGGAGCGCACTAACCACTCAGCCACCCAGACATGTTAGCTCCTGCTTATCTGTTTTAACGGTTGTGAGAATTGTTTATTTTTAATTTAGAGTTATTGCTCCTGTCTTAACGTTTATGTTCCTCCCAACTGGTTGATTGTATATGGAGAGCTTTCATTCACAAATATCTATCTGTGTGCCTGCGTTTTTCTATCTACCTACTACTTGTTTGTCTGTCCATCTATCAATCCATCCACTCATCCAACTACCCATCCATCCCCACCCACCCATCCATCCATCCATCTATCCATCCACCCATCCAACTACCCATCCATCCCCACCCACCCATCCATCCACACATTCAACCACCCATTTATCCACCCACAAATCCTTCCATCCATCCACCAATCCATCCATCCATCCACCCACCCACCCACCCACCCATCCATCCACCCACCCACCTGTCCTTCCATCCATCCACCCTCCCATCCACCCACCCATCCTTCCATCTAACCACCCATCCATCCACCCATACATCCAACCACCCATCCACCCATTCATCCATTCACCCACCCATCCATTCACCCCCGCACTCACCCATCCACCTATCCATCTGTTCGCCCACCCACCCATCCATCCACCCACCCATCCTTGCATACATCCACCCATTCATCCACTCACCCACCCACCCATCCACCCACCCATCCACCTACCTACCCACCCATCCATTCACCCACCCACCCATCCATCCATCTATCCATCTATCCATCCATTCACCCACCCATCCACCCACCCATCCACCCACCCATCCACCTACCTACCCATCCATCCATCCATTCATCCACCCACCCATCCATCCATCTATCCATCTATCCATCCACTCACCCACCCATCCACCCACCCATTCACCCATCCACCTACCTACCCACCCGTCCATACATTCCCCCACGCACCCACCCATCCATCCATCTATCCATCCATCCATCTATCCACCCATCCACCTATTCATACATCCGCTCTCTGTTTCTCCGTTAATTCATACACAAGCCATAATGTTGTTTTTTTTCTGTGTAATTCCCTTTTCTCGATGTTACCTTACAGAACTGTTCATTTCGGACAGTCCGTCCACATAATTGTATAGTATGCAATAATTTACTCCTATTCTGCTTGTTCATTCTACCAAATTCCATTTCAATTTTTTTTGTAACTCAATCATTAAAATACACATACATCCACATATTCATTTACTCAGTCATTCTCTTATTCTATTTATTATTAATCTCACTCACCATTCCACTACCCTCTCTTTTTAAAATCGTATTCTGAAGTAACCCAATTTCCAACCGCTCCCATTTGCATCGCGTGACCTATCTCTATTCCCGCAGTACATCGTCACAAACTTGCATCTTTTGGCTCTAGTTTTTAGTCGTATCACGAAACATTTAGTCACGACCTTGCGGCAAATATCTTCAGACGTTTTCTCGCATTCTGATCGACCAAGCAAACACGAGTCCACCATTTATAGCTCTATGCTCAAGTCGATATTTCTGGATGTGATTAGAAGTCTTGTTTACACTAAAAGCTCTTCCAAAGATTGAGATAATTGTCTTATTGGTGCCAAAGATCTTATTCATTTCCGACCGCGACAAAAAATAACTGAAACGCATCCTCTCAAGTGTCTTCTTACTGTCACCTCCGCCTCTCTTCTCGGAACTAACAATCACGTTCCTAGGTTCACTATAAAGTATAAGAGAAACAGTATACACCAAGTCCGGAATCGGTGCATTTTTTGTTTCAAAGGCCAAAATAAATAAAGTTTGTAGCACTCAATCTAATCTAATACCGGCCCCTAACAAAGTTTGCTCAGCTTAAGCTGCGTGTTTTCTTATGTGTTCAGCTGGTGCTCGTGGCTAGTGCGGCCAACATGATATTCATTACATCTTTTTTGTCGCTTTGGTGGATCTGAATGAAAATCATTCGGTGGGCAGCTACAACAAACAGGAAGTAGGCCAATTCATCATGTATGATGAAAATGAAGAGGAAAGGTTGAAGTTGAAAAATGTTTGATGCTATTATCGATTCCGCGTCGGAATAATAAGGTCAGGGAACATATCATGGGGGTACCACTTTCGGTGATTATATTCTCTTTTCGATTTTTTCCCCGTCATATTCGCCTTCTCCCTATCATTTCGCCTCCTCCTGTTCCCTTCTGTTCATTGGCTTTCAAGACTAGCCAATTTCCATTAACTACTCAACCAACTACGATTCATCTCTTTCTTCCACTTTTATTATCGTCCCCAGAGATATGAATTGCGCATGCTATACAAACTAATCCATCTCAATCATTTAATTATTTCATCCCCTCCCTACCCCTACATTCTGTCAGAACGACACGCCGGCGATTTTCTCTTATTCGACTCAACTTTTAGTTTGGAAAATTAAAGAAAAAAAATCTACCAACTAATTTTTCCCATAGGCGTCGCCGTTTCCGCCAATTTATTGCCTTGCTTTCGCAAGATTACATATCCTCATTTTCTTTGCACGAAACTGCAGCGATATAATTTCGTACTTTGATATCATTCTATAACGTGTTTTATGTACATCTCTCCTTGCATTTGCGATACACGCAATCGATTACCATATAATATTATACAAAGGGGAGACCGTGTGTAGCAATAAATATGTGTTTAGGAGACTCGTAGACGATTACTTTGGGGAAAACCAGCAAATGAGAATGATAGGAAGAATATCATATTAATCAGCTGACATTAAAATTAGTTCAAGGTAGTTCACGATCAGTTATTGAGTCCATTAGTCAGTCAGTAAATAAATCAATCAGTTAGTCCTATTCATTGGACAGCAGTTACATAGTTAATTATCTCTTTTACTTCTGCCAAGTGAATCACATACAGTGCTACGGACGCACATGTGGGCAAGGATTCTGCTCGGATTGTCTTGATGGGAATGTCGGAGCATCTATGGATTTGTCCAGTGGGCAGAGATGTTAATCCTAACAAAAACGAAAAAAATCTTCTAACTTTATTTTTTATTTATTGTTAACTAGCTAATTATTTAGTTTGTTTAGTTAGTTCTTTGGTTAGTTATAATAATTAGTTAACAAATTTGTTATAAGCTTTAAAAAGTATGGTAGGGGGAAATATCATTTGTGGCAATATGGTGGCAGCTGAGGTTGATATGTCAGCGTGGGACAATGCAACATTGTAGGTACATGCAGCTAGGGTGCAGACCCTAGTTCCTTTCGTGGTTGCAAATGTGTACGCCTGTAATGGGTAGATGGACACACACCAATGGCAGAACCTCTTCGCGTTCGAGGAGAACGTCATTTTCTAACGTAACGCCATAACCAACAAGCCGGGAAAAGACCTAGAGAACGCACTGGTGTCGTTCGATTTAGTGTGTTTGAATGATGGAAGGGCAATCAGAATGACCACTTGAACAGGGGACTCTGATAGTGTCATAGACCTGGCACTAGTGTCGGTCGATTTAGTGTGTTTGAATGATGGAAGGGCAATCAGAATGGCCACTTGAACAGGGGACTCTGATAGTGTCATAGACCTGGCACTGGTGTCTTCCACCTCCACACCGGTTTGCAGGTGGAGTGTACTGGGGTTCCACGGAAGTGATCACTATCCATTTGTCCTTCTAAGTGAGAAATGCAAAAGAGTTTAATGCCAGAATTCAGAGTGGTCAGATTAAGGAGGATTGGCTACACAGCAACTTACTACCGCTACCGAAGCCAAACAAGGACTATTCTCAGATCTGTACCTACAGAGTCACGATGCAGAACACTGTGGGCAAGCTACTGGAGAAAATAGTTGCCTGTGTACTCAACTGTCATCTTGAACAGATACGCGCATTTCCACCCACATTCGGAAGTTATAGATATAACAAAGAGACATGGCTCAATGCGGCAGTCTTCGTCTATGACGTCTTCGAAGGCTTCCACAGACGAGATCTGGAGGATGCATACAACAGAGAACCGTTTGAATACCTTATGCATATGCTCCTCAAACTGGCGGTGCACCCCTTCCTCATTAGATGGATCGCTGCAGCACTGTTTCAGAGGAAGGTGATACTCAGATGTAGAAGTTGGTCATCTGAGCCAACATCCATTTGTCCAGGGCTGCCACTAGGCTCATTGTCACTAGACCATTGTCACTAGACCATTGTCACTAGACCATTGTCACTAGACCATTGTCACTAGACCATTGTCACCTGTTCTATTTAACGTGAACACAATATCGATCACGGAACAACAACTGGATGGAATGGGAACAAATTATGACTTTTGCAGATGATATTCTGGTACATCGACAGGGAAGAGACAAAAGGGAAATCGCCTCTACAATGCAAAACGAACTCGATAGCATCTCTTCCTGATGTGGAGTATCAGGTGCCTTGATTAATCCTAATAAAGCACCAGTTGCATGGTTCACCCTTAACATTCATATTGTTAACACGAAAACACCGGTGGTACGAATGGGGGCTGATGACACCAGGGAAAGGTTGATCGCGCCTGTGTTTTCGGGACCATGTCGACAGTGTGATTATAAAATCCCGCAAAGAATTAGCCGCCTTGAAGGTCATGGCAGCTGGCAACATCGAGCAGAGGCTACTTACCCTTCTGTTCCAGGGACTAGTCCTCGCACCAATCAAGTATGCCCTGGAAATTCTTACTGGAAGCACGACGCAACTTGACAAGCTGGAAGAAATACAAAATTAGGCGATGTGTATTATGTTGGGGTGTAGGAGGGACACTTCCTGTGTAGCTGAGGTATCTTCTTGACTTTCCAACCATGGATGACAGATTCACGATCTGAAGGGCACGAGCATACCTGAAGATGAGTGCAGATAAAGAGCATCAATTGCACTACGAGTTCAACACATGGAAATATGTCAGGCTAAAAAGAAGCAAATCATGGGTGAGCCTGTGGGCTTACCAATATCATCATTGGCGAGGAGTAGATACCGGTGCCTACATCATTCAGAGGGACATTCTCGTGTATTGTTACACTCGACAGGAAGTGTAGGGAAAAGAACTCAGTAGTGGTCAATGCTGAGGTCAACGGTCTCATCTGGGAAAACACCGATGAGAAAGATGCAGTCATCTGTACATACGGAGCTGTGATATGACACAAAAGGAGGGCATGGGCATTTACATCATGCTCGGCAGGCAGAATAGTCAAGGAAAACAGTGGTGTATACGTTATGACCACGAGTAGCATGGCGATGGAGGTGATGGCAGTGTCCAGGACATTCACCTAGTTAGAGTCACAAGACTACACCCACGCCTGCATACTGATTCGATTCAATGAGTGATTCCATGATTATGATAAAAAAAAATGTGTAGGCGGACTCTGTACGCATGCAATGGTTAGAGTCTTTGAAGAAGTAAAAAATACGAAAGTGCACCTTTGTCTACGTCCCAAGACATGCAGGAGTACGGGGAAATGAAGAAGTGGATAGGTCGGCTAGCTGCGCTATCGTTGATGACGGTCAACCAATGAATCGGGCGGGCATCATCAATGCCCTCCGAGATGTGGGAAGAATACAGGACTTCGATAACCATGATTCCACTCACTCCTTTGGATTATAGAGATGGGAGTTAAGATGGGCACAGCCAGAAACGAGAAACTTCGTGGGCGTGTAAGAAGACTAATCAACCAACACAAACTGGAGTCGTCAGTCGCTGGACACTGCGGGACTTGCTGGGGTGGGGATCAAAGCACCTATTGATATGTTCGGGGTGCAATGATAATGACCCGCAAATAACTTAATAACTCAATCGTTTGTGAGAAACCATACCTAGCAGCCACGAGAAGAAAGTGTTTACGTGAATTCAAGGAAATGCGTAATAAGTATTATGATACTGTCTATTTGAAGGAAGAATGTACCAGTGCTCCCCAGACAAGTGAAAAGCAATTGCAATTACCAGTTGGAAATATTAAAAGATCGGTACCTAGCAGCAAAGGGCAGCGCTTGGTAGTTTCACATGGAGGTAGCAGACATAATGGGCTGTTGCAGAATGCTGAACTCGTTCTTGTTTCAACGTCCACAGACAATCGGGACTACCACCCCGAGATGAACAGCCACGTAGGAATGGGACTGAGAAAACTGTTTTTCCACCATTGGATCAACCCTCTTGTCAGTTACTAGACAATGCACCTTCCCTCAACGTTGTGCAAAATGAAGATAAAATCAAGACATCATCGAATACAAAAGATGCAATAAAGATTTTGCTCCCACAGGAACACTGTAAACCTGTTCTGTTCCACACTTGTTCTGTTCTACACCTGTTCCAAACCTGTTCTGTTCCACACCTGTTCCATAGAAACTGGTTCTGTTCTATTCAGAGTTGACTACCGCTTATCAATTCAGAGGAAGAGGTATGTTTACATCACTCAGAATAAATGACAAATAATCAACAACAGAAAAAAACAAAGAAGTCGGATTGAACCCGTACTCCTTGGCACAGCGCCTTGCCACGAAAAGCCTAGGGAACACTTTGGTTCTTTGGTTATGGAAGGCCCCGGTATCATTGCAAACTATTTAAAATACATAATTGCTCAACCACCCGTGCTAGTGGAATCATCCTAATTACTGTCTCATCATCCAAACAAAGAAAGGCAGCTGCAGTCCCCATCACAGCAGTCTCAGCATACACCAAAATACATAAGGCGAAACTGCACAGAAAGTAAACACACAGCCAACTGTTCCCTGTCATACGATATCATCATTCATCGTAAACAATTGGAATATCGAAACATGATCAAAACGGATGAAACACACAGCTCACGGTGTACACAGATCACTTAACTCAGTAGCTCCTGCAACAAGCCGGACTTGGAATATGAGGACACTGCAACAAGGAACACTGTCATACATAGCCTTCAATGGTTCCTGCCGCCTATCCACCATATTGACCAGAATAGGGAACACTGCCAACTTCCATGGAGTACGGATTCGATCCTGCTTGGGACCATATATTGTTCTTTGTTTTTTCCTATTGTTGATTATTTGCTATTTTTTCCGAGTGCTGTAAACATACTTCTTCCCCGGAACTACTTCGCTGATTATCGCCTCGGACGTTTCCCTCTAAAATAATATTCATTTATTATTATTTGTCTCTTGACTACCGCCTGTAAGATGACACACAATAGACTAAGATATTTCACATAGACAACTTAATCCGAGAGCATGGTCATGGATATTTGAGGCTGATACCTTACAATTCACACTTAAACCAAATAAAACTAGCTTGAGCAAAAATCACAAAGGACAAATAGCAGCTAAGAATATATCCTTCAAATTATGCGATGTTAAGGCACCTACAAATCACATTCCCTAACAGATAGACAAAGATTACTGAACAAAATATGAGGACCATGTCTTACGTGAGAAAAATCAATTTTAGAAAAAGGATAGTTTGTGGTTTGTTCAGCTGGAAGCAGTAATCAATATGTTAAGACTCTTTTAATTCGGAATGAAAATCATTATTCTGAATGTCTGCACCATATTTGCTTATTATAGACATCGAATTGTAAAACAGATCCTCTTTCAGGACCATCCCAATCATCCAGAAGTTTTGAGTTAAAAACTGATGATAACCAATTCGAATTTTCTTTAAAAGAAAAAAACAATGTACGCATATGAACCAATCACTATACTTTCTACTGTTAGTATTTACTCACTCTCTTAATCGGTTCCTTCTAACATTGACAAGTGTTTTGTAAAAAGAGCTAAACGACGAAATGAAAGCATTCAGGACAATTCTTAAAAAATTTCCCCAAACATAATTTGATGTTACGCCCACGGCATATCAAAAGTCTACAAATTTGCATTTATAGTAAAATATATATTTGTAAGGACACAGTAATTGCTAAAACGACATTGATCAAATAAAATTGTCGCTTTAAGGAAACCGTATTACCTGCGTTATTGGAAAATTGTGTAATATTGGAAATACTGAAACAAAATTCATGGTACTCCAAGCATGGGTTTTAATGATGTCTGATAAGGTTTGGGGGTATGGACTTTAAAACGCACTAAGTTCGTTTTTTTAGTTAATTAGTTAGTTACATAATTAGACTTCCTGTCAATATGGCGAATAGGCGACAGGAACCGTTAAGGCCTTGTTGCAGTTTCCTCATATTTCAAGTCCGACATGCTGTCGGAGCTACTAAGTGCTCTATGCACACCGTTAGCTGTGCTTTTTATCCGGATGGTGTTTCGATATTTCGATTGCTTACGATGAATGATGATATCGTATGACGAAGGACAGTTAAGCTGTGTTCACTTTCGGTGCCGCTTGACCTTATGTCTTTTGGCGTGTGCTGTAGCAGCTATGATGGGGACTGCAGCTGCTTTTCTTTGTTTGGATATTCGATGAGATGTTAATTTGAATGATTCCACTGGCACGGGTGGTTGAGCAATTATGGCTGTTGATTCCCTTGCAGTGATACCGGGGACTTCGAATAACTAAAACAATAAATATGAGTTAATTAATTAGTTAGTTATATAGTTATATAATTAGTTATATAATTAGTTATTTAGTTAATTAATTAGTTATTTAGTTAATTAATTAGTTGATCTATACCTCTTGGTGTTCACCCGTATGGTGTCGTAAGTTACGGCAACGCCTCGATATCTTCACCGTTAGGCCCGACACATCCGTCTTCGACATGGGTAGATTTGCTTATTAATGTTTTGCCCGAGAAGCGTCCATTTTTGACCTCTCCTTTTCGACTATTAACTCTCAAGGGTTCTTTAGCCTGCGCGGATACAAAAGGAACCTCTTGTTTTTTGTTGTTTTTTTTTTTTAAGGTCTAGAGATCGGATCTCACTATCCAGAGAAAAGGGAGAATAAGATATTTACCTTGCATTTTCCCTTTCAAGATTACTTTTAATGGGCAGTTGTGTCTTTTAACATGGCCCAAAAATCTCATTTGTCCTGTTTGCATTGTGTTTAGTAATCTCTTTTAATTTTAATTGTTTTAAGACTTCATCATTTGTGTTCTTTTCTTTCCATCCAATTATTCATATTGTTCTATAAATACACATTTCAAGGCTTCAATTTTCTGTTCTATTTTCTTCTCTAATGTCCACGTTTCTTCCAGGAATGTTGAGAAGATATAACATTTTGCTATTCTTAGTTTTAGCCTTGGTGTTATTTGTTTTTATGTTAGTATATTTTTCATGGCATTGAAATTACTTTTTGTCATTCCTATTCTTTTGTTTATTTCAGTTTTTAATTTTCCATCACTGGTTATAGCATGTCCAAGGTAGTTGTAGCTCTGAACTGTATCCGGGTCTATTCCTTCAATTTTGAAATCCACTTGTAGGTTTTGAGTATTATCTTTGTGTATGATCAATATTTTAGTGTTTTTTTTTATATTTGTATCTAATCCATATTTTTTGGCTTCTCATGTGTATTTCATGAAGTAATTGTTGTAGATCTTTAGGATTTTCAGCTAGTAATACAGTATCATCAGCATATCTTAGGATATTGATTAACTTTCCATTAATGTTTAGGCCCGACATCTCTGTGATGTTTTAAAATATTTGGTCCGTGTCTAGATTGAACAAGCTTTGTGATAAGATGCATCCCTGTCTTACTCTTTTTGTTTATATCAATGGGTGTAGAATTCTCTTTGTTATATTTTATTATTGTTGTTTAATCCCAGTATAAATTACATATTATTCGTATGTCCATGTCATCTAGATGTATCTCTTTTATGCATTCTATAAGTTCTTTGTGGTGTACTCTATCAAAAGCTTTGGTGTAGTCTATGAAGCAAGCATAGATTGGTTTGTTTACTTCTGTGTACTTTCGATTAAGGACCTAATGCAGAATATGGTTTCTTTTGTCCCATTTATTTCCGAAATCCAAATTGCTGCTCATCTAATTCAGTATTGATTTTAATATGAATCCTTCCTAGTATATTTTTAGCAAGATTTTGTTGCATGGCTCATTAGGCATATTGTTGTAAAATCACTGCACTCAACTTCACCATTCTTTTTAAGCAATGCAATAAAAGTTGATGTTTTTAGTTCATTTGGTATGTATCCTGTATGGTATATGTCGTTGCATATGTCTTTGATCACTTCAATGCCAAAATCTTCTAATGCCTTTATCATCTCTATGTGTATGTTGTCAGGTCCTGTAGCTTTTCCATTTTTCATTGTAAAGCTATTTTTTTCGCTTCCGATTGTAATATTTTATAGCCTGATTGAGAACGCCATCGTGTAAGACACTGCTACAATAGCCAATTTTTTAGTTGGCTGCGTGGCAGTGTGCCAAGCGTTCGGCTTCTCGTGGCAAGGCGCGGTGCCACTGAGTACGGGTTCGATCCCGCTTCGGACCATATATTGTTCTTCGTTTTTTTCTATTGTTGTTTGTCTGTCAATTTTTCCGAGTGCTAACACATACTTCTTTGTTCTATTATTCCTTGTACATTGTATAATTGGTTTCTTGTCCCTTTCGTCATAAAATAATTATGTTATATATTCCTGCCATCTATAATTATATCTTTGTTGTCTGTTAGCATGTTTCCTTTTTTGTTTGTAATATATCCACTTTCTGTGACTTTTTTACTTTTACTAGTCATTATCTTTATTTCTATGTGCCTATCTCTTAAATCTTGTTTATTTTCCAAAGTTTCGATTTCTAGACATTTTTGGCTGAGCCAATCTTCTTTTGCCTTTTTGCACATTTTGCGTATTCATCATTTACTTTGTTGTTATTGGGTAGTGATCATCTTAGTTTGTCTTCTTTCTTCCATTTTTTTCAAGATGGCGTCAGTTATTCATTTTTGTTTTTTGTTCTTTTCCTTTTTGGGCAAGATGTCGCACATTTTTTTTATGCTATTCTTTTTTGCATTGCCACTTGGTTGTACCTTTTTTCATCCTTATTTTCTCTTCTGTATTGCTCAGTCCCTTCTTCTAGCAACTGCTGAAATGTGTTCTTTACTTGTATTATATAAGTATCTTTAACATCTTTATGAATTAAAACTGTTATGTTTAGTGGTATTGTTGATGAATTAGTCTTTTGTTTGTTTCTGTTTAGCTTTACTTTCATTTTAATTAGGATTGTGATTGAAGTTACTACCTACCTGCTCCTGTATAGGTTTTTTGCTTTCTTGACCGCGTTACGGAACCTATCATTTATCTTTACGTAGTCTGTTTGTTCCCGCTTCTTATCTCCAGTGCTTTTCCGTGCGTAAAGTTTCCTTTTCTCTAGCTCAAAGTAGGTGTTACATATTTTCACCCTGTTTTCTTCACAAAATTGTATGAACCTTTTTCCTCTTTCATTTCTTTTTCCGAAACCTTGATTTCCTATATCGGTCCTACAACTCTCTACCTGCCGCCAAATGTGATCAGTTTTGTCTGCTTTCTCGCCTTTATTATTTTCCCTTATGTTTTCATCGTTCAGGAGACGATAGTTTGCGTTTTTCTTGCACTTTGGTTAGTGTCTTCTACTGTCCTGTTTCCGATTGTCATATTCTTTTTCGGCATTAACCCCTTCCATGTCGATTGTTTTAGTAGCGTTTGTTGGTAGCTGCGTAGATTGCATTTAGTTGTTTTGTCTTGTTGCATAGTCAATGCGTTTATTGTGCTTTACTTCACTTTCTCTGCTAGAGGATTGTAATTATCTTCTTAGTTTTTTGCTTTTCATTTTCTGCCCAAGCTGATTACCATTATGAGCCTGGCGTATCTCAATGGTATTTATTTTATTGATTGCTCTAGAATATAGCTAATTTTGATAATAACCTATCTTTGGGATAAAGATTGTGTTCTCTCTGACTCAGTTGTGATTTATCGTTGCACTGAAATTGTGTCGTTTTATCAATAGTGTGTTGCCATACGTCACCAGACTACCTAAATATTCTTTACTACTAATAGGGTTCGATCCCAACCGACGGCTTCCGGGTTCACCCAGCTTTAAATGGGTACCGGATTTTTTTCTGGGAAAGTAAAGCAGCACTGGCGTAATACCGACCACATTACCCCAAAAATCATGTGCTGAAAGTCTGTAAAATATTTGGTCACTAACACCATATTTCCCTATACGCCACTTGGCGTGACGGGGGTACTTAACTTTTACTACTTACTAATTAGTCTACATGCTATATTACTTGCTTATACATGTATCAGGTCTTAATGCTGATATTATGTCTTTTTCTACCAATATTCCGTTTTATCATTGTTATCTTCTTTGCCGAATTGCTCGCCTCCTTAGTTCAGTCAGTTTAGGGATTTTTACATGTTTTCTGTGTTTTTGTTGACTGATACTTGGTCTTCTACGAAAAGGAATTCGTTTTGTACTTCTATTCAAAGTTTGCTGGTTTACAAAAAGATTGTATTTTCACGAAATAACTTCATCTAGCCTTCTATCCAGTCAATGAAAGTTCCCACCCAGTTTCTCAGAAACCACATCGACTTCCTCTTCTTCTTCTTCCTCTTCTTTCCTTCCTCATTTGCCTTTCAGCGTCGAGGGGAGATATAATTTGCGGTCTTTTGCTCTTCTGTTTATTTCTGCTGCTGTTATGTTTCCTAGTGCTTCTAATATTCCGTCGATCCATCTTTTTCGTGGTCGACCCTTGAATCTGGTGTTCTCGCAACGCTTATTGAAGGCTCGTTGTGTTGTGTTTTGATCACTCTGCCTTGTCACGTGGCCAAACCATTTTATCTGTTGTTTCTGTATATATTCTATGGCTAGAGTTATTCCTAGCTTTTTTCTCATTCCTTAATTTCTGATCTTATCTCTCAGACTGTTTCTTGTAATTTTCTAATACATTTCAACTCGGTGTTTGTTATTTTTCTTATTATTTTTACACCTAGGGTTCGGTCTGGCATTGGTATCACAACATTGGGATGAAGAGTTATTTCCTTGTTGGACAATAGTGGTGATAGCTGTCCAATGATTTGACAAGCTTTGATGTATTTTGAGTCTATCTCTGCTGTTTGAGAATTGTCGTTTGTCATTAAACTGCCTAGGTATTTGAATTTATCTACCTGTTTTAGTTTCCTGCCTTCTATAGTTATGCTAATGTTCTGTTTCTCTTTTGCGACATTCATGCTTTCTGTTTTGTTGGTTTTCAAGTTGTATTTTGTGCCTGTGCTGTTGAGTTTATTTAAGTGTTCTTGTAGGTCTTCTAACCACATCGACAAGCGGGCTAAACCAGCTGAGGTTTCCGACGATAGTGAGACGCTACCAAGCGGTGACTTTGCTTGCGAAGCCTGGATTCGGAGAACTGCTGAGAAAAATAAAATGTGTGAAAAATGTTAAACCGACAGAATGATGTTACTAGAAAAGCGGAAGGAAGTAGTGGATCATTCACTGTACTCATTTCGTGCTACTTGAGATGTTGTTGTTGTTTCTCTATATTTTTAACACTATGTTTCAACATCTTTGAGCCAGTATTTGTATGTACGCCGTCTTTATTACAAACATCTAAGTAACCTGTGAGTCTTCTTTTGTAACAGGCAACGGAAATCTCGAGTGTCCAACACTTTAGGTTGTTGGTGAAATGTTCTGTGAAGGTGATTGTAACTAAAAATAGCTTTCGTGGTTTCGTTACAGGTTAGTTACGTCACTGAAGCGGGGGGAAAAAAAAAGGGGGGGGGGGGATTGACCTGAAAAAAGAAGATATGAGAGAAATGTAAAGATGTTGAGGGAGGTGCTGATGTTGCACAACTCTCCCTCACTGAAACTAAATTCATGAGCAAGTCACTTAAACTTCCATGCCATCTCCAAAACATATCGATGAGAAAATGATGATAGTATTGTCATATAACACGTATTTTTAGGAACGATCAACAATAGTACATGCCCTTTTACCAAGGAAATTTGAAGTAACGTGTAACCAGATTTTTCACTTAATTACAATTAATAATATTTGTCTTACATTAAATTTACCGTTCGCAAATATGAGAGTTCATGCCCTTTGCAATTCTCTATAAACGCTCAATTATCGTTACTAAAAATACGTGGATGCGTCCTCCTGATCCACTTTTCTGTCAGACATTAACGTCCCTTTATCGTGATAAAGCCAGTTTAAGCTTCCCCAAGAGTTAGGAAATTTTATTTGAGGATTTAAAGTTTAAGAAAAAATATCAAAATCCCGTGACAGCACAAGCAGCGTAAGACTTGAATTTCTTGCCCAAAACTTTCTTTAGAGCAACGATCTTTATCCCAGGAAAAAAACAAACACCGCAAGGAACCATTTTTCTTCTTCCACATCTAATTTCTTTTTTAAGTTTTTTTTTCTTTTTAATTTTCTTCATAATTTTTTTTTCAATTTATTTCATGCTTTCGTTTTGACATTTTCTTCAATTTATTTCATGCTTTCGTTTTGACATTTTCTTCAATTTATTTCATGCTTTCGTTATGACATTTTCTTCAATTTATTTCATGCTTTCGTTATGACATTTTCTTCAATTTATTTAATGCTTTCGTTTTTACATTTTCAGAGTGCGTAATTGCATTCGCCACCAACATTCACAAGCAAAATGCAACATTCCACTATATGTACATTTAAAAAAAAATTCAAAATAAAAGTTCCCCGAAAATCAATTATCTGATCCCGTCAAACGAGACAATCATAACGTGTCAGGTCTCTGAAGCCCTTAAGTAGTTAGTTATATGTGTGCTACCATTGTCAAAATCATAACAGGGAATATAACCTTGCGGTAGTTATAATTTTTAATTACTTGTAACATTTGTCACTTTTATTTCCAGGCTTTTAAAGTCATACAAGTTTACCCGAACGCGTTCCGGCTCGTTCTAGCTGTTAAAGTAAAGTAAAGTACACCCGTCACGCCAAGTGGCGTATAGGGAAATATGGTTTAAGGCTGTGTAGCGATTTTTAGCAAGCCACGATAGTTTCACGTTTCGGCCCGATACCCCCTACTAAGATCCACAATGACTACAATATTGACCTCATTTATATAATTGTTATTTGATGACAGCGGTTACAATTTATGACGTCATACAGAAATGGGAAATTAAATGTAACCTGATCAATGTGTGTGCTTGCGATGTTTTAGTTCGTACATTTCATGTTTAGGAGAAGAAATATATCAAAGATTAACTCATTTGTCACTTTATGGTCGGGGATTTTCCATCACATCATCATCATCATGTGCCATACCAGTTGGCGTAGGTGATCATGTCCCTCCACAATCTTCTATCTACAGTGCATCGTATGAGTTCTGTTGTTGACTGTTTTCCATGCCATGACACTAAGCTATCCAGTATTTTCTCTCTTTGTCGTCCCCGATCTCTCTTTCCTTCTATTTTGTCGGTTGTAACCAAGTATTCCAACTTTCCACTTCTCATGATGTGCCCGAAAAATGTTGATTGCTTCTTTCTGCTGTTTTTTAATAGCTCCCTTTTTGTGTTGGCCTCTTTGAGAACTTATTCATTGGTCTTTTTAGCTGTCCAGGGAACTTTCAACATTCTTCTGAAAAATCCCATCTCTAATTTCCACCACAACTGTTAGTAAAAGATACCCTATAGCTTCCAGTAAATTGAATGTAGGGTAAAAGAATTATATAAAGATTAGCGTTCTGAAAAGAATAAATAAGACAGGTAACCGAAGTCTCATTGGCAGACTGTTGTGTATCCCAGCTGTTCCGAGCCTCTCCTCTCTATGTTCAGACAGCGTCAGAACTGGTTATACTCTAGACGTCATCATCGTCATAAGTGCCGTCATCGCATCGAAGGTTGGCTACCATGGTGCACCATTCCGTTCTGTCTCTTGCTTTGGTGGTGCAGATTGTCATATGCTGACTTGTCCATCTTTTCATATTACTCGTCCGTGTTAGTCGTGGTCTGCCTCTGACTCATTTACCTTGTATTTTACCTTCCAAGAATACTTTCAATAGGCTGCTGTGCCTTTTAACATGGCCCAAAAATCTCATTTCTCCTGTTTGAATTGTATTTATAGTTCGTTTCAAATCATGTGCCCAACTTCAAAACGCTATTACTCATTAAACATTTGTTAAAAACTGTTGAAATTTTCCAAATGTTATTAAAATGCAAAAGACCCTTTAAATGTATATTTAACAAATATCTTGCAGCTGCAGTTTTCTTAAAGCGGCGAATTTCTTTGATGTTTGTCAAAATTGTAAATTGTGAACCCCTAAAGAATAGAAATTACCGTAGTTGCTGGTCTATGATTCATTTTCACTAGGTACAGGCGTGGCCGTAATGGGGAAATAACTGGATAAGACAAAACACCAGGATAATTATTGTCTGCTCAGTTCGAGGACGGACGATAATATCAAGGTATACCTGTATGTCCAATTTTCATAGTTGTGTGGTGCTGAAAAGGACCGTTTGTTGAACTAATTTAAGGTAATATAGGGGCCAACATTGTGGGGGCTATATACTTTCATTCTGAATCAGACGAGTCTAAAAGATTAATAACTGTTTGGGGTTAAACATTCCACAAACCATCATTTTTCCAATATTCCTCTTCCTGTTTTAAGACGTGGTCTTCACATTTAGCCCAATAATCTTTGTCTATATTTAATGAAGCGAGATTAGCAAGAGTCTTTACATCGCATATTTTGAATGTTGTATTTTCATCTGCCACTTGTCCTTTTAATTTTGCCCAGATTAGTTCTATTGGATTTAAATGAGCATGGTAAGGTGGCAGCCTCAAACTTATATGACCGTGCTCTTGGATAATCTTATCTATTTGAAAAATTTTTGTCCTCTGTTTTTGCTTTACTAGAGATAGTAATTCAGGTTTTAAGTACATGTTATTAAATTGTATGTGCTCCTTTGTGAGCCATATCTTAATAGCATCTTTTGTACTGGATGACGTCGGGACTTTATCTTCCAGTGCAACAATGTTGTGGTACGCTGCATTGTCCATTATTAGGCAAGATGGTCGATCTAGTGATGGGAGAACAGAATTTTCAATCCAATGTCTAAATATGTGACCATTCATCTCAGAGTGATAATCCCGATTGTCTATGGATTTTGAAAGAAAAATGAGCTCTGCATTCTGTATTAGTCCATGTTGTCGACTACCTGCATGAGCAATTATCAAGCGCTGTCCTTTGCTGCTAGGTATTAATCTCTTAATCTTTCCATCTGATGACTGCCATTCCCTTTGGTTAGTGTGGTGAGCATTGATCCATGTTTCATCCAAGTACACAATATCATAACCTTGTTTGCGCACCTCTTTTACTTCACGTAAGTACTTGCTTCTAATGACTACTGTATATGGCTTCTCACAGATGATGTTTCGTCCATTGGAATACTTTCTGAATGTAAAGCCTGCAGCTCTCACATTCCTCCATAATGTAGACTTTGATATTTCAATACTGTTGTTCTTTTTCAGCGATACTTTTAATTTTCTTATTGTAACAGTTTCATTCATACCCAACATTTTGCGAATTTCACTTCTAATAAGTTCACTGTCGAAATTATCCAACATTTTTGCTCTTCCTTGTGATTTTGTATATTTGGAACATTGACGGTCACGTGCTTGAATCCAGCGATTAAATTACCGTTTAGATAAATCCAAAATGTGTCTTGTCCTATTCTCAGGGTTTTCTAAAGAATGAAATAATCTTCCTCGTTTAGCCTCTTTGCAAAAATAGCCATACATTTTTATTGCGATGTTTTGTAAACTGCAGAATTTCATTTTAAGACTCATGATAAATGTTATAGTTCCACGTCTCTGCCGCTGAATGAACAGAAATGGAACACACAATGTATCGTGTATTTTACAAGTGTCTAATTGTGTCAGAAAACCCACGTTGAAATCGTGCAAATACGTCAATTTGACCGTGTATGGATTTTTACTCGCTATTTTTAACTTAAATATTGTAAACATTAAGTTTTGACTACATCAATGGGTCGTTATAAATTTATATAAATCAAATAAGCAACAATAATAACCAAATGTTTTTTTTAAATGAAATTAATTCCCTGTTGGGTTCTAATCATTATAACTTTACATGCAAATTTTGAAGAACTTACAAAAAGCGTTTAAAAAGATATCGATTTTAAAAGTTGGGCACGAGTTATGAAACGGACTATAGTAGTACTCTTTTCATTTTTAAATATTTTAAGACATCATCGTTTGTATTCTTTTCTTTCCATCAAATTCTTCCTATTCTTCTACAAATCCAACTTTAAAAAGCTTCATATTATTTTCTGTTCTATTTTCTTCTCTAATGTCCAATGTTTCTGCACCATACAAGAATGTTGAAGTAGATATAACATTTTGCTATTCTTAGTTTAACCTTGGTGTTATTTGTTAGATGTTAGTACATGTATATTGTATATCATGACAAAATTGCTTTTTGCCATTCCTATTCTTTTGTTTATTCCAGTCTTACATTTTCTATCACTGGTTATAGTATGTCCAAGATAGTCGCAGCTCTGAACTTTCTCCATATCTATACCTTCAACTTTGATATCCACTTCTAGGTTTTGAGTATTATCTTTTTTTATGATCATACTTTTAGTCTTTTTTAATATTCATATTTAATCCTGATTTTTTGCTTGTCATGTTTATTTCATTAAGTAATTATTGTAGATCTTTAGGATTTTTCTGCTAGTAGTACAGTATAACCAGCATATCTTAGGTTATTGATTATCTTTCCATCAATGTTAAGGTCTGACATATCTGTGATGATTTTAAAGATTTGCCTATGGTATAGATTGAACAAGCTTGGTATTAGGATGCATTCCTGGTCGTACTTCTCTTTGTATATCAATGGGTGTAGAATTCTCTTTGTTATATTTTATTAATGCTGTTTGCTACCAGTATAAATTACATATTAATCGTATGTCTGTGCCATCTAGATGTATATCTTTTAGGCAGTCTATAAGTTGTTTATGGTGTACTCTATCAAACGCTTTTGTGTAGTCTATGAAGCAGGCATATGTTGGTGTGTTTACTTCTGTGCACTTTTCGATTAATATCTTCATGCAGAATATGGCTTGTGTCATACTATTTTTTCTTAACGCAAACTGTTGTTCTTCTAATTCCATACTGAATTTATTCTGAATCCTTCCTAGTATAACCTTTAGCACGATTTTTGTTATCTGGCTCATTAGGCTTATTGTTCTAAAATCACTGTATTCAGCTGCACTATTCTTTTTAGACAATGCAATGAAATTTGATGTTTTTAGTTCATTTGGTATGTATCTGTGTGTACTCTAGACGTAGCCAAACAAATTTACCCCATCACCCGTCACCTTTTTTCTCAAATGTCATGACCACTACTCTGTATCCCCTCGACGCCAACGGCAGCAGAGGAAGGATAGAGGAAGAAGAAGAAGACTACTCTGTATCCTTTTGGGCCTGAAATTATATTTAAGAATAAAGAAACATGAATAATATAAATTTCTATGACTAAAGCAAGTTGGCGTAACATTAACAATTAATTTCTTCTTGTTTTTTGTAATATTCTTTTTGAATAGGGAAAAATAGGGTAATAAATGGCAATCAATATGTGTAAGAGTAGGCGCTATGCTTACTGCTGCATGTAATTCAAATCACATAGTTAAAATATTACCTTTATTTACAACATTACGAAGAAAAAAAGAATTCACACGAGCACCACTAGGGAATTGTGATTTTATATTTCACACGTCCTAGACATCTTACACATTTGATCACATGATTGCAACGGCCCTGAATGTGCCCCAACTGTTTCTTGAATAAACGTTTTCTGAGTGTTGTCCACAAAACCCAAGTCAATATTGACCTCTGTGATTAAAATAGCAACGTTTATCAAATTAAAAACGGTTTGTGTTTGTTGGGCCTGGATTTAGCGTGCAAAGAAGCTTCAGAATGTATATTCACATCCAGGATTACACGATAAAATGTTGATTCTGGTAATGCTTATATGTTCTGGTTTGCCGCTCATGATGGAGTAGCCTGAGATCGTATGGGAACGATGTTGTAAAATAAGATGTTATGAACATGGTTTTAAGTGTTGCATTATGGGTGAAGTGACAATACAAATCTTTGAATGAAGAATTCCGTGAACGTAAACATTTTTTAAAACATGCACAAAAAAAGCAAGAGAAGTTTAATATTTAATAAATTTAACAATATACAGAACATACAGCATGCGAAAAGAAAGAAAGAAATTGTACGCTCACAGTTGACGTAGAAAGACAATGCAGAGCAATTTTCTACACTTCGCTAAAAATCTTTCAACTGGAAACACAGAACAAAAAAGTGTATAGATAAAAAGAATGAAATGACACAATAATTTAAAAAATAGCAAATTTAAAATAAATAAATAAAACAAATGAACTGGATAGATCTACCAAATGCTGCCGAAACATTGTGTTGAAGTCAAGGACAGTGAGCAATAATGATGATTTGGTTTCGATGTGTTTACTTTATTTTCTGTCGTGAATTTTTTTTTATTATTATTCTCTTTAACAATTTAAAAAAAAAAATAATAAATCTAAACTATTTGTTTTGGCTTGCAATTTTAGCTTGAGTTCACGAACTACCGGCGTTGCTGGATCTTTATGTTCCTGGAATTGCGTAGGGGCGCTGGATGGCTCCTGACACTAAAAGCTTTGAGTTGGCCACCAATTTGTGCAACATCTTGTTTTTTTTTTAAGCAAGGGAAGAAGATGAGACCGTAAACAGAGCACGAAAACGATTTTCTGGTATTGCGTTTAAATATAACTGTAATCATATCAGAGAGTGGAAAGTCCAGTCGATGAAGCTGGCAATTTGTCAACCAGGTGGGTGATGGTTCTATTTCAGGTAGGGTCAATTTTTTTTTAATGCAAAGTGCAAAAAACAATCAACAGAAACATTTGAACCTGTGCACCACGTGTCCGCTTCTGCACGTAAAATATGACCTTTATTGTCAACTCCTCAATAACTATCCCCGTTCCTCGTTCGGGGTAATTATATGATGCTGAATTTGATAGCTTTTGTATCATTTTAATTGTTTATTTATCTGTGCTGTTATAATGTTATAAACGCCATTCTACAGAGGAAGGTATAATACAAAATCCACGTCAGAAGACCCAGCGAGCTAGAAAGAATAAGAATGGTAGGCATGGTTCCAGAACGATGAGGCATGGGAAGATCAAGAAGAAGCTGGTTTCAAAACATCAAAGAGACCCTGAACATTATAACAGAAGAAGTGAAGATCTGACTGAAAACAGAGATTCTTTCAGACAGGCTGTGGTAAATGTAACGTTACGTGGAGATTTGGCTAGAAACAGAGATTCTTTCAGACAGGCTGTGGTAAATGTAACGTTCTGTGAAGATCTGGCTAGAAACAGAGATTCTTTCAGACAGGCTGTGGTAAATTCAACGTTCTGTGAAGATCTGGCTAGAAACATAGATTCTTTCAGACAGGCTGTGGTAAATGCAACGTTCTGTGGAGATTTGGCTAGAGGCAAGAGATTCTTTCAGATGTACACTAATGAATGCAACGATCTGTGGAGATTTGGCTAGAGACAGATCCTTTCAGATGGACTGTGAAGAATGCAACGATCTGTAAAGAACATTTGACCTGATAATGACGAGCTACAATGTTGAATTCTTAGCTCATGCAAAGGAAGGTACAGGTAGTCCCGTAGCAACAGTCATTAAGTAGTGAAGTGTGACGTAATTGTACTGAGCCTAAGCTTTATGAGGTTGAGTTCCCCGTTCCCTTTCACGTTCCCCTTCTCTTTTCCGTTCCCTTTCACGTTCCCCTTCTCATTCTTGTTAACTTTCCCGTTATCTTTTCTGTTCCCTTTCCTTGTCCCTTTCCTTTTCACGTCCCCTTTCTCTTTCCTGTTCATGTTCCCTTTGACGTTCTCTTTCACGTTCCCTTTCCCTTTCACGTTCCCTTTCACGTTACCTTTCTCTTTCACGTTACCTTTCTTGTTAATAGTAAAAGAAAGCAACAAGAAAGGTCTCAGTTGTAGTAAGAAAACAGAAGTAATGGTTATATCGAAGAAACAATCACCACCATCATGCAGCATAAAAATAAACGAGACAAATCTGAAACAAGTGCAACGTTTCAAATACTTGGGCACAATAATAACATCAGATGGGAGATGCACCACAGAAATAAAAAGCAGAATAGCTCAGGCCAAAATAGCATTTCAGAAAATGAAAAATATCTTATGCAACAAATCTATGTCAATCAAAATGGGAAAGAGAGTTCATCGATGCTATATAGAACCAATTCTGACCTATGGAAGCGAATCATGGACAGTAGACAAACAAATGAAAAGACGATTAGAGGCCACAGAGATGGGATTTCTCAGAAGAATGTTGAAAGTTCACTGGACAGCTAAAAAGACCAATGAGGAAGTTCTCAAAGAGGCCAACACAAAAAGGGAGCTCTTAAAAAACATCAGAAAGAAGCAATCAACATTTTTCGGGCACATCATGAGAAGAGGAAAGTTGGAATACTCGGTTACAACTGGCAAAATAAAAGGAAAGAGAGATCGCGGACGACAAAGAGAGAAAATACTGGATAGCTTGGTGTCATGGCATGGAAAACAGTCAACAACAGAACTCATACGATGCACTGTAGATAGAAGATTGTGGAAAGGTATGATCGCCTTCGTCAACCGGTATGGCACATGATGGTGTTACCTTTCAGGTTGCCTTTCACGTTCCCATTCCCGTTGCCTTTCACGTTGCCTTTAACGTTCCCTTTCAGGTCGCATTTCCTTTCCTGATAATATCCCTGGTAAAGATGCTGGGTGGACCTCGAGAGCCATTTAGTTGTGAATAAAAATGTTGCCTCAACTGGCATTTGAATTCCTAAAACCTTCAGGTCAGCAGGCGAGCTCACTAGCCACAACGCTGCCGGGGCTCAACGGAAGGTATACGACGAAATATTGAGGTATAATTTGCTAAAATGTACACAGGTCTCAATCTATCACTGATTAGTACTTCCTAACGGAACATGCATGAGTAAGTATTAATGGTTGGGGAAAAGTGATCTAGGAAAGTAATTTCTAGTACACAAATATCGGAATTAACTGTTTAATTATACAAAAGTAGGTCAGTGACGTCACTCTGTGAATGTGGCCTATAAGATAGTAAGACAGGCTGTGAAACACAATCTTGAGATTGCCGAAGTTTGGAATTCAATGTTTGATGAATAAGAAGAGACGTTTGAAGGAACGTAATGGAGACAATGTGTCATACCTTGAGCTATGGATCTTTCCATTGTCTATCTGTTACCATCTGTTAAAAGGGTCCATGCCGTGAGTCGTTGAATATCATGCTCTTCTATAACCCTCGATCTTGCACGCCGTGTAACAGACCCACTGCTGATCTTTTCCTGTGCCACCTCCAAAAAGCAGTCCTGGATCCTTTCCCTCTATTCTTCTCTGTCTCTCCCGCCTTCTGTTTGTCCTTCATTCATTACGTATTATAACCTGCATCTTCCCGACACATACCCTACATGTCTGGACTGCCTTTTCCTAATTTGTTTTATATCTTCCTTGCTTCATCTGCCTCTTGTAGTACTTCTATTTGATTTTTTTTTTATTATCCGTGGTACCTTCTAAAACAGTACATCTCATCTGATGCTATCAGCACTGCCCATGATTTGCAACCATAAGGCATCACGGGGACTTCCGGTCAATATGGCGGATAGGCGGTATGAATCGATGAGGCTCTGTCTGAAAAGTGTTTCTTGTTGCAGTTTCCTCATATTCCGAGTCAGATTTGCTGCTTGAGCTACTGAGTTTAGTGCTCCATGCACACAGTGAGCTGTGTTTTTCATCCGGATCGTGTTTCGATATTCCGATTGCTTACGATGAATGATAACGTATGACGAAGGACAATTCAGCTGTGTTTACTTTCGATGCCGCTAGGCTTTATGTCTTTTGGCGTGTGCTGTAGCTGCTATGATGGATACTGCAGCTGCCCTTCTTTGTTTGGATCCTTCAATGAGATACGATGTTAATTCAGATGATTCCACTGGCACGGGCGGTTCAGCAAATATGGATTTTAATTCTATTTGCAGTGATACCGGGACCTTCGACTCACTACAACTACAAATCATCACAGATTGACCGTAGGAATGAAATCTATAACTTTCAGAGATAATGACTTGTTGCATAACCTATTTTTCATTTTGTTGAAAATATTCATGGCCCATACGATTCTACTTGTTGCCTCCGTAAGACTTCCTCATTGTAGTTTTAGCACTGTCCCTAGGTTTCCAAGACAGTACTAGTCCGAGGCTTGTTTTCCTCCGTACAACTCACTGTGCAGCACATGCCTTCAAACATATTTTCGAAACTGTCTGTTTGGTGTCTGTTTCAATAGTTCCATGAATTCCCCATTTTCTCCATCTCTGCTTCCATCTGTCTCCTCTAACAATAATTTGGCCTTCCCCTTTATCTCCTTTCCCGGAAGCTTAAAATAAAATGGTCTCTCGTGTAATACGCCCAGCTGCTTCCACAGTGCATGTCCTATCCTTCACTATAGTTTTTGTCGCATATCTTTGTCCACTGGTGTTTGTCTGAGACTTTTCCATGTTCAAAGTTAGTATTTTTATCCTGCCAATTCCATTCGTTTATTCTGTTCAAGTAACCATTAGTTAAAGTTGGTATCTTCGCAACTGCTGTTTTTGATCTCAATGTTTCACAGCCATACAATAGGATTGGTTTAGCAAGGAAGCTGACCATTTTCATTTTTGAACATTTGTTTCCAAGTATAACGGTCTCACTTGCTTATTTTGATATCATTCTCTGTTCCTCCTTCAGTGTCTATTTTGTAGCCCATTATGTATATATGGGAGCCGCGATAGCTCAGTGGTTAGTGAACTGGACTACAAAGGACAAGATGTAGGGTTCGATCCTAACCGACGGCTTCCGGTTCACCCAGCCTTTAATGGGTACCGGAATTTTTTTCTGGAAAAGTAAAGCGGCACGGGCGTAATACCGGCCACATTACCCCAAAAGCATGGCATCGTCTATAAAATGTATGGTCACCAACACCATATCACATATACGCCACTTATCATGACGGGGGTACTTTACTTTTTTAAAATTGATATATGTATATATATTATATTATCTTAAATTTTTATATAAATAATATATTATATTATTTTTAATTGTTGTTATTATTATTATATTCGTTCTGGGATATTCTCTATTATCAGGAACGGACGGGAACGCTAAGGGACATTGTCCAAGTATTGTTATAATGGTCCTAAATCAAAGTCAAAGAGAGAAAATGTGCCAGACAATTTAATTAAGAGAAAGACGTTTTTGAAAGTCAGCAATAGAATTGGATAAACAACTATGGAGACGTACAAGGTGTGCAGAGACACGATCACCTACGCCAGCAGGCACGACACATGATGATGATGGCTACCAGTAGGAGAACATAAAACGTGCATTAACCAGTCCAAGAGTTGTCGCCACTGTCCCCAGAACGCCAAGCTGTCTGCTCTGAGATTGACCAGGCCACCTCATGATTTTACCCTGACAGCTATAAAACTTGAACGTTATAAATCACGGTTATGGGGGATCAAATACAAAAAAAAGTAGGCACACATGTTTGCAGGAGTTAGTGGCAATTTAAAACCACTCATTAGTGTATTCTAAAATCATACTTTATATTTGTTTATTTTATTTTTCGAAGATTCTCATGAAATATGAGCATTGGTTGAAAAAAAACAGAAATAATTAATGCAGATAATAATGGTCTTCCAGTTTCAGGATTATCGTTATCGAAATCATCAATGAAAGAACACAAGCAACGACACGCCCAAGTTTATTCTTTTATTACTGGCTTAATTAGGTAACTACCACACCGTATAATAATGAAAAGAATGATCAATACGATAGGATATGACATTTCTTAAGAGCACTCTGGTTTTGAACGATGAAAGGTACAACAAACGTCATATATCATAATGGCAAGAGCTTATAGAAATTAAACAATATATATATATAAGGACAAGATACATATATTGTTATTGGTTATTGGTTATGGAAGGCCTCGGTATCACAGCAAACGAATTAAAATCCATAATTGCTCACCCGCCCGTGGCAGTGGAATCATCCGAATTACTAACTCATCTCCCAAACAAAGAAAGGTAACTGTAGTCCCCATCGTAGCAGTCTCAGCACACGCCAAAAGACATAAGGCGAAACCGCGCAGAAAGTGAACACAGCCAACTGTTCCCTGTCATACGATATCATCATTCATCGTAAACAAGCGGGATATCGAAGCAGGATCAAAACGGACGAGACACACAGCTCACGGTGTGTACAGAGCACTTAACTCAGTAGCTATATATATATAATATTGACAAGATATATATATAAGGACAACATATATATATATATATATATATATATATATATATATATATATATAAGCACAAGAGGTAGGGTTCGATCCCAACCGACGGCTTCCGGTTCACCCAGCCTTTAATGGGTACCGGAGTTTTTTCTGGGAAAGTAAAGCGGCATGGGCGTAATACCGACCACATTACCCCAAAAATCATGTGCCGACGGTCTGTAAAATGGATGGTCACTAATACCATATTCCCTATACGCCACTTAGCGTAACGGGGGTACTTTTCTTTTACTTTATATATATATATATATATATATATATATATATATATATATATATATATATATATATATATATATATATATATATATATATATATATATATATATATATATATATATATATATATATATATATATATATATATATACTTATGTTTTAAAAAGACTATTTACAAAGTTTAATTTGCAGAGGTCGATAATAAAGATTTAATTATACTAAAGTAAACGTACTGAGAACAATCAGCAGCAAAGTAGATAAACATCTGAGAGAATACCTGAAAATAAAAATGCACGTAGGACAGGAATGCGTTCCATCCATGCTGACAGAATCTCTTTGCACAGTGAGCACATCATTAGACATCAAAAAAACATGCCTGGAATAACATTAGGGGTACTTAATTTTAGTTATTTGAGAAGTGCAGATGATACGGTACTGATATCCAGGAGCGAAAAGAACTGCGATAATTATCGATTTAGCTATTTTAAAAAGTCAGAAAATGGGACGCAATTTAAAGAAAACAGAAGTAAACGGTCTAAGAAGAAATGGCTTCACCCAAATGCGATATGTCAATATGTGCAACTGGTAGAAAGTTCTTGTGCGTTACCGCGGCCCGAATGAGAGTAAAGATAGTGGGTTCTACCAACCAGACGTGTCATGTAAGAGGTGACCAAGGAGGTTGAGTTTGGAGTTGGCTACCCCATACAGTTAAAAATTAATCCCCAGCTACAGCCCTCACTTTATATTGGATTTGTGGATTATGAGAAGACTTTCGACAGTCTGGACAGAGAAATGTTATAGAAGTTGCTGAGCCAGTGGGGAACTCATACAAAGCTGATTAACCTACTGAAAGTGGTACATAAGGAAATGAAATGTACACGAAGGACAGCTTACAGAAACATTTGAACTAAGAATGGAAGTGAGACGGGAATCCAGTCAATCTTTATTTCTCTTTCTGCTAGCCATAGATTGGATTAAGAGAATAACACAGAACAACACGAACGGAATTCTGTGGTCACTAACCAAACAGCCTGATGACCTTGACTTTGATTATGATATTGCTCTCCTCTCACATAATCATAAACAGATGCAAGACAAAAGGGGGATACTTCACGAGAGATCACAACAGGTAGGACTGAAAATAAATAGAGATAAGACCCAAATCATGAGAATCCTTCTTCTTCTTTCCTTTCTCACTTGCCTTCCAGCATGGGAGATCTGATGGTAGATATAATCTGCGGTCTTTTGCTCTCACGTTGGCCTTTGTTGCTGTCATGTTTCCTAGTGTATTTAATATTCCGCTAATCCACCTTTTTCGTGGTCGGCCTATGGTTCTGGTGTTCTCGTAACGTTTATTGAAGGCTCGTTGTTTTGTGTTTTGATCTTTCTGCCTTGTCACGTGACTAAACCATTTATCTGTTGTTTCTTTATATATTCTTTGTCGGCAGTTATTCCTAGCTTTTTTTTTTCTCAGTTCTTCATTTCTGATTTTATCTCTCAGGCTATTTCCTGTCATTCGTCTAACACATTTCATCTCAGTAGAGGTTATTTTTCTGATTGTTCTTGCATGTAGGGCCCAGGTCCATTGGTAGCACAACGTTGGGATGAAGATTGATTTGAGGATTATTGCAGTTGGCAATAATCAGATAATATTTGTGAAAATATTTTTCCAAGACGTATAATCAATATGTGTGTTTTCCACATATATATATATATATATATATATATAGTATATATGTGTGTTTTCCATATATATCATCATCATCATGTGCCATACCGGTTGGCGTATGCGATTATGCCCTTCCACAATCTTCTATCTACAGTGCATCGTATCAGTTCTGTTGTTGACTGTTTTCCATGCCATGACACCAAGCTATCCAGTATTTTCTCTCTTTATCGTCCGCGATCTCTCTTTCCTTTTATTTTGGCAGTTGTAACCAAGTATTCCAACTTTCCTCTTCTCATGATGTGCCATAAAAATTTTGATTGTTTCATTCTTATGTTTTTTTTTAGGAGCTGCCTTTTTGTGTTGACCTCTTTGAGAACTTCCTCGTTGGTCTTTTTAGCTGTCCAGGGAACTTTCAACATTCTTCTGAGAAATCCCATCTCTGTGGCCTCTAATCGTCTTTTCATTTGTTTGTCTACTGCCCATGATTCGCTTCCATAGGTCAGAATTGGTTCTATATAGCACCGATGAACTCTCTTTCTCATTTCATTTCTTTCCCTATATATAAGGGCATTAAAAAAAGGTAATGCACCACATCGGTTTTCTCAGCTAATAATAAACATAGAAGCATGAAAATTTGCACACTTTAAATATAGCATGTGTCTATTGTGTGCACCATATAGCACTGCAATCGGCGACATAAAACGATTGCATTTCACTAAACCGTTGAAATTGAGCATGTTAGCAACTTGCGTTATATGCAGCCAATTGCGATAGAATTTCTCGTTTTAGAGAAGGAAACTGTTGTGAACATTCACAAACGCCTATGTGATGTGTGTGGAAGTTTTGCAGTCGACAGGAGCACGGTAAGTCGCTGGGTTCAGAGAATAAAAGAATCGTAAAGCGGAGATGCGAAGCGACTTCATCGGCCTCGCTGTGGACGGCCTACCACAGCTACCAATGTAGAGAAGTTGAAATGCGCTGAGAGCATTATTCTCGTAGATAGGCACATTACTACTCAACAACTGGACTTAAAGTTGTCAGTCAGCATTGGTAGTCCAAATGCAAATATAAGAACTCTCAGATTCTCTAAGATTTGTGCAAGATGGGTTCCACGAAATCTCACAAATGAGCACCGATTGCAGAGAAAATCAATTTTTTTCTGAACTGTTGAAGCGTTTCAATGTTGATGGAGAGAACTTTTGGGCTAAGATTGTTACAGGGGACGTAACCTGGGCACATCATTTTGAACCTGAGACAAAAAGACAATCAATGGAGTGACATCATCCACACTCACAACGAAGAAAGAAATTCAAGACATCTCCTTCAGCTGGAAAAGTCATGGACACTGTATTTTGGGACATTCAAGGTGTGCTTCTTGTGGACGTTATGGCAAGAGGAGAGGCAATCAATTCTCAAACTTACATTGAAAAATTCAATCAACGTTTTCGGAGAGTTCAGCCGCATAAGAATCCAGAAAACCTGCTTCACCTTCACGACAATACGCGCCCTCACACAAGTCTGGCAACACGGGAAGCAATCACTAGATTGTGTTGGACTGTACTCCCTCATCCACCATACAGCCCCCACACAAGTCTGGCAACACGGGAAGCAATCACTAGATTGTGTTGGACTGTACTCCCTCATCCACCATACAGCCCTCACACAAGTCTGGCAACACGGGAAGCAATCACTAGATTGTGTTGGACTGTACTCGCTCATCCACCATACAGCCCTCACACAAGTCTGGCAACACGGGAAGCAATCACCAGAATGGGTTGGACTGTACTCCCTCGTCCACCATACAGCCCTCACACAAGTCTGGCAACACGGGAACCAATCACCAGATTGGGTTGGACTGTACTCCCTCATCCACCATACAGCCCTCACACAAGTCTGGCAACAAGGGAAGCAATCACCAGATTGGGTTGGACTGTACTCCCTCATCCACCATACAGCCCTCACACAAGTCTGGCAACAAGGGAACCAATCACCAGATTGGGTTGGACTGTACTCCCTCATCCACCATACAGCCCTGATTCAGCACCGTCCGATTTCCATATCTTTATTCCATTTAAATATGCCCTCCGTGGAACAAGGTTTGAAGATGATGAAGGAGTGATTCCTGCAGCGAAGAAATGGCTGCACGATCAAGACAAAGACTGGTACAGGATAGGAACACATGCACTTGTTGCGCTCTGGCGTAAAGCTGTACAAATGGACGGGGATTATGTTGAATGATACCAATGTTTACAAGACATAACCATATATACTTTGTAAAAATGTCATACTTTTTTAATTAGCGGTTCCCTAGAAAACCGATGTGGTGCATTACTTCTTAATGCACTAAGTATATATATATATATATATATATATATATATATATATATATATATATACGAGGTTCCACTTCAGATTGATCAGAAGGCTTCCTGCTGCGAAACTCTGTTTAAGGAGATTCCTGTTACTACATATCATATATACAGTATTTTTTAAAACTTTCAGGGATTTATAGGTACTGCATTCTGTTTTTCATTACATTGTATAAATGTTATAATCTTCTTATTCTTTTTATTTTCCTCATTTGCCTTTCAGCTTCGAGTGGAGATATAATTTGCGGTCTTTTGCTCTTCCGTTCGCGTCTGCTGTTATGTTTTCTAGTGATTTTAATATTCCGTCAATCCATCTTTTTTCGGGGTCGGCCCTTGGGTCTAGTGTTCTCGCAACGTTTTTTGAAGGCTCGTTGTATAGTGTCTTGATCTTTCTGCCTTATCACGTGACCATATCATTTTATCTGTTGTTTCTTTATAACTTCAATGGCGGCGGTTATTCCTAGCTTTTTTTTCAGTTCTTCATTTCTGATTTATCTTTCAGGCTGTTTCCTTTCATTCGTGTAACACATTTCATCTCGGTACAGGTTATTTTCTTATTGTTGTTGTATCTAGGGTCTGGTATCTAGGAAACACACTTCCGGTGTCATGGCGACTACGTGTTGTCGTTTTTATAATTCGGCTTTTGTTGATATATTTAAATGATTTACGCGACAGTCTAGTTGTGAAATTATCTGTTGCTGTTCCCCATTTGCTGTATGTTTTACTTCGGATGGGTAGATGGATTGTGAACTTTACCGATATTTAAGTGGAATATGATTTATTCTACTTTGTATCGTGTGTTCGCGATTCGATAGGCAAGCAGTTGGTTCGACAACAATGGCGTCGGCAGCCGGGTGTGTTCAACCCGTATGTGAAAAGTCTGTGACGGTGGATGGGGCGGAAGAATTAGAAATAATCAACGGCCCAGAATGAGAAAACAGCAAAGTATGTGGTACACATGAGGCATATTCAGAACACGAAAGACGAATATGGCAGACCACCGTGAAATAGATTGGAGCCTCATCACGTAATATTCCAAAGAAAGCCATGGAACAGCCTAATAAAAGTAATATTGGAAGGGAAAATACAAGGTAAAAGAGGCAGAGGCAGACCAAGACCAACATGGATGAGTAGCATCAAAAGATGAACAAGACAATCTATGACAGCCTGCACCATCAAAGCAAGAAACAGAGTGGAATGTCGATCCATGGTAGCCAACCTTCGCTGCGGAGATGGCACCCGATGATGATGATCTAGGGTCCAGGACTTGTATTGTAAGTACAACGTTAATTCTCAATGTCATGTTGAGTATATATAATCATAATTTGATAAATATAGTGTCATTGTAATGAAAGAACCCCATAGTTTCAGTGGCCTGAGAAATTAAGATTTTCTTGTTGTGCTGGATGGAAAGACAGCGTTCTTGTAAACTTCCCTTCAGACACGGTATATACACCATCTCGTGTATGTAGGTATGGGGGCTTCGGTAGCCTAGTTTGGAAAACCACCCCACTAGTTTCCGACGTTCGGACATCACGTTTTCGATTCTCGCTGGAAACTCGTTGTTGGAAACACAATAACACCGCGGTCGACCCAGCCGTTGGCAGAAATGGGTACCAGGGTAGCAATCTGGGGAGGTGAGAAATTGCGCTTCGCTCGTGAGTTACGATGTTTGAGGCGACACTAGACAGGAGTCTCCGAACACTTCTAGACAGGCGGCGAGCACATATGGCTAAAAACTCGCGTGCAATGACGCCGATTCAAGTCTCGTACCTTTACCTTTTTTGTAAGTGTTTGTGTGTGTGTGCTGATGTGTTAGAGAGAGAGAGAGAGAGAGAGAGAGAGAGAGTGAAAGTGCGTGTGTGTGTCTGTGGTTAGTGTGTGTGTGCGTCTGGTGTGTGTGTGTGTCTGGATGTATGAAAGAGAGAGAGTGTGTGTGTCTGTATGTGTGTATTCGTATGTATGTGTGTATTTGTATGTATGTATTCGTGTATGTATGTGTGTATTTGTATGTGTGTGTGTCTGTGTATATGTGTGGCTATAGTTGTACTTCGATGGCAGACGGTACACAAGTGAAATAACGTCCAGGACCACCCACATGTCTGTAGGCTTGACCTCACTGGCCACTGTTCTTTTCCAAGCGCTTTTAGAAAATCTGAGTCTCTCTTTAATTGTTTCGCTTCACCGATGGAAATTATTTTTATTTCATTCCTTTAAACTCCAGACTCTCTTGTGCCAACACTCCAACTAAGCTTAACTTCCTTGTTTTTTTTTTTTCATTAATCGTTCTTATCTTCGTTGTTTCATTTGTATTTTATTATTAGACTGTATTTTCATGCTTTAGCATGTATATGTTTGGGATTTTCCACTTCCAGCAGAATGCCTCCAATGGTTAGAACGTCGTTCTCCAACATAACTCTATAACCATATTTATTTATTTATTTGATTCATCATTATCTTCTGATTTTTCAGCAGCCTTGTATTTATGTGAGAGCCGCGATAGCTCGGTGGTTAGTGAACTGGACTACAAAGGACAAGAGGTAGGGTTCGATCCCAACCGACGGCTTCCTGGTTCACCCAGCCTTTAATGGGTACCGGATTTTTTCTGGGAAAGTAAAGCGGCACGGACGTAATACCGACCACATTACCCTAAAAATCATGTGCTGCAGGTCTGTAAAATTTATGATCACTAACACCATATTCCCTATACGCTGCTTGGCATGACGGGGGCTCTTTACTTTTTCTACTTTTACTTGCATTTATGTTTATAATTTTCCTTACCAGTGACAGGTATGCCTTTTTATTCTTCTTCTTATTTGACAACATGTTCCTTTACTCCGTGGTGACAAAACTTCTCACGTGCTCCATTATCTAGGGCGTATTACACATCTTTGTTTTTAATGTCCTCCACAGGTTGTCCTTGGTTTCCCTTTTCTTCTTTCGCCTTCCACCCGAAGTCTGCATGGCAGCTCTTATTATTTCGGTTTCTTTTTTTTTATGTATGAGGGCATGACCTGTTCAGCTCCATTGTGATTGTTTGTTAATATTTAGTAACCTTCTCTTGGTTGTACCGTTTGAGCAAATCTTTGTTTATTTTCACATTATTGAATGTTTAGCTTTTGTTCTTTTATTCTAAACAAATTACCGGTAATTATTCTCGTTTATCGATGATTCTGTTGTTACTTTCTGTCAAGACTTTATCTTTAAAGTTAGGATATTTTAACTTTATGCTGCATAATTTGAAAGTACTTTTTCACTTTGCTCAATAATTTTATGGACGTTAATCTATTAAAATATATATATGGGTATTTGTTTCTATCTTTCTGTTGGTATATTTGAGTGGTATCAAAGATAATAAGGCAGCGGCATTTAAAAAAAAAAAAGATCATTATGAAGTCGGGCATGTAGATCAGAAAAACCTAAATATCGCTCTGCCTGTTGTAGGCCGGGACACAACTACGTCCAATTAAAACTCTCCCAACAGGGATCGATAAGGGGAATAATCTTTGGACGACACATAAGATCAAATCACTGCTCCTTGCTTTAATCATAAAGTTGTATTTCAGTTTTAATCATGGTAAATGTTGCGGGTGAAGATGACCTGTGTCTTGTACATTCTGCTCATTTTTAAAATTAATATTTTTATGGAAGTGGCTTCAATTTGTGACATCACACAAAAATTGTACAATTTCTATCTTAAATAATTTGTGCTATATTTTTAGAAGTATTTTAGTAGTATTTTAGAATTATTTTAGAACACATAATGATAATGATAACAATAATTTTTTTTAAAGCAAAGATTGGTTAAATTTGAGACTTTCTTGTGCGTAATATTACATTTTTAACCACAAACATTTATAACATTTAATATATAATTTCTTCCAATCAAATTGAATGCACCGTATAAGATGAATATGCATTTTATTTAATTTAAAAAGATATAAGTGATCCATGACAAATCGCTGTGGCGTTAAAAGCTCACAGCATCACATGCAGAGACCACATTCCAAACAAGAAAGTTCGCACAAATACCATAAAAAATATAGATTCACAATGAGAACATCTTATATTTCTTTCTTTTCTCATTTATTTGTCAGCGTCGAGCAAATAGGGTGAGTGGTTTTCTACTTTTTTTACTGGTTCTTTCTGCTGACACAAAATGTAAATGTGTGTATATGTGTGTGTAAGATAGAGAGAGAGAGAGAGAGAGAGAGAGAGAGAGAGAAGGAGACAGGTAAAGAGAGATGTAGAGAGAAAGACATAGAGATATAGACAGTGATACAAAATGAACACAGACAGAAAGAGAGAGAGATGGATACAGAGAGTGATATAGAGAGGGATATAGAGAGAACAAATGAGAGAGACAGAGAAAGAGAGAGTTACGTAGAGAGAGAGAGAAAGAGATAGAGAGAAAGAGATAGAAAAAAGAGAGAAAGAGAATTTTCACTGAAATAGCTAATTTGGCCTATCATGTTAACAAGACCTGACAGGCTCTGCGTTGGTTGCAGTTCCAGGAAATAACCTAACAAATATAACTAGACATCTGCTTGATTGGAACCGACAGTGGAAGGTTGGGCCGAATAAACACAAGAGAACGGCATGTCATGATCGGCGAGACGAGCCAAGACAAGTGGACAAAGTTGACTACAAGAGCCGGGAAAAAAATTAATTGGAAGTGAAATGTACTGGCATCAACTTGTTGCCAGGGAATTTAAAAAAAAATAATAAAAAAGCAAAACCAAACAAATATTACAAATAGTGGAATGAAATAACATGAGTACATTATATAAGCTGTGGAAACGTACAAAGGATAATGTTATAATTTATTTTAGTTTATTCGACAGATCATCTCCGTTGCACAACGAACAATTGCATAATGATCAGACCCTCTCAGCACGTTTCCCAGTATGAAGTACGCTTGCCACGCACTAGTGAAAGCAATTATAATTGAGTAACAAATAACACAATAAAATACAGTGGTGCATACGTCATGACCACGAGTAGCAGCATGACAATGGAGGTGATGGCTGTGACCAAGGCATTCAAATTGTTAGAGTCACAAGACTATACTCACGCATGTATACTGAGTGATTCGATGAGCATGATAAAAAAAGTGGAGGCAGGCTCTGTACGCATGCAATGGGTAGAGTCATTGCAGAAGTCCAAAATACGTAAGGTCACCTTTGTCTATGTCCTTAGACATGCGAGAGTACGGGGAAATGAAAGAGCGGACAGGTTGGCTAGCTGCGCTGTCGTTGAGGACGGGCAACCAATGGATCGGGCGGACATCATCAATGCCCTCCGAGATGTGGGAAGAGCACATGACTTCGACAAACACAGATGCACGTCACTTCTTCGGATGATGGAAATGGGAGTTAAGTTGGGCACAGCCAGAAATGAGAAACTTAGTGGCCGTGTAAGAAGACGTATCAACCAACATAGAACTGGAGTCGTCAGTCGCTGGACACTGAGGGAATTGCTGAGGAGGGGATCTGAGCACCTATGGACATGTTCGGAGTGCAATGATGATGACCCGCAAATAACTCAATAACTCAATAACTCAATAACACAATAAATAACGTGAACAGAGCAGCATTATAGCCTGTATCATGAAAACAAATACTGCAACATATAGCAAATTTATCACACACAAAAATAGACAGCTTTTAACGCATCAGATGAACTAGATTTTGTACTGGAGATAAATGGCAAGAGTAAATAAATTCAGCAATAAAGTATATGAACAGAGTTATAAGCAACCAGCTTTTTATGATCATTGAGTCAACAAAAATTGGACGGAGAGAACAGTAACACAACGGCAAGGTTTGCAGAAGGAGATTCGTTTCTTGGAAGTCGAGTCGACCTTTCTAATCACAGCGAGGTTGACACAGAGACAAACATTAGCGCCTTGGGGCCATGTTTCTGTTCACTGAATATCCGTTTCCGCCCAAAAATGCCCCCCCCCCCCCGATATTCACAGATAAAATATTCATATATGAGATGTAGAAAAATGGCCGTCTGTGTTTATGCTGTGTACACTCTCAAACTTTGCAACTGATTTGAACTAAATTGTGCATTTTATCTAACGACTCTGATAATTACACTGGACTGCCTTTATCTAGATGTCTCAAGCATGAGACAAGACACTTTGAAATAATGTAAGTATCTAATTAACACGTCGTGTTGCGCGTTACAACAAAATACTACATCACTGTCTTTCAGCCCGACACATCATTGTTTGCACCATTTGTATTTATTGAGGGCCGGGTTTGCTACAAAGAGCTATGAATGCACTGAATTCATGGACAAATAGATGGTGTATCAGCATCAATACAGACAAATGCAGTACTACACTTTTCACACTCTCCCCAAAACAAAAAGCAGGAGCCATCTACATAAACAATGAGCCTGTGAAAGAAGACATACAAGCTACATATCTCGGAGTTACATTTGATAACAAACTATCTTGGAAACAGCAGATAAATAAGGCAACCCAAAAAGCAAGGAGGAAAATGGCTATTCTAAGAAAGTTGTGTGGAACCACATGGGGTGCGAGTGGGAAAATACTCAGTAAAGTTTACCAACAGAGTATACGCCCACATTTAGAATATGGATCATCTGCATGGTGCTCAACATCAAACACCACATTGCAAGAACTGGATAAAGTACAAAACCAGGCACTTAGGGTCATCACAGGAGCAATGAAATCAACACCAATATTGGAGATGGAGAAATTGTGGAGGATACCAGCACTGAGAGAAAGGAGAAACACAAAGGTGCTGATACAGGCAGAAAAATTTGTATGCATGCCGAGACATCCAATGAAGGACAGATTACAAAATCTTGCATTGCGACGACTTAAGAGAAGCAGCTTTATCCACCAAGCCAAGCGTATTAGTAGACAAACACCAGACATGCCAAGAGTTGTTAAACCCCTTCTGCCCATACCAGAACAGACTCCCTGGACAGATGAATCAGGATTATCAGTTCAAATACGGACAGAAGTGAAAGGAATAGTTGACAAAGAGGAACAAAATAGTCTACAGCGAAAAATAATAGCTCTCAGTTTCCTGGATGAAGAATACCCACAAGACCTATGGATTCGTGTGTACACAGATGGATCAGCACAGAATGCAGTAAAGAATGGGGGAGCAGGTGCATATATAGAGTACCCAAATAACACTAGGGATATGAATAAAATAGCAACAGGGAAATATTGTCACAATTATGATGCGGAAATACAAGCAATAAAGTTGGCGATAGAAAAACTGCTGAACAGTAATCTTAGCCCACAGCCTGTAGTGTTTTTGACAGATGCAAGATCAGTACTCCAGGCACTACAATCCAGAAAATTACCACATCTGCAGACCTTATTGACTGAACTCTGCAAGCACCACAGGGTTGCCCTGCAGTGGATCCCGTCTCACTGTGGAATACCAGGAAATGAGAAAGCAGATCAGTTGGCAAAGGAAGGTTCAACAGGCACACAACTAGATACACCAGTTACATACCATCATAAGAAACAGATAATCAAATCAATCAGAGGACCACAAGCCCCAAATCAGGATGCCTTTCATAATATGAATAGATATGAACAAGTTATCATTATACGCCTAAGAACAGGACACAATCGACTCCATAGTCACATGTATACAAAATTCAAGATCGGCACATCAACTACTTGTACATGTGGACATGCACCCCAGACTGCTGAACACATACTTCAAGACTGCACTGAATATAGTAGACTGAGGAAAATCCATTGGCCCATAGATACAACACTACAGACAAAACTATATGGGCCACTGCCAGAATTACAAAAGACAGTAAAATTTATACAGGAAACGACATTGCAGATATAGACAATACTTCAGGCGAACGAAAGATAGAGGGCCGGGTGTTCGTTCCAGCTGCAACCGGGCCAGGCTGGTTAGCTTCCCGCGAGGAGATGGAGCGAGTCTTGATTAACTCTGAAACACCGATCATGAAGTTGACAGTCATTTTTTGAGTCGCTAATTACTATCATCTTATTCTTTTGTGCGTGTTGGGCCCCTGTGGACAACGATTTCATCTTGAAGTACCAATCGATTTGTCTAAGATAACGCCCTGCGTCTGGATGCATTCTCCATGCATTTTTACATTACGTCATGTCACATACAATATTTTACGTCCATTAACTTCATCCCTGGCCAGGCATTCATTTCTCACCACAACCACAATCCCATACTCATCTACATTGCAAACACAGCAACAAATACCAGCTATTTACCGTATGGTCGTCCAGGTTTAGAACAGAACAGTAAAGGACAGCCATGTCACCTTCTTCGTGCGTCACCGTCTTGGGACTGTCCATTATCACGGGCAGGAGAGATGGTCTTCCGTTGCTTACTTCTGGAGAGAGAGAAAACTTCGACCTTTATCACAGACAGAGGCAACCCAAATGTATTCAAGTATTGACATTTTCATAAATAAATACAATACAAGAATAAATGGATTCATAAAATTGATTATTTCAATTTATTATATCTACCGTTTTTGGACTTAATTACAATATGTTATTACGTTTCATCACAGAAGTGTAATTCATGGGAAAAGGCCCGCGAGGGGAGGGAATCATTACAGGGCAGTAATAAATCATGGACAGAGTTGGAGATATTTTATGAAGATTGAATGTGGTGATAATCACCGTTTACATTTCGAGAAAAAAAAGCACAAAAGCTGTCACCAATTTAGGAAAACTATTTTGTCATCTGCCATGAGAGTGTTAAACCACGGTAGTAGTGAAACTGTTATCAGGTGATTGTTGTTTGACTGTTGTGGCGATGTTTCATTTCTAAATCTTCGGGGTCAACCAGCCGCTGAGAATGAGTATCATATTTTTTTTTTTCTGCAAAAAGTAGGGCGAATTGCCGATTGCAGGCTGCAACACAAAGAAATGTGTGGATGCTCATAGAAGGGGAGATGATAACTCCATATTCCCTATACGCTTTGGGTATGATGGTTAATAGCCTACGAAAACACAAGAGAAATATGTGCGCCTCTCTAATTAGTAATATTTAAAGATGAACGTTAAAAACCTGATCGGCATTTCAAATACTAATGACGAGTTCAGAAAACATTTGCTACAAATGAGCTATATTACACACATCTTGAAGAAACACCCCTCATTTTGGAACATGCCATGAGGAGCAAAAAAAAAAAAAATAGAGTGACAGCAAGGAGAAAAAAAATCACGGGAGCTGAGAAGCTACAGGCAGTTACAAATCTTAGGAGAAAACTTCCATGATAAAGTTTATAGACAGCACAAAATAAATAATAATAGGGAGAGCATCGTGGTCGCATTCGTCATCCTGAAAGACTCATGACAATAACAAAGAAATATACCATGATAATGAGGCTATTGCGGTTGTGAAGAGAGAGTGTTTTAATGGTAGCAATATAATAAAGGTGAAAAACTATAAAGAGAGAGTGTTTTAATGGTAACAATATGATAACGGTGAAAAACTATAAAGAGAGAGTGTTTTAATGGTAGCAATATGATAAAGGTGAAAAACTATAAAGAGAGAGTGTTTTAATGGTAGCAATATGATAAAGGTGAAAAACTATAAAGAGAGAGTGTTTTAATGGTAGCAATATGATAAAGGTGAAAAACTATAAAGGTGTCTCGTAAAAACGGTCTACTTTTGGAAAGTTCGGTGCTCATGCGTTTTGAGCACATCTTTTTGCAGACACCCTATCCAGCGCCCTCTCCCCGGATGCCCGATTTTCCTTTACTAAAGGTCAATTTTGTCAGCTGAATCGACTGAAGGAAATGTTTGGAGCCCTAATGTCTCGCATAGAAATCGATTCCCATATGGTTTCATTTATCTGAGGAAGGAAGGAAGGAAGGAAGAAAGGAAGGAAGGAAGGAAGGAAGGAAGGAAGGAAGGAAGGAAGGAAGGAAGGAAGGAAGGAAGGAAGGAAGGAAGAAATGAAGGAAGGAAGGAAGAAAGGAAGAAAGGGTGACGCGTATGGAATTATGCTTTAGGGCTCATATTTGTATAGACCTTCGACATATTGTTTAGAGAACCAACAGATAAAATGATTTGACTACGTGATAGAACAGAAAGACCAAAACAAACACAAGGAGTCTTTAATAAACTTTAGAAGAACACCAGACTCAAGGGTCGATCACAAAAAAGATGGATTGATGGAATATTAGAAAAACTAGTAAACACAACAGCAACAGAGACCAACAGAAGAGCAAACGATCGCAAATTATGTTTCCCCTCGACGCTGAGTTGCAAATCAGGAAGGAAGAAGGCATATCATTTTATGGGAATTGTGGTCGATGTTAAGCTAATGACGTGTTTCTTTTTCATAAAAAAGGGGTTCCAATTTAAGGCTGGGTGTGAATTAGGCCTCCTAATCTGATTAGCGCATGATTCTCTATTACTTCTAATATGAGACATTCATAGAATCTATTCTCGTTTAGGCATGGTATATGATAACAATCATTAGCAGTCCTGGAAGAAATCATTTGATTTCTGGTTCATCAAACTGGCAATATCCTGACAAATCACACGAACATGTGGTAGCTATCACCTACATCTGTTCTTTAAAATTCCCAAGTTATACTATTGGTAGCATGCATCACTCTCTTATCCTTAACGTTATAAATTATTTATTTACAATAAGACTACATTCTAATCTTGTATTCTTCTGGCACATCCGTGACATCTACAACCAGCTAAATATTGCATGTCAACAACAGCGACTGTTCGATTCTACGCATCACTGATCTCTGAGTTTATTCCATTCAGCGCACACTCTTCACGCATTCAAGGCGTGACATCTACAGCCAGTGTCTAATGTCAAAATCAGTGACTCTTTCATCTACGCACGCTCACTACTCGACTATCTCAATGTCAACATCAGTGACTCTTTCATCTACGCACGCTCACTACTCGACTATCTCAATGTCAACATCAGTGACTCTTTCATCTACGCACGCTCACTACTCGACTGTCTCAATGTCAACATCAGTGACTCTTTCATCTACGCACGCTCACTACTCGACTATCTCAATGTCAACATCAGTGACTCTTTCATCTACGCACGCTCACTACTCGACTATCTCAATGTCAACATCAGTGACTCTTTCATCTACGCACGCTCACTACTCGACTATCTCAATGTCAATATCAGTGACTCTTTCATCTACGCACGCTCACTACTCGACTATCTCAATGTCAACATCAGTGACTCTTTCATCTACGCACGCTCACTACTCGACTATCTCAATGTCAACATCAGTGACTCTTTCATCTACGCACGCTCACTACTAGACTATCTCAATGTCAACATCAGTGACTCATCTGCATGCTCACTACTCCAGTATCGCAATGTCAATATCAGTAACTCTTCCATCTGCATACTCACTACTCACACTTTACACTAATGAGTTTCCTCTTTCACTCGCAACATACAAACAGTCGCCTCTTACGACGGGCTTGAACTAGTTCCTCAATCAACAACGTATAACTATTTCCTCTACTTGAACTAGTTCCTCAATCAACAACGTATAACTATTTCCTCTACTTGAACTAGTTCCTCAATCAACAACGTATAACTATTTCCTCTACTTGAACTAGTTCCTCAATCAACAACGTATAACTATTTCCTCTACTTGAACTAGTTCCTCAATCAACAACGTATAACTATTTCCTCTACTTGAACTAGTTCCTCAATCAACAACGTATAACTATTTCCTCTACTTGAACTAGTTCCTCAATCAACAACGTATAACTATTTCCTCTACTTGAACTAGTTCCTCAATCAACAACGTACAACTATTTCCTCTACTTGAACTAGTTCCTCAATCAAAACGTACAACTATTTCCTCTACTTGAACTATTTCCTCAATCAACAACGTATAACTATTTCCTCTACTTGAACTATTTCCTCAATCAACAACGTACAACTATTTCCTCTACTTGAACTATTTCCTCAATCAACAACGTACAACTATTTCCTCTACTTGAACTAGTTCCTCAATCAACAACGTACAACTATTTCCTCTACTTGAACTAGTTCCTCAATCAACAACGTACAACTATTTCCTCTACTTGAACTATTTCCTCAATCCAAGACAAGTTTTTTGCACAAGAACATCCAAGCTTCTTACACCCAGACTTCACCTACTGCACAAAATAATTTCACAACACACAAAAAAACCCCAAAAAAGAATTTCCCAAAATCGTTGACAACATACTCTCCACTCACATCCAACTATAGATTTCTTAAGGCCTGCGGGTAGAAAAATAAAACCGGAAAATTCACCAACTAACGTCACGTTTTCAGTTTTGAGAGAAAAGGCGGCTGTGGGTAACTTGACGTCAGCCGTTTATGACGCATTTCGCTGAAAACTTCACGCTAGCTGGTTGGTTTTCCGGTTTTATTTTATGCCCGAAGGCCTTGGTAAATCTAAAGTTGGCTGTGCTCCAACTCAATTAGTGAAGGTTGTTGATTACATCTGTACTCAGTTTTCTTCTGCACCAATGAAGTCACTACCTGGGTAATAAAACCTACTCTCTACTATAGAGCTTCTAGTAAAAAGTAATCGTAGCCACACTTGCCTTAGCGCCAGTCATGGACAAACAAAAAAAACAAGGATCCAAGAACAAAGACGTAGTAGTAGTCTTCCATTAAACTAGTTTAGAGAACTAATTAGAGACAATATTTAAAAAAAAAAAGAAAACTAATCAGAATGTCATTGAGGACTTAAAAAGGACACATAAAAATTTGAGAACTCAATAGCCTGTTCTTTTATATAAAAGTGTGAGAACTCAATAGCCTGTTCTTTTATATAAAAGTTTGAGAACTCAATAACCTGTTCTTTTATATAAAAGTTTGAGAACTCAATAGCCTGTTCTTTTATACAAAAGTTTGAGAGCTCAATAGCCTGTTCTTTTATACAAAAGTTTGTGAACTCAATAACCTGTTCTTTGATTAGTTTGAGAACTCAATAGCCTGTTCTTTTATATAAAAGTGTGAGAACTCAATAGCCTGTTCTTTTATATAACAGTTTGAGAACTCAATAACCTGTTCTTTTATATAAAAGTTTGAGAACTCAATAGCCTGTTCTTTTATATAAAAGTTTGAGAACTCAATAGCCTGTTCTTTTTGAGAACTCAATAGCCTGTTCTTTTATATAAAAGTTTGAGAACTCAATAACCTGTTCTTTTATATAAAAGTTTGAGAACTCAATAGCCTGTTCTTTTATATATAAGTTTGAGAACTCAATAACCTGTTCTTTTATATAAAAGTTTGAGAACTCAATAACCTGTTATTTTATATAAAAGTTTGAGAACTCAATAGCCTGTTCTTTTATATATAAGTTTGAGAACTCAATAACCTGTTCTTTTATATAAAAGTTTGAGAACTCAATAACCTGTTCTTTTATATAAAAGTTTGAGAACTCAATAGCCTGCTCTTTTATATAAAAGTTTGAGAACTCAATAGCCTGTTCTTTTATATAAAAGTTTGAGCGCTCAGTAAACACAATTTATTCACGTTTGCATTTTGCGCCTAATCTATTAATACTTGTTTTTTTCCCATCTGACTTAATGATTCGTGTTGCATATAACTTATTAATACTTGTTGTGGCATGCTAATCGCTGGAGAACGTTGTCATTTAATTCATTCCTTTAGTTTGTTACTTCTTGCGTGCAACTCCCAATTTGTATAGCTGATGTTTTTTTCAGTAATATTCCTTTTTTTTTTTAAATTGTGCTCCTATTGTCACATTCAGTATTTTGGAGACATCAAATTCCACAAGTAATTTTATTTTTTTTTTTTATGTTGTCTTTTCTCGTCAGTGTCCATGTTTGACATTTATAGCACAATACTGGTAGAAGTGCTTGCTATGTATTGTTTTTATCGTTCGGCATTGATTTAAAACTGCAACAGATGCTATTGTCTAAAATGATTGAGTCAGAAAAAGTACCCCCTTCCCCATTAAAAAAACAAATGAAAGTAGGAAGAACATTTAAATAACTACAACCTGGCACGGGCAGTGTCGGGGGTGTAGGGGGGGGGGAGTGTTATATCAAGTAAAAAAGTAAGGTGCCCCTAAACGCCAAGTGGCGTATAGGGAATATGGTGTTAGTGGCCATAATTTTTACAGACCTTCAGCACATGATTTTTGGCGTAATGTGGTTGGTATTACGCCCGTGCCGCTTTATTTTCCCAGAAAAAAATCCGGTACCTATTTAAGGCTGGGTGAAACCGGAAGCCGTCGGTTGGGATCGAACCATACCTCTTGTCCTTAAGTCCAGTTTACTAACCACTGAGCTATCGCGGCTCCCTGAGTTATATCGAAGTACTGTAGATAATGAGAGCCCGGTGGCATTGTGGTTAGATCACTCGTCTGCCAACTTGAAGGTTCGGGTTCATATGCCAATTGAAGTAAACAATTGTTCCGGCTTTAAAAAGTACTTGGGGTCCACCAAACCTCTTTAAATATACACCAGAGATATTGGAGTGTCTGGGAAGGAAGGTCAACGAGTAATGGAACTAGCCACCAATCCTCAAGAAGTTGAGACAGTGCAATGACGTCACTAAAACTTCATTACTCAACGGTAATTGATGCGGAACTACATTTACTCTGATAATAGAGCAGAAATAAGAAGTGCAAAATAGGAAAAAGATTAAAGTGATAAAGGGGGAATAACAATGTTTGTGGTTGTAGGGTTTCCTTCATGTTGTCTCTTCAGCATACTCTTTATCAGATACGCTTATACAAACACACAAAAATGGTCAATCAAAAAGCAAAGATGGAGGCAAAATACCAGATGGAAGACTATAGAAGTGGATAAGATAGAAGGTGAACGATCCAGAGGACGACCGATACCATCCTAGCAGGGAGATAAATGTCAAGAGTCGGGCTGTCAGAATGCAGCAGGACGCGGGGATCCACTTCCATTATCTAGACACAACAACCTATATAATAAAAGTAATCTTGAAAGGGAAAACATAAGGTAAAAGAGGCAGAGGAAGACCAAGACTAACGTGGACGAATAACGTCAAAAGATGGACAAGTCAGCCTATGATAACCCTTTGTTTTTTTCTGTTGTTGATTATTTGTCATTTTTTCCGAGTGCTGTAAACATACCTCTTCTTTTCAATTGATCGCCTCGGAAGTTTCCTTCTATAATCATATTCATTTATTAGTATTTGTCTCCTATGACAACCTGCACCATCCAAGGAAGAAACAGAGCGGAATGGCGTCTCATGGTAGGTTGGTTTCGGTGAGGAGACGTCACTGAATGATGATGCATTGTTCTAAGACGACCACATGATTTAGAAATATCAACTGTATTTAAAAAGATCAATCCATCTGGCTTTGTTGTAAGTGCTTTCAGGTAAAATAATGCGAAATATCATAAACAAACGATAGTAATGAAAGCAGATGTTCTAGTAACAATTAATATTTCAAGTTACGGTAATTATAACTTTCCTGTCTATGTTTTGTAATACAAAGATTTAAAGTGACATCACAAGCAAATCGCTTTCTTTCACTAGTTTTTTTCTAAAAGATTACTAATCTCGCTCACGGTATCTTTTGCTATGAAGGTCTTTAAACCGTAGCGTTGGTTTTGTTTAGTGTTGTGTCCTAATCTTCCTTTACACTAACAATTAATCTCTTTCGTTTTGATTATTTCTATTCAGTGGCGGACACAATGTCCTGGGAACAATGTGGGAAGTCTTGTTCAGATAACTCACTATCTGTTTGTTTAAATCTTTCATTATGTTTGGCATCATTTTACTGGCTGACATCCAGGGCGGACCGCACATCCATTAATACGCCTCTGCTTGTACCCAGACAGCAGTGTGTGAAGAAATCAGGCCTTGGGGATTAAAGAACCTTTCTAAGAAATAGTATGGCACACAAGACTTCTAAATAAAGAAAGAGATCTGTTGATCAAACAGAAGAGGCTAAGAAAGACCAAAGAATAAGAGAGAGAGAGAGAGAGAGAGAAGAAAAACAAAGAGAGAATTAGAGAGGTAGATAAAGTGAGAAAAAACATAGAGAAAGTTGAGAAAATAAAAATTGGAAAAGAAGAAAGATAGAACGGAGACATTTTTTTCGTTCACGTTTCGTATTCAGTTTTGGTACAGCCCCTTCAATTCAATTTTACACGCGAGATGAAGTAGAATTCAAAAAGTTTAAAATAAATAGACAGCCTTGACACGATTGATTTAGCCATTTTTGGGAGTCTGAAAAATGTGACTCGATAAAACATGTAATCAAATAAAATAGTCCGTCAGTTTTGCTTCCACTACTTAGAATATGACACTATTTATGTTGCTGCCTCGTCTGTTATCTGGTAAAACGAAGGTATATTCCCCTTTCCTTTAACAATTTTCGACATCGTCTTCCGTCGTAAATGATGAGGTTAATACTGACAAAGCAACCTATAACGACATTTTCTCATTGATTAAGCCTGTTCATCATAATCGACATCACGTACCATGCCTGCTGGCGTAGATGGTCATGTATCGCCACAACTTTCGATCTCAATAGTTATTTATCATTTCTTTTGTTGACCCTCTTCGAGTCCATTCTCTTAAGCTGTCTGGTATCTTTTCTCTTTGCTTCCCTCAATCTCTCCGTCCCTAAATTTTCCCAGTTGTTACAATATATTCCAGCTGTTCCCTTCTCATTACATGGCCAAAAAATAATGATTGCTTCTTCCTAATATTGGAAATTAGCTCTCTCTTTGCTTTGGCCTCTTTCAGAACGGTTTCATTACTCTTCTTAGCTGTCCATGGTATTCTCAACATTCTTCTGTAAAACCACATTTCTACAGCCTCCAGTGATTTTCTTGTTTGTTATCCTATTGTCTATGATTCACACCCATATGTTAAGACTGGCTCTACATAACATTTAAGAACTCTTTTTCTTGTTTCTATTGTTAAAAATGGATTGCATAGTATCTTCCTCATTTTTTGGAAAGCTGCTTCTGCCTGAACTTTTATGTGTCCCACTTATGTTGTACATCTACTATCTGAGATTAACATTGTTCCCAGATATTTAAATTCATTTACCAGTTTTAATATTGTTCCACTTGTCTTTATTGTACATTGCAGTGAAGTCTTTTTCTTTGTTGCTACTTTTACTTCTGTCTTTTTTTCTATTAAGGATGTGTCCTTTATTTTTGCTTTCCTTCACTATAATGTCTTACATTTCCTGTAACTCATTTCCACTCTTAGCGATTAAGACTGTATCATCAACATACCTTAAATTATTTATATTATGACATCCGATTGTTATTCCAGGCATGCCCCTTATTGATCTTAAAATAATATCACTATACATACTAAATAAGTCTGGTGACAGCACACAACCTTGGCTAACACCCTGTTTTATTTGTTGAGACATTCACAATTGGTTTCCAATTCTTATGGCTGCTGTTTGTTGCCAGTACATGTTCTTTTTTATTCTTAGATCTTTGCTGTCTATGTTTAAGCTTTCTAAAAGTTTTATTATTTCTTGGTGCTTTACTTTATAAAATGCCTTGGTGTAATCTATGAAACATAGGTATAGATCTGTTTTCACCTCTATGGCTCTTCGTACTAAAGATCTTATGATATATATGGCATTGTTCTTTACCTCCAACAGAACCACACTGTTCATCGCTAATTTCAGGACTCATTTTATTTCGTACTCTTCGCATGATGATTTTACGGATACAAGACAAGTATAAATAATTCACGTTTCGACTTAAAGACTTCATCAGTAGGCAGAGACACAAATTTAAAAAAAAACAATGGATTGCGCGAATAAAAAGCTAATCCGGGCTCTAGATATGCGGAAATGGAAACATCTCATTTACCGGAAACTAGGCTCGGGAGGTTCGGGGGAAACAGATCAATGTACCAGAACTAGAAAAGTGAACAATGAAGTCTAATAATTTAAACAGGAAACGAAGTAGATAAATAACACAAGTGGAGACACTCAAACATGCATAACACCAAATTGGAGAATACACTATAGACAAAGTTGAATGTAAGATGAGTTCTATAGATGTTCTAAAGATGTTCTATCGCCGGGGAAGCAATGTCAAGAGATAGAGAATTTCTTACCCAGAATTACAAGCAAATCCAGATACGTACATCTGAAATATCATCTTATTCGATAAATAAATCGAAGTGGGGAAACTACAGAAAAGCTGCTATAATAATTTGATGTAAGTGCATGTGTGGATAAGAAGTGAGATAGACTTTGCTAAAACCACGCTGGTTATGAGACATATGTAATGTCCTAATGAGACATATTCTTAATGAAACATATTCTTAATTAGACATATTCTTAATGAGACATATTCTTAATGAGACATATTGTTAATGAAACATATTGTTCATGAGACATATTCTTAATGAGACATATTCTTAATGAGACATATTGTTAATGAAACATATTGTTAATGAGACATATTCTTAATGAAACATATTCTTAATGAGACATATTCTTAATGAGATATGCACTAGTAGCGCCTGTTATGGTCCCCACTCTATTATGGCAGAGAAAGGATCTCATCTGTAGAAACAATGTACGCAATCACCGATTAGTACAGTCACTACCAAGAAGGAAAGGAATGACAAACTACCCTCTTGAATTGCCGACAATAATCATGTCAACAAATAAAGATCATATCTTAGCCGTCATGAACATAATAGTAATATTTTCAGTGCGGCTTTGAGAAACCTATTTTTGTTTTATCAAGAAAAATGTTTGATTGTATACATGGCAATGACTAATGGAAAATATGGAGAGAGAAAGAGAGAGAGAGAGAAAGGGGTCTATGGAGAGGTCAACAAAATAATAGCAGTTATCAAAATATGTGGCATCAACATACTTCCTCGGTCTAAAAAGACCAATCTGTCTACCGTTGTCATTTATCAACATATTCATATATCGCATTCAGTTTGTTATAGATTGTAGTAACACTAATTATAGCATTACTAGGGAGCCACGACAGCCCAGTGTTTAGTGAACTGGTCGGCTAAGGACAAGAGGTCGTGCTCGATCATGACCGACGGCTTCCGGGTTCACCCAGTCTTAAATGGGTACCGGATTATTTTCTGGGAAAGTAAAGCGGCACGGGCGTAATACCGACCACATTACCCCAAAAATCATGTGCTGAAGGTCTGTAAAAAATGATGGTCACTAACACCATATTCCCTAAATGCCACTTGGCGTGACGGGGCTCTTTACTTTACTTTTTAACACTACCAGGCACCAGAGACGGGGTATATTTAGTGGAAATTAATGGACTATACTTTCAACCTTGGAAGACCTAAAACAAACAGATGTCATGACATTCCTATCAGCACAGAGATTAAGAGAAAAAAAACAGATTTTGCAAAAGTTAACAAAGGATGTCGATAAGTTGGTGATATAAACATAAAACAGACAGAAATAAAAATATTAAATTGAGGAAAACCAACATCGATCAAAAGACAAAAAGTATGTTCGCATACACTGAAAACATAATAGAACCAGATTAAAGAGCATGAAATGGCAGCTAAAAGAAGAAATAATGAAAAAAAGGAGAAAAGAAAGAAAGAAAAAGAAAGAGAGAAAGAAAGAAAAAGAAAGAAAGAAAGAATTCCGTTCAAGCCTTGTGACGTATCAGCAACATAATCTTAGTGTCTATTTTTATCGTTTTCACAATTTTGGGAGACAACCAGTGTCATTTTTGTTCCTCCCCCCCCCTCCTAAAAAAAGAAACATCTGTACCCATTTATGTCTGGTGAACCTAAAGGCCGTGACCAGTCTCGAATACGACATCATGTTCACCGCGGATCATTTCACTAACCACTTCTGTACCGCGTCTCTCGTGATTACTGCAAGACGACCAACATTAGAGTTTGATAGTACCGGGCTTACTTTACACTACAGAGTCTATGAATTGTATCCTCAATTAACAGTCTATGAAGATCTTTTTCGTACAAACACAAAAATCAAAACTAATAATATTGGAATGTCGCATACATTATGTGCTCTTACAATAAACGGAATGCAGGACAGCAAGGACAACTGAAACACCAAGACTTGTTATTTCAAACAACGCGATTAGTTATGAAAGTTCCCATATTATTTTGACCGAGTAAGAAATGAACAGCGAAAGCCAACTATTGAAACTACAATGAGATTCCTACTTGGATATAAGCAAAAACTGGATAAGCTCGCACTCCGAAGAGAAGCAGAAAAAACCGACAAAATCTGACAAACAATTGACTCCAAATAAAAACATGACATTAAATATAACCTGACGGATGGGATAATAAATAATAAACGATGTATGGCGTTCATCAGGTTTGAGGCTTTCCAAACGATGGCCACTGGTCGAGCAAGGTGAAGATAATTCTTTTCTTCTTTCCTTCCTCATTTGCTTTCCAGCGTGGTGGGAAGATATAATTTGCGGTCTTTTGCTCTTCTGTTCACCTCTGCTGCTATTATATTTCCTAGTGTTTTTTATATTCCGTCAATCCATCTTGTTCATGGTCGACCCTTGGGGTCTGGTGTTTTCGCAACATTTATTGGAGGCTCGTTGTGTTTTGTTTTGATATTTCTGCCTTGTCACGTGTCCAAGCTATTTTGTCCGTTGTTTCTTTATATATTCTATGGCGGGGGTTATTCCTAGCCTTTTTCTTAGTTCTTCATTTGTAATCTTATTTCTCATGTTGTTTTCTGCCATCCGTCTAACACATTTCGTCTCTGCATTGATTATTTTTCTTATTGTTCTTGCATCTATGGTTCAGGACTGGCATTGGTAGCACAACGTTGAGATGAAGATTTTATTGTAGAGTGTCCACCCATTTTGCCTTTAGAGTTATTTCCTTGTTGGACAATAGTGTTGATAGCTGCTCAATGATTTGACAAGTTTTGTTGTACCTTGAGTCTATTTCTGCTGTTTGTGAATTGTCGTTTGTCACCAAACTTCCTAGGTATTTAAATTCCTCTAAATGTTTTAGTTGTCTGCCCTCTATAGTTATATTGATGTTCTGTTTCTTTTTTGCTATATTCATGACTTCTGTTTTGTTGATGTTAATTTTCATGTTGTATTTTGTGTCTGTGCTGTTCAATCACACACAAACGTGTTCTTGTAGCTCTTTTATTTTTCTATAAAGTTAATCTGTTGCCTTAACGGGCGTCACCAGTGTTTATAGTCGCGCGGGGAGAGGGTACAGGTGATAACATTGAGATGTTACGACAGTTGATGTTGACGTAAGTCCACTTGTCATTTATCAAGTGAGATTTGGGTCGTCATCTCACAGAACAGATGAGTTACCGACCTTGACAATTACTCTTTGATCCACACCTTTTCTCTGATTGTTGTTTTTATTAAAAAGAAATCGAACAAACCATGTTCTTTGACATTAAAAGAAAAACATAATAAAATGCCACACCATTCTTGAAGTGGTCAAAGTATGACAATATAAAATCTGACCACACGTCAAGAAAAATATATTTATGGGTAAGGGAACTTGAGAAGTTGGTATCACAAAGGGGGAAATTATTAGTGAGTAATATTACTGCCCATGCTCATGAGAGCATTTTGAAGAACTTTTGAACAGACCCGGCTCAAATAATCCTCCAGATATACTACCAGCAGAAGAAGAGTTTCACGTTAACTGTGGAAAACCAAGCAAAGAAGAAATAATGAAAGCCATCAAACTATTAAAAAATGGTAAAGCCACAGGACCAGATGAAATTCCTTCGGAAGCCATCAAAGCAGATATTAACACCTACCAAGATGTTACATAATCTATTAGATAAAATTTGGGAGAGGGAAGAAATACCAACAGACTGGAAAGAAAGGCCAAAGAAAGGAAGTTTACAGGAGTGCACAAATTATAGGGGAATTATGCTACTATCACTTTCAGTAGGCTGTTGTGTCTTTTAACATGGCCTAAGAATCGCATTTGTCTTCTTCTAATTGTGTTCAGAAGTTCTCTTTTCATTTTTAGTTGTTTTAAGACTTTGTCGTTTGTTTTCTTTTCCTTCCATCCAATTCTACCTATTCTTCTATATATCCACATTTCAAAGGCTTCAATTCTCTGTTCTGTTTTCTTGTCTAATGTCCATGTTTCAGCACCATATAGGAATATTGAGAAGATGTAACATTTTGCTATTCTTAGTTTTAGCTCTGGTGTTATTTGTTTTGATATTAGTATGTCCTTCATGACATTAAAATTACTTTTTGCCATTCCTATTCTTTTGTTTATTTCAATTGTACATTTTCCATCACTGGTTATAGTATGTCCAAGGTAGTTATAGTTCTCAACTGTCTCAAGGTCTATTCCTTCAATTTTGATATCCACTTGTGGGTTTTGAGTATTTTCTTTGTTTATGATCATAGTTTTAGTCTTTTTGATATTCATATCTAGTCCATATTTTTTGCTTGTCGTGTTTATTTCATTAAGTAATTGTTGTAGGTCTTTAGGATTTTCTGCTAGTAGTACAGTATCGTCAGCATATCTTAGGTTATTGATTATCTTTCCATTAATTTGTAGGCCTAGCATCTCTATGATGTTTTTAAAGATTTGCTCAGTGTATAGATTGAACAAGTTTGGTGATAGGATGCATCCTTGTCTTACTCCTCTTTTTATATCAATGGGTGTAGAGAACTCTTTGTTATATTTTATTATTGCTGTTTGCTCCCAGTATAGATTGCATATTAGTCGTATATCCATGTCATCTAGATGTATCTCTTTTAGGCATTCTATAAGTTGTTTGTGGTGTACTCTATCAAAAGCTTTGGTGTAGTCTATGAAGCAGGCATATATTGGTTTGTTTACTTCTGTGTATTTTTCGATTAATGTTCTCATGCAGAATATGGCTTCTTTTGTCCTGCTATTTTTCCTAAATCCAAATTGCTGCTCATTTAATTCAGTATTGATTTTATTCTGAATCCTTCCTTGTATAACTTTTAGCAAGATTTTTGTAACATGGCTCATTAGGCTTATTGTTCTAAAGTCACTGCATTCAACTGCACCATTCTTTTTAGGCAATGCAATGAAAGTTGATGTTTTTAGTTCATTTGGTATGTATCCTGTGTGGTATATGTCGTTGCATATGTCTGTAATCACTTCAATGCCAAAATCTTCTAGTGCCTGTATCATCTCTATCTGTATGCTTTCAGGTCCTGCTGCTTTTCCCCTTTTCATTGTTTTTATAGCTTTTTCCACCTCAGATTTTAAGATTTTATAGCCTGATGTACATTTTATAACTGGTTTCTTGTCCCTTTGATCATGAAATAATTCTGTTATATATTCCTGCCATCTATCTATGATATCCTTATTGTCTGTTAGCATTTTTCCTTTTTTGTCTGCAATGCATCCACCTTCTGTGGCTTTTTTATTTTTATTAGTCATTCTCTTTATTTCTGTGTGCATTCCTCTTAGGTCTTGTTTGCTTTCCATAGTTTCTATTTCTATACATTTTTGGCTGAGCCAGTCTTCTTTTGCCTTTTTGCACATTTTGCGTATCTCATTATCTATTTTATTGTATTGGGCAGTGTTCTTCGCTTGTCTCCTTTCTTCCATTTTTTCTAAGATGGTGTTAGTTATCCATTTTTGTTTTTTGTTCTTTTCTCTTTTGGGTAAGGTGTCGCAGGCTTTTTGTATGCTTTTCTTTATGCATTGCCATTTGGTTGTTACTTTTTCATCAGGATTTTCTCTTCTGTATTGTTCAATTCCTTCCTCTAGCAGCTTCTGGTATGTGTTCTTTACTTGTATTGTATAGGTATCTTTAATATCTTTTTGATTTAAAGCTGTTATGTCGAGTGGGTTTGTTGATGAATTAGATTTTTGCTTGTTTCTCTTTAGTTTGATTTTCATTTTAATCATTACAGGATTGTGATCAGAATTAATATCTGCTCCTGGGTAGGTTTTGGCTTTCTTTACGCTGTTACGGAACCTTTCTTTTATCATTATGTAATCTATTTGATTCCTCTTCCTATCTCCAGGGCTTTTCCATGTGTATAGTTTCCTTTTCTCTTGCTCAAAGTAGGTGTTACATATTATCAGCCTGTTTTCTTCACAGAATTGTATTAATCTTTCTCCTCTGTCATTTCTTTTTCCTAAACCATGATTTCCTATAATTGTCTTATATCTACCTTTTCCTACTTTAGCGTTCATGTCACCCATTACAATCAAGATGTCTGAAGATTTCACTTGCTTCATAACTTTATTTAGGTCTTCATAGTATGCCTCTATTTGTTCTCTGTGTAGTCTTGAGTAGGTGCATATGTCTGTATTATTGCTATGTCGAATGGTTTTGCTTTCAACTTGAGTAGTATAATCCTATCACTGTATGTCCATTGGGTACTTATATATTTTTGTAGCTCTCTTTTTATCAGTATTCCTACCCCCCTTTGATGTTCTGTTGTGTTTCCTGAGTATATAAATGTATATTTTTCGTCTTCAATGTACCCACATTCTTTCCATCTAGTCTCTGATATGCCTAAAATATCTATATTTATTCGTTCTGCTTCTTGAATTAGATTTTCCAATTTCCCTTGTTGATATAGAGTCCTAACATTCCAAGTACTTATTTTAAGATCTTTCCTCCGACATAAGTTCGAATTTCTCCGACTCTCCATGGCTTCCTCTGGACTGGTACGTGATGAGGCTCCAATCTCTTTCACGGTGGTCAGCCATGTTCGTCTTTCGTGTTCTGAACATGCCTCTTGTGTACCACACACTTTGCTGTTTTCGCTTTCTGGGCCGTTGATCATTCTTGATTCCTCCGCCTCCATCCACCGTCACAAACTTTTTACATAAGGGTTGAACATACCCGTTTTTCCGTTGACATTTTTGTCAAACCATGTGCTTGCCTATCGAACCGCGAACACACAACACAAAGAAGAATAAATCATATTCCACTTAAATATCGGCAATCACAGTCCATCCCCACGTTAGAAGTAAAACATACACCAAACGGGAGAATAGCAACACATAATTTCACAACTAGACTGTCGCGTAAATCATTTAAATATATCAGCAAGAGCCGAATTATAAAAATCGACTACCAAATAACTACTCTACGTATAATAGTTGAACAAAGTTTAGAACTAAAATCCCCACTTTATATTGAATTCATAGATTACGAAAAGGCATGTGATAGTTTATAGACAGAAGAATGCTTTAGAAGTTGCTGAGTCATTATGGAATCCCCATAAAGTTTATTAACCTCATAAAAACAATGTATGAAGGAACGAAACGTAGTGTGGTGCATGAAGGACAGCTTACAGAAGCATTTGAAATAAGAACAGGAGTAAGTCAGGGATGCCTTCTGTCTCCATTTCTCTTTCTACTGGCCATAGTTTGGATTATGAAATTAACTCAAAACAACAGAAATTTGGATCCAGTGGTCACTGACCAAACAACTTGATGATTTAGACTTTGCTGATGACATAGCTCTCCTATCACACAGCCATCAACAGATGCAGGATAAAATGAGCATACTTGATGAGAGATCACAACAGATAGGACTGAAGATTAATAGAGATAAGACCAACATTATGAGAATTAATACAGTTGGCAATAACCAAATGAAACTAGGAGAAATACCTCTACTAGACGTACAATCTTACATATATCTGGACAGTAATATAGATAAAGAGGGAGGAACAGAAAATGATACCAAAATAAGGAGATCAAAAGCAAGAGGAGTTTTCATTGCACTGGGAAACATATGGAAATCCAAAGAAATTAGGTTAAATACAAAAATAAAAATTTTCAACTCAAATGTTAAGTCGGTCCTATTATATGGCTGTGAAACATGGAGAAGAACAAAATTGACAATCACGAAGATACAGACTTTCATTAATGGATGCTTACGCAGAATAAAAGGATGGAAATGGCAGGATAAAATCACTGACATAGAATTATGGAAATGTACCAGTCAAACACCATTGGATAAAGAGATACAGCGAAGACGATGGCGCTGGATAGGACAGACACTACGGAAGCCAACTGAGAGTATTACACAACATGCCCTTTTTTGGAATCCACAGGGGAAAAGACAAAGAGGAAGACCAAGGAATTCTTGGAGAAGACAGATAGAAGCAGAGATGAAGATGATGGGGAAGACATGGAATGATCTTAAAAGAATGGCAGAAAACAGAACGACTTGGAAAGTGTTTGTTGAAGACCTATGCTCCACTGGGAGCTAAAAAGGTAGAAGAATATTACTGCCCACCATATTCTGTCTCACAGTAGCAAAGGGGAACTAACTCATGTACATTAGTGTTATGATATTCAATCTTCAATTTTTATTTCATCAGTTATCACAATTTGTTGGAGACAATATAGTTAATGAGGTTTAGTTAATGAGGTATAGTTAATGAGGCATAGTTAATGAGGTATAGCTATGAGATTGAGACTCGATAGTCAAATTGGATATAAGCAGGATATGGTGACTCAAGGATGAATCAAGAGAATGTATAAATAGCAGGCTACAGGAACTGTCAGTGTTAATATTCTGCGTCAACTGTACGAAAACATTCAGTACAACTATATGCCTGTCTTGAATGCATTGACAGTAATTCTTGAAATCAGTAATTAATAATCTGCATTGCTGACAACCTCACTGACATTTGTTCAGTGGCGTTATGGAATGCTCTATGACGCTACTTTCAACTCATATTTTGTTAGACGCTAGTTATAGAATGTTAGTACATTTTGTTTGTTACTGTGGGGACCGCTTCAAACTAACAATCCAGGATACAAGAATAGTGGGTATGTTTATTGTCACGTAAACGACTTAAATCAATGTGCTGGAAAATATGTGAGTGGTGGTGAAAGAGTGTGTGAATGAGTGGTGGGAGAGTGAGTGAGTGAATGAGTGGTGGGAGAGTGAGTGAGTGGTGGGAGAGTGAGTGAATAAGTGAGTTGTGGCCAAATGAGTGAGCGAGTCTTGGGAGAGTGAATGATTGAGTGGTGGGCGAGTGAATGAGCGAGTGGTGGTCGAATGAGTGAGTGAGTGGTGGGCTATTGTGTAAGTATGTGTGTGAGTGGTGGGCGAGTGAATATGAGTGAGTGGTGGTCAAATAAATCAGTGAGTGATGGAGAGTCAGTGAGTGGTGAACGAGTTAGTGGTGGGCGTGTGAGTGAGTTTTGGGTGAGTGTGTGGTGGGCGAGTGAGTGGTAGGTCGGCGAATGAATGAATGGTGGGCGAGTGATGTGTAAGTGAGTGGTGGACGAGCTTGTGAATGAGTAGTGGGCGAGTGTGTGAGTGAGTGGTGGGTGAGTAAGTTAGTGAGTATGTAAGTGAGGGAGTGATTGAGTAAGTTAGTGAGTGTGTAAGTGAGTGGTGGACGTGCTTGTGAATGAGTAGTGGGTGAGTGTGTGAGTGAGTGGTGGGTGAGTCAGTTAGTGAGTGAGTTTTGGGCGAGTGATAAAATGAAAGTAACTTTATAACATAAAATGGAACCCAAAAATCCACCATTTTGTGTTCATGTTTACATTATGTAAACAAATGAAACGGTTTATTCACATGGAGTACTGTGAATGGAAATATTATCAACAAAACCAACGCGCTTTAGGTAGCTATTTATGAATACATCACAGTGTAGACCAACCAGCAAAAACTGCACAAAGAGCCACATGTCAATCATTTTATAATGTGTAAGTGAAACATGAACAATAACTGGACAAATAACAATGAAATCAGATGCAATAGGGATTCTGAATTGCCAGAACTTCAAGGAAAGATAGAAAGATAAATAAAGAAATGCGTTAGTATCACAGCTTTTTGAATATGTTAGGAAAAGAGAAAAATCAAATCAATTAGTTAACAAATGGCACATAAATAAAGAAAAACCAAAAGAGGGATATCGTGTAGGACTAACTATAAGGTAGAAAGATGGCAAAATGAACAAAGAAAGATATACCTAATGAGGCTAATCGACTGCTCGTAGAAAATTAGTTTGGCCAAGTGGGTAGGGTCGAGAGGGAAGGAAACCCAGTGCTGACAAATATCGTGCTGAAGTCGGATATGTTGGATCGAAATGCACAAATATCACAGTTCTACTGTAAATATCAACACAACGTACGAACGCCCATTTAACGACCATCTAAGGATGGATGACGCAGTCATCGGGTGAACATAAGAAAGTAGACAAACCTTGCGCATGGAGAAATGTAGAAGTCATTGGGTGAACATAAGCAAGTAGACAAACCTTGCGCATGGAGAAATGTAGAAGTCTTTGGTGAACATAAGCAAGTAGACAAACCTTGCGCATGGAGAAATGTAGAAGTCTTTGGTGAACATAAGCAAGTAGACAAACCTTGCGCATGGAGAAATGTAGAAGTCATTGGGTGAACATAAGCAAGTAGAGAAACCTTGCGCATGGAGAAATGTAGAAGTCATTGGGTGAACATAAGCAAGTAGAGAAACCTTGCGCATGGAGAAATGTAGAAGTCTTTGGGTGAACATAAGCAAGTAGAGAAACCTTGCGCATGGAGAAATGTAGAAGTCATTGGGTGAACATAAGCAAGTAGAGAAACCTTGTGCATGGAGAAATGTAGAAGTCATTGGGTGAACATAAGCAAGTAGACAAACCTTGCGCACGGAGAAATGTAGAAGTCTTTGGGTGAACATAAGCAAGTAGAGAAACCTTGCGCATGGAGAAATGTAGAAGCCAATGGGTGAACATAAGCAAGTAGAGAAACCTTGCGCATGGAGAAATGTAGAAGCCAATGGGTGAACATAAGAAAGTAGAGAAACATTGCGCATGTAGAAATATAGAAGCCAATGGGTGAACATAAGCAAGTAGACAAACCTTGCGCATGGAGAAATGTAGAAGCCAATGGGTGAACATAAGCAAGTAGAGAAACCTTGCGCATGGAGAAATGTAGAAGCCAATGGGTGAACATAAGCAAGTAGAGAAACCTTGCGCATGGAGAAATTTAGAAGCCAATGGGTGAACATAAGCAAGTAGACAAACCTTGCGCATGGAGAAATGTACAAGTCATTGGGTGAACATACGCAAGTAGAGAAACCTTGCGCATGGAGAAATGTAGAAGCCAATGGGTGAACATAAGCAAGTAGAGAAACCTTGCGCATGGAGAAATGTAGAAGTCATTGGGTGAACATAAGCAAGTAGAGAAACCTTGCGCATGGAGAAATGTAGAAGTCTTTGGGTGAACATAAGCAAGTAGAGAAACCTTGCGCATGAGAAATATAGAAGCCAATGGGTGAACATAAGCAAGTAGACAAACCTTGTGCATGGAGAAATGTAGAAGTCTTTGGGTGAACATAAGCAAGTAGACAAACCTTGCGCATGGAGAAATGTAGAAGTCTTTGGGTGAACATAAGCAAGTAGAGAAACCTTGCGCATGGAGAAATTTAGAAGTCTTTGGGTGATCATAACAAAGTAGAGAAACCTTGCGCATGGAGAAATGTAGAAGTCTTTGGGTGATCATAACAAAGTAGAGAAACCTTGCGCATGGAGAAATGTAGAAGTCTTTGGGTGAACATAAGAAAGTTGACAAACCTTGCGCATGGAGAAATGTAGAAGTCTTTGGGTGAACATAAGCAAGTAGACAAACCTTGCGCACGGAGAAATGTAGAAGTCTTTGGGTGAACATAAGAAAGTAGAGAAACCTTGTGCATGTAGAAATATAGAAGCCAATGGGTGAACATAAGCAAGTAGAGAAACCTTGCGCATGGAGAAATTTAGAAGCCAATGGGTGAACATAAGCAAGTAGAGAAACCTTGCGCATGGAGAAATGTAGAAGTCATTGGGTGAACATACGCAAGTAGAGAAACCTTGCGCATGGAGAAATGTAGAAGCCAATGGGTGAACATAAGCAAGTAGAGAAACCTTGCTCATGGAGAAATGTAGAAGTCATTGGGTGAACATAAGCAAGTAGAGAAACCTTGCGCATGGAGAAATGTAGAAGTCTTTGGGTGAACATAAGCAAGTAGAGAAACCTTGCGCATGAGAAATATAGAAGCCAATGGGTGAACATAAGCAAGTAGACAAACCTTGCGCATGGAGAAATGTAGAAGTCTTTGGGTGAACATAAGCAAGTAGACAAACCTTGCGCCTGGAGAAATGTAGAAGTCTTTGGGTGAACATAAGCAAGTAGAGAAACCTTGCGCATGGAGAAATGTAGAAGCCAATGGGTGAACATAAGCAAGTAGAGAAACCTTGCGCATGGAGAAATGTAGAAGCCAATGGGTGAACATAAGCAAGTAGAGAAACCTTGCGCATGGAGAAATTTAGAAGCCAATGGGTGAACATAAGCAAGTTGACAAACCTTGCGCATGGAGAAATTTAGAAGCCAATGGGTGAACATAAGCAAGTAGAGAAACCTTGCGCATGGAGAAATGTAGAAGCCAATGGGTGAACATAAGCAAGTAGAGAAACCTTGCGCATGGAGAAATTTAGAAGCCAATGGGTGAACATAAGCAAGTAGAGAAACCTTGCGCATGGAGAAATGTAGAAGTCATTGGGTGAACATACGCAAGTAGAGAAACCTTGCGCATGGAGAAATGTAGAAGCCAATGGGTGAACATAAGCAAGTAGAGAAACCTTGCTCATGGAGAAATGTAGAAGTCATTGGGTGAACATAAGCAAGTAGAGAAACCTTGCGCATGGAGAAATGTAGAAGTCTTTGGGTGAACATAAGCAAGTAGAGAAACCTTGCGCATGAGAAATATAGAAGCCAATGGGTGAACATAAGCAAGTAGACAAACCTTGCGCATGGAGAAATGTAGAAGTCTTTGGGTGAACATAAGCAAGTAGACAAACCTTGCGCCTGGAGAAATGTAGAAGTCTTTGGGTGAACATAAGCAAGTAGAGAAACCTTGCGCATGGAGAAATGTAGAAGCCAATGGGTGAACATAAGCAAGTAGAGAAACCTTGCGCATGGAGAAATGTAGAAGCCAATGGGTGAACATAAGCAAGTAGAGAAACCTTGCGCATGGAGAAATTTAGAAGCCAATGGGTGAACATAAGCAAGTTGACAAACCTTGCGCATGGAGAAATTTAGAAGCCAATGGGTGAACATAAGCAAGTAGAGAAACCTTGCGCATGGAGAAATGTAGAAGCCAATGGGTGAACATAAGCAAGTAGAGAAACCTTGCGCATGGAGAAATTTAGAAGCCAATGGGTGAACATAAGCAAGTTGACAAACCTTGCGCATGGAGAAATGTAGAAGTCTTTGGGTGATCATAACAAAGTAGAGAAACCTTGCGCATGGAGAAATGTAGAAGTCTTTGGGTGAACATAAGAAAGTAGAGAAACCTTGCGCATGGAGAAATGTAGAAGCATCGGCGTCGATCGCATACTCCACCACACGATATGATATATAAGCATGTGCGTGCGTGTGTGTGTTTGTATGTATGTATGTATGTATGTATGTTTGTATGTTTGTATGTATATATATATATATATATATATATATATATATATGTGTATGTACTTGAACATGTATGCTTGCATGTATATTTGTTCACTCAATGTTAATGGTAATTATTATATTTAATTATCAATCTCGCTATTGACCTTTCGAGCCGTAGCCGGCTCATGGGGCATAGACGCATTCTTATCGAATCTAGTCATTTGTCTCTATTCTGTGCAAGCAACTCTATCTCATTGAGGGATTCGATTCCTGCTGCTCTTGCCTCTTTCATCAATGTTCTTCTCAGTGTCTCTCTGGGTCGGCCTCTTTTCCTCTTACCTCTTGTTCTCACATGAGGGCTTGCTTTGTTATTCGATTATAATCTCTCCTCATTACATTTCCAACACATGACCATTATATTTCATTAGAGCATTATAATTCAAGAATGCAACAAATCTATGTCAATAGAAATGAGAAAGAGAGTGCTATATAGAACCAATTCTGACCTATGGAAGCGAATCATGGACAGTAGACAAACATTTCAAAAGACTATTAGAGGCCAACAAGATTTCTCAGAAGAATGTTGAAAGTTCCCTGTTCAGCTACAAAGACCAACGAGGAAGTTCTCAAAGAGGCCAACACAAAAAGGGAGCTCATAAAAATCATATGAATGAGACAATCAACATTTTCTGGTCACATCATGAGAAGAGGAAAGTTGAAATACTTGGTTACAACTAGCAAAATAAAAGGAAAGAGAAATGGCGAACGACAAAGAGAGAAAATACTGGATAGCTCGGTGTCATGGAGGAGCCGCGATAGCTCAGTGGTTAGTGAAATGGACTACAAAGGACAAGAGGTAGGGTTCGATCCTCAACAGACGGCTCCGGGTTCACCCAGCCTTAAATGGGTACCGGATTATTTTCTTGGAAAGTAAAGCGGCACGGACATAATACTGACCACATTACCCCAAAAATCATGTGCTGAAGGTCTGTATAATTTATGGTCACTAACACCATATTTTCTATCCGCAACTTGGCATTACGGGGGCTCTTTACTTTTTTTTACTTTTGGTGTCATGGCGTAGAAAACAGTCAACAACAGAACCGATACGATGCACTGTGGATAGAAGATTGTGGAAAGACATGATCGCCTACGCCAACCGGTATGGGACATGATGATAATGATGATGATTATAATTTACGGTAATTCTCAAACAAATAATACTGAACTCATACACAAACTCATGTCATGCAAGAAAATACCATTCTAGTCCCAATTATAATGATAAAGGTAATCATACAGAACATTTGCCTTCACCATTCTACTCAATGTATATTCTTTGGTGACGGTGACAAATCAAGCAGCTATTGAGAAAATATAACACATAAAGGAAGGCAGAGAAGAGTGTGAAAGTTAACGTCCGCGTATACTTTCAAATTTGTTGACGACCAAACCATCACAGCATGCATACAGAAACTATTGCTGAAACTGCTTGCTAGAGTTAATGACATAGCTAAAGGCGTGAAGATAAATACATATGCGATAAAGCATATGGTAATTACCAAACAAACTAGAAGCGTAAATATGAGCATTGATGGGAGAAGTTATTGAGCGGGTAAAGAGAGTTCTCTGATGTGGGTCAAGTCATTACCGGATGGTCCTCGTTGTGGAAATGAAAGGAGATCTGGGATGATTGTGGGTAGAGGGGAAGAGAGGCCAGTGAGAAATACACACTTCCTGCACCATACATCATCATCATCATCATCAAGAGCATTAGGAGAAACTACTCAGTACATAAAAGCTAGACTGTAGAGCTAAATGTCTCTGATTCCTGGACTTATATAAGTTTGTTTATTAAAAGACAGAGACAGAGAATGAACTACAAGAAGTAATAGACATAATAGTAAAAGAAAACAATAAGAAAGGTCTCGGCCTGAATAGCAAGAAAACAGAAGTAATGGTCATATCGAAGAAACAATCATCACCATCATGTAAAATAAAAATGAACAGGACAAATCTTAAATAAGTGCAATGTTTCAAATACTTGGGCACAATAATAACTTCGGATGGAAGATGCATCACTGAAAAAAGCAGGATAGCTCAGGCCAAAATAGCATTTCAGAAAATGAAAAATAGATTATGCAATAAATCTATGTCAATAGAAGTGAGAAAGAGAGTTCATCGGTGCTATATAGAACCAATTCTGACCTATGGAACCGAATCATGGGCAGTAGACAAACAAATGAAAAGACGATTACGTGCCACAGAGATGGGATTTCTCAGAAGAATGTTGAAAGTTCCCTGGACAGCTACAAAGACCAATGAGGAAATTCTCAAAGAGGCCAACACAAAAATGGAGCTCCTAAAATACATTAGATAGAAACAATCAACATTTTTTGGGCACATCATGAGAAGAGGAAAGTTGGAATACTTGTTACAACTGGCAAAATAAAAGGAAAGAAAGATCGCGGACGACAAAGAAAGAAAATACTGGATAGCTTGGTGCCATGGCATGGAAAACGGTCAACAACATAATTAATATGATGCACTGTGGATAGAAGATTGTGGAAGGACATGATCGCCTACGGCAACCGGTATGTCACATGATGATCATGATGATTGTAAGACAGGTAATATGTTATGTCAGTGCTACAATTCGTCCGGGATCCCTCGCTGGTACATTTTTCTGCTTCGTAACTATATGAAATGATATGACAAAATGATGAGATATTAATGTTACAAAATACATCTGGCAATTGCTTCACATTGATGATCCCGCTAAGGACTCCGGAGATTTTACGTTCAGAAAGTTATTACTGCCTTAGGATCATGTAAAATATGTTGTTATAAAATATATAACGAAATATATATCGACAAAAGAAAGAAATATGAAAAGGACAAGCACTTAGACCTATAAGATTATAGTTTATTATGTAAAAGACCATCATTAGAATAAAGAAGATCTCAGCACTGTGAACGAACTCCGTGAGCTCTTTAGATCAGTCATTGAAGACACAAGATCGAAACATTTACTAAAAAAGCGAAGATTAATTAGTCTTGGTTTGGTTCTATTATAGGACATCGAGGTTACACTTCTGAAGATACTGAAAGTTAAGAATGCATGAGTTCCTGACAAGAACGACGAGAAAGTAGCTACATAGCGCAGGCATGCCAGAAAGTTGCAGCTCTAACATCATGCAATTAAATGCAAGGAAGATACGAGGATGTAAAACGGCGAGTTGACATATCAAACGGCCTTAAGTTTGGACTTCGAACCAAATACTTGATGTTATGTTCAGTTGTTGACTTGACGTTAATGTGAGTGCGACTCTACACAGTTGTATTGATTTATGACAGCTGAATAAAGATTATGTTTAGGATCATTCATGAAAGCACGAGTGTTAAATAATATGGACCTGTCTGACGTGATCAAACACAATAAAATGCAACCTGATGTGAATGAGGGAAAATCAGTTGAAGAGGAAGAAAAGACGAAGAATTGAAGAAAAGAGACTAAAAATAATTGGAAGAAAAAAAGAATGAATATAAAGATCAGGATGCACAAGAGAAGGATAAATAAGATGATAAATATAAAGAAGAAGAAATATATTGACGAAGAGGAAGTTGATGCACAAAGAGAACAAGAAGAAGGGCAGAAGGTGAGATGCAAAAATTAGGAGGTGACAGGAAGAAGAGTTAGTTGAAGCATAACGAGAACAAGAAGAAGGGCAGAAGGTGAGATATAAAGATGAAGAGGTGACAGGAAGAAGATGAAGTGGAAGCATAAAGAGAACAAGAAGAAGGGCAGAAGGTGAGATATAAAGATGAAGAGGTGACAGGAAGAAGATGAAGTTGAATCATAAAGAGAACAAGAAGAAGGGCAGAAGGTGAGATATAAAGATGAAGAGGTGACAGGAAAAAGAGGAAGTTGAAGCATAAAGAGAACAAGAAGAAGGGCAGAAGGTGAGATATAAAGATAAAGAGGTGACAGGAAAAAAAGGAAGTTGAAGCATAAAGAGAACAAGAAGAAGGCAGAAGGTGAGATATAAAGATGAAAAGGTGACAGGAAGAAAAGGAAGTTGAAGCATAAAGAGAACAAGAAGAAGGACAGAAGGTGAGATAGAAAAGATTAAGAGGTGACAGGAAGAAGATGAAGTTGAAGCATAAAGAGAACAAGAAGAAGGGCAGAAGGTGAGATAAAAAGATGAAGAGGTGACAGGAAGAAGATGAAGTTGAAGCATAAAGAGAACAAGAAGAAGGACAGAAGGTGAGATATAAAGATGAAGAGGTGACAGGAAGAAGATGAAGTTGAAGCATAAAGAGAACAAGAAGAAGGGCAGAATGTGAAATATAAATATTAAGAGGTGACAGGAAGAAGAGTAAGTTGAAGCATAAAGAAAACAAGAAGAAGGGCAGAAGGTGAGATATAAAGATGAAGAGGTGACAGGAAAAAGAGGAAGTTGAAGCATAAAGAGAACAAGAAGAAGGGCAGAAGGTGAGATATAAAGATAAAGAGGTGACAGGAAAAAAAGGAAGTTGAAGCATAAAGAGAACAAGAAGAAGGCAGAAGGTGAGATATAAAGATGAAGAGGTGACAGGAAGAAAAGGAAGTTGAAGCATAAAGAGAACAAGAAGAAGGACAGAAGGTGAGATAGAAAAGATTAAGAGGTGACAGGAAGAAGATGAAGTTGAAGCATAAAGAGAACAAGAAGAAGGGCAGAAGGTGAGATAAAAAGATGAAGAGGTGACAGGATGAAGATGAAGTTGAAGCATAAAGAGAACAAGAAGAAGGACAGAAGGTGAGATATAAAGATGAAGAGGTGACAGGAAGAAGATGAAGTTGAAGCATAAAGAGAACAAGAAGAAGGGCAGAATGTGAAATATAAATATTAAGAGGTGACAGGAAGAAGAGTAAGTTGAAGCATAAAGAAAACAAGAAGAAGGGCAGAAGGTGAGATATAAAGATGAAGAGGTGACAGGAAGAAAGGAAGAAAAACATAAAGAAGGAGAACAAAAGTAGAAGAAAAGGAGAAAGAAGAGGAAGTCCTTAATATGATGAAAGGTTAGCAGGAATTAGTAGGACCATGTCTTGTTCATAATATGGACCCTCTTCAAAAATCTTTTGATAACCGTTAACATGGTCCCCTAACGAAGTGGTGAGATGTGCCGATTCCGTTTATCGTAAACTACAGTCAAGGGAATTAACTCCACGCCATTCATAAAGGCTGTCAATGGAAAATTGTTGCAGACAAGTTGACATCAGGGACTCATTCCGTGCCCTTTCTCTCTGTTGCTTCTTCTATGTCTCCGTTTTTCCTCTCTCGATTTCAAACAAACGCACATTGTACTTTCAAAGACACACACACATACAAACAAGCAAACAGCAAATGCAAATAAATATATACATATTGTAATTCAAGATAACTGGATATTTTATTTACAGACACAATACAAGTTAAGCATGTATCTTCTTCTACTTCTTCTTTTCTCTTTTCACTGATACCTAAAAGGTGTCGTGGTTTATATCATTTGTCGTTCTTGAGCTGCTCGAACTGTCTGAATTAGTGATTTTCCTTTGTTGTTACATGTCTCTGTCACTGCATCTATCCATCTTCTTCTGGGTCTTCCTCTTGGTCTTTTTCCATGCATTCTCGAGAAGAACGCCTTTGATGATGATTGGTAGGGATTCATTCTGACCAGGTGGCCAAACCATTTAAGTTGTTGTTGTTCTATATATTCTTGGTAGGGTTTAATTCCTACCATTTTTTCTTATGGTTTCATTTGGTATTCTATCTCTTCTTGTGTTGTTTGTTACTTTTCTCAAGCATCGCATCTCACATGTATTGATCTTTCTTAAAGGGGATTTAGAAAGGGTCCATGTTTGACTTTCATAGCACAAAGTTGGTATGAAAATGCTATTTATTATTTGTTGTTTATCTGGCATAGAAATGTTTGGATGTCTTAACAATGGTGAAAGCTGATATGCGACAGCATTTGCTTTTTGTATTCTCATGTCAATTTCTCTGTCTAGTTTTCCATTTTCTGTGAACATTGTGCCTAAATACTTGAATTCCTCTACTTGTTTTATTTCTTTATCTTTGATCTTAATGTTTAATGGGTGTCTTAATTTGCTTATTCTTATAGCCTCTGTTTTTGCTGTGTTAATTTTCATACTGTAGTTTGTGCAGCTTTTATATAGAGATGTTAAATGCTGTTGTAGTAGGTTTTCATCCTCATATATTAGGCATTAGTCATCCGCGAAGAGTAGCTCGTTGATGTTGGAGTTTTCTACCTCTATGCTATTATTTGATTTGTCCTTGTTGTTGGTTGTTTCCTGATTTATTTTGTCCATATGTATGATGAGTGGAACCGCGATAGCTCAGTTGTTAGTGAACTGGACTAGAAAGGACAAGGGGTAGGGTTCGATCCCAACCGACGGCTTCCGGGTTCACCCAGCCTTAAATGGGTACCGGATTTTTTCTGGGAAAGTAAATCAGCACGGGCGTAATACCGACCACATTACCCCAAAAATTATGTGCTGAAGGTCTGTAAAATATAGGGTCACTAACACAATATTTCCCTATACACCACTTGACGTGACGGAGGTACTTTACTATATATATGATGAAGAGGAGTGGTGAGAGGACGCATCCTTGTCTTACACCAGTTGTAACCTGAAACCATTCTGACAGACCTTCCGATGTTCTAACGGCACTTTGACTGTTTTTATATAATGCCATTATATTATCTAGTAGTTGTCCTGCTACACCGTAGGTTTCAAGAGTTACCCAAAGCTTGTTCCTGTCCACACGATCAAACGCTTTTTCCTGATCTATAAACACTATATTTAGGTTTATGTCATATTCTATTGTTTTTTCACATAGTTGTCTCATTGTAAATATAGCATCAGTACAGCTTTTGCCTTTTCTTACTGCTGTCAACACAAGAAAATGCGGCAACAAACCAGTGCATGTTTTCAACAAAAAGTGGTTCTATTATTTCCTATCTTATGATAGGCTTATCCATACATTTTCCAATCCTAACATTCTGTTTTTAACTCATTCAAGATTGTCCAGTTTGGGAGTTTCATTTGTTCTTTCCATAATTTCGTCATTCCTGATCTGATGGTGTCTCATCCCCTTACTCGGCGAGCACTTAAGAATAATGGAATTTCCATATTGCCTTTTTTTTTTCTTGTTACTAATTTTTATTGTCTTGGTTTCCAGGTCATTTGACATTACCGATTTGACATTGGAGCCGTAGATTTTATATATTATCTTTTATTTGTATCTATTTATCTTCAGATCTATCGTCTTCTCGTGCCGTTTCCGCAATCGATAATTGGCTACAACGAAGCTCTGTCACTATCTCGTTTACATTGTATTTTCCACTCCAAGACTTTCATTAGGTCATGTCATTCATTCAGGCTAATGTCTTCATTTCTTGTTCCATGTGTATCAAATAGTTATTTCTTCATTTTCAACTTTCTAAAACTTCATTATTTCCTTTCTTTTCTGTCAACGCAATTATTGTTGGGAGCCGCGATAGCTCAGTGGTTAGTGAACTGGACTACAAAGGACAAGAGGTAGGGTTCGATCCCAACCGGCGGCTTCCAGGTTTACCAAGCATTTAATGGGTACCGGATTATTTTCTGGGAGAGTAAAGCGGCACGGGCGTAATACCGACCACATTACCATAAAAATCATGCGTCGAAGGTCTGTAAAATGTATGGTCACTAACACCATATTCCCTATGCGCCACTTGGCGTGACGGGAGTACTGTACTGTACAATTACTGTTATTCTATTTTTAATTCCACATTTAAATTATTGCTATGTTCTTGTTTAATGTCCATGTTTATACACCGTATATGAATCTTGAGAAGATATAACACAGGATTATTATCAATCTGAATCATAGTCTTATTTACTTTGATATATTATACATTACATGTAAACAATTTTTTTTATCACTGTTCCGTTCTCCCTGCTCTCATTTTCTATCACTCATTATGACATGTCCAAGACAGATGCATGCATATTAATGATCTCTCTCAAAGTTTCTTTCAATGATTTCCATACTGGCTTGCAAGCACTGCGATCATCATCATCATCGAGTGCCATCTCCGCAACGAAGGTTGGCTACCATGGAGCGCCATTCTGCTCTGTCTCTTGCTTTGATGGTGCAGGTTGTCATAGGCTGATTTGTCCATCTTTTGATGTTACTCGTCCATGTTAGTTTTGGTCTGCCTCTGCCTCTTTTACCTTGTATTTTCCCTTCCAATATTACTTTTAGTAGACTGTTGTGTCTTTTAACATGGCCCAAAAATCGCATTTGTCTTGTTTGAATTGTGCTTAGTAGTTCTCTTTTCATTTTTAGTTGTTTTAAGACTTCATCGTTTGTTTTCTTTTCCTTCCATCCAATTCTACATATTCTTCTATATATCCACATTTTAAAGGCTTCAATTCTCTGTTCTGTTTTCTTGTCTAATGTCCATGTTTCTGCACCATATAGGAATATTGAGAAGATGTAACATTTTGCTATTCTTAGTTTTAGCTCTGGTGTTATTTGTTTTGATGTTAGTATGCTTTTCATGACATTAAAATTACATTTTGCCATTCCTATTCTTTTGTTTATTTCAGTTGTACATTTTCCATCACTGGTTATAGTATGTCCAAGGTAGTTGTAGTTCTGAACTGTCTCCAGGTCTATTCCTTCTATAGCTCTGCGCTATCTCTGTTTATTATAAAAAATATTTCTTTAACAAATGTATGTGTATTCTATATTCGTTGCTTTTCTTCTTTATTTATTTTTCTTGTTTTAATTCTTTTTTTTCTAACCTTAGTACAGTTTTATCTGCATATCTAAAGTTGTTAACTATGTTTTCATTGTGTTTAAAATCGGCATTGGCATGCTGCCTTTATAGATCTTCTTATTGTTATTTCTTCTTATTATTAGCAAAAAGACAGAGGTAATGGTAACAACAAAGAAAAAGATATCACCTCAGTCCAAAATAAAGACAAGTGGAACAATATTAAAACAGGTAAATGAATTTAAATATTTGGGAACTTTGTTAACCTCGGATGGAAGATGTACAAAAGAGGTGATGTGCAGAATGGCTCAGGCAAAAGCAGCTTTCCAAAAAATGAGGAAAATACTATGCAATCCATTTTTGACAATAGAAACAAGAAAAAGAGTTCTTAATTGTTACGCAGGGCCAGTCTTAACATACGGATGCGAATCATGGACAATAGGACAACAGACAAGAAAATCTCTGGAGTCTGTAAAAATGTGGTTTTACAGAAGAATGTTGAGAATACCATGGACAGCTAAGAAGAGTAATGATGAGGTTCTGAGAAAGGTCAAAGGAAAAAGAGAGCTAATTTCCAATGTTAGGAAGAGACAATCATCATTTTTTGGCCATGTAATGAGAAGAGAACAACTGGAATATATTGTAACAACTGGAAAAATTGAGGGACGAAGAGATAGAGGGAAGCAAAAAGAAAAAAATAACAGACAGATTAAGAGAATGGCTTGGCAGAAGGTCAACAACAGAAATGATAAATAGCTGCCGAGATCGAATGTTGTGGAGAGACATGATCACCTACGCCACTAGGCCCGGTACTTGATGATGATATTGTATAAAGTGAACAAACAGGAAGACATTACGCCGTTCTGTCTCTTTATTTCAATAAGCGTCAAGTTCTGCGTTATATTTTATCACTGTTGCCTGTTCCCAGTATAGGTTCCATGCCAGTCGTATGGAATGCACTTGGAATAATACAACTTCCCATCTATAATATTTGTTATCTATAAACAACTGAGTTTTTAAGGTAAATTTATCTGCACTCTCTTTTCATATTATTATTGTTTTTTTTTTTATTTTTAATTATTTTTTTTTTTGCAATTAAAAATAGAATTTGAAAAAAAAAAACACCATCAATGTTGGTTAAAGATTATCAGTAATTTGAAATGTTATAGACATGCGGTTGCCACTTAAACATCATGATGAGTATTTTGTCTCTTTGTATATCCGTTTTGTCAGTCCCAGAGATATCAATAATGAATAAATATTTGTTTTAAAAAAAGGAAACAAAAAATATGAGACACACAAGAAATGTAATGTATGACGTCACACTAAAATGAAATAATTTGATCATACTGAATCCTCTCAATAGCGCTTTGTTAACGAGGAAACAAGAACGAATGAAGCTACAATCCCCTAGATTATGTGGAATCTTGAATCATGAGCTGAGGAAGATTAGGAAGTGGCTTCTGTGGGCACGGATTAGGATTTCGTGCAGACAAAATGCCACAGCGCCCAGCATATCATCAACATTCTCACTTGTATTTCTTTCTATTACAAGAGGCTTGTGATTGTTGGCCTGTCTGGAATATAGTTAAATCATTGAGTTATATGTTATTTTCATCTTTATTTTCATCGTTTGTTTAAAAAATATCTGATGATGTGAGATGAAGAAAAGCTCAAGCAAAAATTAAAAAAAATGAGGAAGATACTGTGCAATCCATTTTTGACAATAGAAACAAGAAAGAGTTCATAAATGTTATATATAGAGCTAGTCTTAACGTATGGATGTGAATCATGGACAACAGAACAACAGACAAGAAAATCACTAGAGGGTGTAGAAATATGATTTTACAGAAGAATGTTGAGAATACCATGGACAACTAAGAAGAGTAATGAAAACGTTCTGAAAGTGACCAAAAGTAAAAAGATAACTAATTTCCAATATTAGGAAGAAACAATCATGATTTTTGACCATGCAATGAGAAGGAAACGGCTGAATTATATTGTGACAACTGGGAAAATTGAGGGACGAAGAGATAGTGGGAAGCAAAGAGAAAAGATACCAGACAGCTTAAGAGATTGGCTTGGCAGAAGGTCTACAACAGAAATGATAAATAACTGTCAAGATCGAAAATTGTGGAGAGAAATAATCACCTACGCCAGCAGGCCCGGTATTTGATGATGATAATGTTATTTAAAAAGTATATGTGCTGTGTTATGTGATGGTTTACAGAGCTGGTACGTGACGGTATAAGCATCTTTTACTTCAACAAATCCGACTTTTGATATTTTTGCCAATGCGTTTGCTTTCTCGTTGGGTCCCTACTCAATTAGCCAGTAACTTGCTTCAGGACCACAAAGTAGATGTGGGTTAGAGTCTTTTAGTCATATCTGGTTCAGCAATCTTAATGCCATCGCTCAATTATCGACCACTGGCCAGCGTGTTGTATTTACAAGCTGACAAATCACACGCGACAATTCTTCAGTTCCCATCTACCACACAGTAAATTTAATTTGGCGCCCGACTCTTTTTATTTACTACGCCTTATATATATATATATGTATCACATCAAGTACCGGGCCTGCTGGAGTAGATAATAATGTCTCTCCACAACTTTCGATCTCGACAGTTATTTATCATTTCTGTTGTTGACCTTCTACCAAGCCATTCTCTTAAGCTGTCTGGTATCTTTTCTCTTTACTTTCCTCTGTCTCTTCGCCCCTCAACTTTCATCCTTGCCACAATATATTCCAGCTGTTCCCTTCTCATCACATGGCCAAAAAATCATATATATATATATATATATATATATATATATATATATATATATATATGCATATACACACATATACACTCACTCGTATATAAAATTACCAACGTCTTTAAAAATTGGTATATATAGATAATACTTGGTTACAACGTGCAAAACACATTGAATGAGAGCTCGCGGATGATAAAGAAAGAAGCTACTGGATAGCTTGGTGTCGTGGCATGACAGTCAACAACAGAATAGATACGATGCACCGTGGACTACGAATTGTGAAGGAACATGTCGTCAACTCTGGTATGACACATGATTTTATGAACTAAGATTCAAATCTACCAAAGTTGTGTACACATCTTAGTACACTTCTATACGGATCAGAAACATGCACTACCAATGGTGGGCGGGAGAAAAGGATAAACAGCTTTGAAATGCGTTGCCTTCCAAAGATTATGAATATTAAATGTCAGGACAGAGTAACCAACTCTAATGTCTTACAACGAGCCAAGCTCCCACCTTTCATGGCAACGCTTAGCAGTTATAGACTATGGTGGCTGGGTCATGTAAAGAATGGCAAACATTCGTATTCCCAAACAAATAGTGTATGGCGAAGTTAAGGACTGAAAGAGACCAAAGGACAGGCCAGCGCTGAGATATAAGGACGTTTGCCGGGATTCCTTCCTGTGAATTTTGTTATCAGTGAAAGAAACTGGGAAAATCTGACTGCAGATCGTAGCACATGGAGAACAAAATAAAATATGGCACAGCAACTTTCGAGGCAGTGTGATATCAAATTCAGAAGACAAAAAGCGCAGGAAAAATTGGGCGAGGTCAGGTACCGCAAATTCATCTTGGTCATTCTGCAGACAGATCTCTCTATCCAATATTGACAGATTCAGCCGCAAGAGAAGGTGTTCACCAAAGCAGCATCAAGCATAAGACACTAACATTGTCTCTTCTTCCATCAATTTTGGCAGTTGGTACTATCACTCAAGTTGTTCTATTCTCATTAAATGCCCAAATATGGTTGGATTTCCTTTTGATATTGAAAATTAGCTTTTCCTTTCTTTTTTTTTTTTTTTTCTTTTTTTTTGCTTTAATCTCTTTTAGAACATCCTCACATTACTAGTTTGATCTGTTCATGGTATCCTAAGTCTATTTTCTTCTGTAAAATCAAAACTCAGTAGCCTGCAGCGATCTTCTTGTTCATTGCCTTATTGTCCAGGACGCACGTCCAGACGTTAAGACTGGCTCCAAATAACAATGAAGAACTGTTTTATATTTTTTTATTTCCATTGACAAAAATCGATATCATAATATCTTTCACGTTCTTTGAACTACTGTCTTCAACAGCATCTGTTCTACCCCTCAACTCAATTGTACACCAACCAGCCATAAGAAGTTAACATCGTTCCAAGATATTCATAATCATCTTCATGAAGTACCGGGCCTGCTGGCGTAGGTGATAATAAAAAAAAAATGTAAAGTACTCCCGTCACGCCAAGTGGCGTATAGGGAATATGGTGTTAGTGTCCATACACTTTACAGACCTTCGGCACATAATTTTTGGGGTAATGTGGTCGGTATTACGCCCGTGCCGCTTTACTTTACAGACAAAAATCCGGTACCCATTAAAACAGACAACAAAGATATAATAGATAGATGACAGGAATATATAACAATTATTTCATGACGAAGGGGACAAAAAAACCATTCATAAAATGTACATACAAACTATAAAATCCTGAAATCAGAAGTAGAAAAAGCTATAAAAACAATGAAAAAGGGAAAGGCAGCAGGACCTGACAATATACAGATAGAGATGATAGAGGCTCTAGAAGATATTGGCATTGAAGTGATCACAGACATATGCAATGACATATACTATACAGGTAAAGGTAAAGTACGAGACTTGAACCGGCGTCTTAGCACTCGAGTTTACACCCATATGTGCTCGGCCGCCTTTCCAGAAATGGTCGGATATTTCTGTATAGTTCGCCTCAAGCATCGAAACTCAGATGCGAAGCGACATTCCTCACCTTCCCAGGGTAATACCCTGGTACCCTTTTCTGCCAACGGCTGAGTGGACGGTGGGGGTATTTCTTTTTTCCAACCACGAGTACTGCTCCCAGCGGGAATCGAACACGGGTTGTCCGAACGTCGGTAGTCCAGTCGGGTGGTTTTCCCAACTAGGCTACCGAGGCCCCCAAACTATACGTGATTTTAGAATAATAAGCCTAATGAGCCAGGTAACAAAAATGTTACTAAAAGTTATACAGGGAAAGATTCAGAATAAAATCAATACTGAATTAGATGAGCAACAATTTGGATTCAGAAAAAAACAGTGGCACAAAAGAAGCCATATTTAGCATGAGAACATTGATAGAAAAGTGCATAGAAGTAAACAAACCAATATATGACTCCTTCATAGACTACACCAAAGCTTTCGATAGAATACATCACACAACTTATAGACTGCCTAAAGGATATAAATCTAGACGACACAGACATACGACTAATATGTAACTTGTACTGGGAGCAAACAGCAATAATAAAATATAACAAGGAGAACTCTACACCCATGGATATAAAAAGAGGAGTAAGACAAGGATGCATCCCATCACCAAGCTTGTTCAATCTATACACTGAGCAAATCTTGAAAAACATCTCAGAGATGCCAGGCCTAAACATTAACGGAAAGATAATCAATAGCCTAAGATATGCTGATGATACTGTTCTACTAGCAGAAAATCCTAAAGACCTACAACAATTGCTTAATGTGATAAACATAACAAGCAAAAAATATGGACTAGAAATGAATATCAAAAAGACTAAAACTATGATCATAAACAAAGACAATTCTCAAGACCTACAATTAAATATCACAAATGAAGGAATACATATGGAGACAATTCAGAGCTACAACTACCTGGGACATACTATAACCAATGATGGAAAATGTAAAATTGAAATAAACAAAAGAATAGGAATGACAAAAAGTAATTTTAATGCCATGAAAAATACACTAACAACAAAACAAATAACAGTATGGCTGAAGCTAAGAATAGCAAAATGTTACATCTTCTTAATATTCCTGTATGGTGCAGAAACATGGAAATTAGACAAGAAAACAGAACAGAAAATTTAAGCCTTTGAAATGCGGATTTATAGAAGAACAGGTAGAATTGGATGGAAAGAAAAGAAAACAAACGATGAAGTTTTAAAACAACTAAAAATAAAAAGAGAACTACTAAATACAATTAAGACAAGACAAATGAAACTTTTGGGGCACGTTAAAAGACACAACAGCCTACTAAAAGTAATATTGGAAGGGAAAATACAAGGTAAAAGAGGCAGAGACTAACATGGACGAGTAACATCAAAAGATGGACAAGTCAATCTATGACAACCTGCACCATGAAAACAAGAAACAGAGTGGAATAGCGATCTATGGTAGCCAATTTTCGTTGCGGAGACAGCAGTCGATGATGATTACCCATTAAAGGCTGGGTGAACCCGGAAGCCGTCGGTTGGGATCGAACCCTACCCTTGTCCTTTGTAGTACAGTTCACTAACGACTGAGCTATCACGGCTCCTCGTAGGTGTTCATGTCTCTCCACAACTTTCCATCTCGATTGTTATTTATCATTTCTGTTGTTGATCCTCTGCCAAGCCATTTTCTTAAGCTGTCTGGTATCTTTTCTCTTCACTTCCCTCTTTCTTTTCGTCCCTCAATTGTCCCAGTTGTTACAATATATCCCAGCTGTTCTCTTCTCATTACATGGCCCAAAAAATGATGATTGCTTCTTCCTAATATTGTAAATTAGCTCTATTTTTGCTTTGGCCTCTTTCAGAACGTTTTCATTACTCTTCTTAGCTGTCCTATTTTATTCTCAACATTCCTCTATAAAACCATGTTTCTGCAGCCTCCAGTGATTTTCTTGTCTGTTGTCCTATTGTCCATGATTCACATCCCTATGTTAAGACTGACTCTACATAACATTTAAGAACTCTTTTTCTTGTTTCTATTGTCAAAAATGGATTGCAGAGTATCTTCCTCATTTTTTGGACAGCTGCTTTTGCCTGAGCCATTCTGCATCTCACCTCTGTTGAACATCTTCCGTCTGTGGTTTACAAAATTCCCAAATATTTAAATTCATTTACCTATTTTAATATTGTTCCAGTTGCCCAAGATATTACAAACTTGTTTTAATGCTATCCCGTTGACTTTATCTATGCCTTTAGAAGATGTCTAGTTCTTTGTTTCTAGTTCCACCACCCTTAAATGGATACAAAACCATTCTTTCTTGGGAAAAGAAGACGCTAACGTAGTGCCGACATCAAATTAACATACATCCCCCGTATACATACATTTGTTACCTGCCGGAATTCTCCGTGACGCGTTCAAATTGGACCATGAAAAAGGCATTTTGAAGACATTAAATTACCTAAATATTGAAAAGATCTGCTTATAAACAACTTCTAACATAGGAAAATTAAAACAATACGGGCACGACGAAAAATACAATGGGCTGGAAAGAACAATAATGAAAGACATGGTTCCAGGGATAGAAGTCAGGAGCAGACCATGACGGAGGCGATTTAAAAGCAATAAAGAGACCTTGAACTTACCAAGATAAGAAGTGGGGAATCAGGCTAGAGACAGAGCTTCTTTCCGATGGACTGTGATGAGTGCATCGTTGTTCAGAGGACAAACAACCAGACGACGAGATACATATTTCGCAGGTAATAAAAAATGAGCGTGCCATCGACAGTTTACATTCGCCTGTTAATGTTGCTGACAATGATAATACATATGTGAGCACACAAGAGCTTCAGAAGTTTGCTATACGACACGATGTTTCTCGTTGTATGGGATGTGGTGATAGAGTTTCGGTAAACCTATTGGTTATATTATATATAAATGGAAGGATGAAGATAGAACGTTGGTAACTCATCACATTGACGCCCACGTGACTCTAAAGTTACCTGAGGGATCAAACACACACAAACCTACACACGAATAAACACATACACACACACAAACAGTCTCTCACATATGCACACACAGATTCTGTCTCTCTCACGCAATCTCTCACACACACACATACACACACATACACACACACACACACTCACACACACACTTACACATTTGGCAGACAGTTAAATACACGCTGACATAAATAGATAGCAAGACAGACAGACAGGAGCCACTCTCAGTCATAATTTACTATAGGGTACAGTAGTCTTTGCAGAAATGGGAATACAGACCTAGATATTAAATTGCTTTGTATCATATCACTAGAAACGATGATGGACTCAGACGGGCAATAAATAATCAGTGTGTGGCCTCTCTGTCAGATAAATGCCACAACGGTCGCCCATTAGACTGATAATTACATGCTAATTGTGTTGTGTGAATGGACTCTACTAAAGAACACTGATGACGATCTAAGTTGCTTCTACTGGACAATGTTAATGAAGACAGTCGATGAGTTGAAGTCTAAGTCCATCTCTCTCAAAAAATTTAAACAAGGTAAAGGTAAAGGTAAAGGCAAAGTACGAGACTTGAACCAGCGTCTTAGCACGCGAGTTTCCACCCATATGTGCTCGGCCGCCTATCTTAGCACGCGAGTTTCCACCCATATGTGCTCGGCCGCCTATCTTAGCACGCGAGTTTCCACCCATATGTACTCGGCCGCCTATCTTAGCACGCGAGTTTCCACCCATATGTGCTCGGCCGCCTATCTTAGCACGCGAGTTTCCACCCATATGTACTCGGCCGCCTATCTTAGCACGCGAGTTTCCACCCATATGTGCTCGGCCGCCTATCCAGAAATGTTCGGAGATTTCCGGATAGTGTCGCTTCAAACATCGAAACTCACGATGCGAGGCGACATTCCTCACCTTCCCAGGGTAATACCCTGGTACCCATTTCTGCCAACGGCTGGGTCGACCGTGGCGGGTATTTTTTTTTTCCAACCACGAGTACAGCTCACACTGCTGCCGGCGGGAATGGAACACTTAAACAACAACAAACTTGTTAAACAACAAATAAGATGAGAGTATTTTGATGGCGTGCCTGACTCTTGAACTTGAAAGATGAATACGAGCTCAGTAGACGAGGTGGTATAGAAAGACATCGCTTATACTTTATATTATATAAACCTTATCACTAATGAGGAGGTGCGCAAAAAAATCAAACGCTCCAAAGAACCAAATCACGACTTAATGTCTACAATAAAATAACGAAAATTAAAATGATACAAATATGATTTATTTAACGATTATTAATATTGTTACAAATATGATACAATAGATACAGCCTCTGTTAAGATAATTTCACAATGACAAAACACCAGGCTGAAGACAAAAAGACAGACAGAGAAACGGTGGGGAGATAACATTAGAGAATGGACAGACATAACATTCGTCACATCTCAGAGGGCAGCTCTTAATCGGAAATGTTGGGGGACGGTTATTAAGTTATAATCCAGAGTGCCCTATCAACAGCGAAGTTTACGAGACCGATTATTTATTGTTTCTCGCTTGTTGGAAGCCGCGGCACAGAGCTGGTTATGAATATATCAGTTGAAGAAAAAGGTCGAGTCTGATACCAACCAACGACTTCACACACTCTGAAATAGGTGACGGAACTTTCTATTCTTGGTAAGAAAGAAGACAGTGGCTTGATCGATCACATAATCCAAAACGTATGTCAATGGTCGAACAAAGCCTATAGATTTGCAATCGAATTAGGTGGGCACTATCGCCATCTCTTATATGCGTCACACTCAAGGCGTGACGCAATTCATTCTGCTTTTCTGTTTGTTTACAGTTTGCCAATACAAGCGTGTGTTACGCGGCCATTCGACATCTACAGAAGTAATCCTGAAAGCCGAAAAGGAAACCCCGAAAAACCACCAACTAGCTAGACGTTTTCAGCTTTGAGAGGAAGAAAAGCGAGGTGGGAGGGGGTGTGTGTGGGGAGTGGTGGGGTAGGGGTAGAAAGACGTCATCCATCTTCAAGGACGTCATCCAACTTCAAGGATGTCATCCATCTTCAAGGACGTCATCCATCTTCAAGGACGTCATCCATCTTCAAGTACGTCATCTATCTTCAAGGACGTCATCCATCTTCAAGTACGTCATCTATCTTCAAGGACGTCATCTATCTTCAAGGACGTCATATATCTTCAAGGACGTCATCCATCTTCAAGGACGCCATCTATCTTCAAGGACATCATCCATCTTCAAGGACATCATCCATCTTCAAGGACGTCATCCATCTTCAAGGACTTCATCCATCTTCAAGGACTTCATCCATCTTCAAGGACGTCATCCATCTTCAAGTACGTCATCTATCTTCAAGGACGTCATCTATCTTCAAGGACGTCATATATCTTCAAGGACGTCATCCATCTTCAAGGACGCCATCTATCTTCAAGGACATCATCCATCTTCAAGGACGTCATCCATCTTCAAGGACGTCATCCATCTTCAAGGACTTCATCCATCTTCAAGGACGTCATCCATCTTCAAGAACGTCATCCATCTTCAAGGACGTCATCCATCTTCAAGGACGTCATCCATCTTCAAGGACGTCATCCATCTTAATTCTCTGCGTTCTCCCGTTATCTAAACGTGGATGCGTTGTGTCGCTAGTTTTCGACAAAAGCCGTGATACCTAACCCTTTCGGCCCGATATATCCATCTTTAGCATGGAAGGTCAATCGTCTAAGCCTTCTATAGCTCAAAACGTCACGCTAGTTGAGAGTTTTCCGGTGTTTCCCTTTCAACCGTCAGGCGTACTACTATAGATGACGATGGGCTGACCATATTTCCTTGAAATAAACACGGTGCACTGGTATGTCAAAAACGGGATGGACGAGAATGATCTAATTTTAATTGTTCGCGGAAAAATAATATAAATATAGTACTGTACATAAACATATTACATCGCTATCTTTCAGTGACAGAACCTAAACAACATTTACATAGAAGTAGAGACGGGGTGCCGTCCTCATGAAAAAATATGTGACAATGTAGCTCCAAATTACTTGTAGAAATTACTAGTGTCCATAAAGTGTATATAAGATTATGAGCTGTTTTGTTTTGCCTGTAATAAAGTTGTTGTTTTTTTTTACGTTTTTATTATAAGTTGAAAGAAATATTTTTAAAAAACTTGATTACTGGCAAAAACAGAAACCAAAAAAAAAAAAAAATCGAATTCTGTTATTTTTTTAATCGAATTGTGTTCTGTTATTTTAAAAAAAAAATAAGTTTTTATTACAGACTGACCCCAAAAAAAATCGATTTTTAAAAAATAACAAAACAAAATTCGATTTTATTTTAATAAAAAAATTCGATTTTTTTTTTTTACAACAGAATAAACTTTGATTTTTTACAACAGAATAAACTTTGATTTTTTACAACAGAATAAACTTTGATTTTTTTTACAACAGAATAAACTTTGATTTTTTACAACAGAACAAAATTTGATTTTTTTACAACAGAAAAAAATTGTCACTTTCATTAAAACAACAGGACGGTAAATAAGTAGTTTACAAAAATGGCACTGCCCAGTTTAAAACGATACGTAAAGTAGTCAGAGCGGTGATCAACTGTTAAGGGTATGCCGAATAAGGACGCAAGTTGTATCAAGCACCTATTTCTGCCTCACACAAACACTGAGAGTTAGTTCTGTCTGATTGAAAAATTCATGCCAAAGAGCAAACCCAGTGTGGTAAAGCAAAATAGAGAAAAACTAGATACAAAACGTATGCGTTTGTTAGTTCTAAAAGAGAGAAAGAGTGAAAGAAATTAACAAACGAGCAAAGAAAGAAAGAAAGAAAGAGAGAGAGAGAGAGAGAGAGAGAGAGAGAGAGAGAGAGAGAAATAAAGAAAGAAACAAACAAACAATGAAAGAAACAAACAAATAAACAAAGTTATTCTGTTGCTATAATATAATGTTAGTGTCTAGATACTTTTGACATGTTTAGATATTGAGGTTAGTATATACCGAGGTTCGCCTTTCTTTCCCAGAAAAATCAGGTAGTCATACGAGGCTGGGTGAACCTAGAAGCCTCCGACTGATACCGAACTCGACCTCTTGTGCTTAGTAGTCCAGTCAAGTTCATTAACCACTGCCCTACCGCAGCTTCCACTGAGAAGGATATCTTGGTAAAAAAAAAATGGAGTAGTTAAAATGCATCAGTCTGGCAATAATTCATCTCTGAGAGGTACAACGCTGGCTACAAACAATTGCTGCATGAAATGAAAGGCTACAAAAAACCAAAGGCATTTGGAGGAGTCCCAAATAAATGCACGAACAAAACTTTTTACTTTATTGCACGGTTAATAGCGATTCGTTAATAAGCGAAAGAAGGTAATATAATAATTATCTTCTTAAAGTGTTATTTAGTTATTTGGTTATGGAAGGCCCCGGTATCACTGCAAACGAATTATAATCCTTAATTGCTCAACCGCCAGTGCCAGTGTAATCATCCGAATTAATTACTCATCTCCCAAATAAAGAAAGATAACTGTAGTCCCCATCGTAGCAGTCTCAGCACACGCCAAAAGACATAAGGCTAAACCGCACAGAAAGTGAACAACTGTCATACGTTATCATCATTCATCGTAAACAATTGGAATATCGAAACATGATCAAAACGGATGAGACACACAGCTCACGGTGTGCACAGAGCACTTAACTCAGTAGCTCCTGCATCAAGCCGGACTTGGAATATGAGGAAACTATAACAAGGAACACTTTTCATGCATAGCCTTCAATTGTTCCCGCCGCCTATCCACCATATGCCGGAAGTTCACGTCCTCTTGAAAGTGCTAAGATACGAAAAGGCCACAACACTTCAAGAGTTGCAACACTTTGAGTTGTCTATTTCTAAGAAACTTCTAAAGGGTAAACAATTTCCTTCCCACAAATGTCTTTTTTTTTTAAAAGTCCCAAAAATATCTACAAAAATAATGAGGGACAGCGTCGATTCATTCGCTAAAAGGAATAGTTAACAAGCTTCTATCACGCCATGAACATTATGTTATTTCTGTTCACATTTATTGAAATGTGATGATTGGAAAGTGCAAAGTAATCTGGCATTGTTATATGTTAGATTCAGTAAAACTAAAGAAAAACGTAACATAAAAATTGTCCTTCCTTAACATGACTTCACTTACCTCTCTGTCTCAATTGTCTATTATTGACGAAGGAAAATAGTGTTCTGGTGAATGCTCTGAATGCAGCATATCTCTTGCAATGGGAATATCTTGGTGTCTGCTAGTTCGTCCTTTGTATCTTTCTTTTCCTATCTTTCCGTTCCTTCGGAGCATTAAAGGCTCCCAACAGATGCTGTCTGGTGGTGATCATGTGACATGTCTATGGTTACCAGACTTCAGGATTTTAGGATGCTCTGCTTTTAGCATGTTTGTCCTACGGCCAATATTTAACTTCTTAAATAGAATATACAAACTTAGCACCACATTATCGCATGCTGCTTTTGTGTGAAAAAAATCATACTTTTTTTTTTAGATAAAATGTCCTGCTTATATTAGATAAAATGTTCTGTTTATATTAGATAAAATGTTCTGCGTTATTTTTTTTCCATAAAATGCTCTGCTTTTTAGATAAAATGTCCACTTTTTTAGATAAAAAGTTCTGCTTTTTTAGATAAATTGTCCTACATTTTTAGATAAAATATGCTACTATTTTTTAGATAAAATGTTCCGCCTTCTTTTATAGATAAAATTTCCTCCTTATCGTTTCTTTCATCATGTAAACCCTAGGCATGTGCACACTTTTTGTAAAATCAGTTTCTCCTTAACGTGATACGCCACTGTGGTTACTTCTTCTCTTTTCCTGATCTCTTCATCTTTGATTCTGTCTCTTCTTGTCACTTTCAATCTTCTTAGACATATCTTTTTCTTTGTGACAGTTTGTTTTTACATTTTTCTTTGTCCTTTAATATCCTAGATTGATTATAGTCCGGAATACTAGTATAAATGATCCATGATCGCAGAAGAAGAAAAAGAAGTATGGAACGAATTGTATTTCAAACAAACCATTTGAGTCTATAATCTACAAGTCTTAGATTAAAATGAAATATGATTCTGGCATAATTAGAAAAAACGCTATGTTATATATATATATATATATATATATATATATATATATATATATATATATATATATATATATATATATATATTTATTTATTTATTTATTTATTTATTTATTTATTTATTTATTTCTGGCTATTTGTGTTACCTGAGATTAAGAGGACATTCTCTCTACTACTCACTGAATTATCACAATCACTAATTCAGTGAGTTGTAGAGAGGATCTCTCTTTTGTAGAGGTTATTGGTTATTGGTTATGGAAGGCCTCGGCATCACAGCAAACGAATTAAAATCCATAATTGCTCAACCGCCCGTGCCAGTGGAATCATCCGAATTACCAACTCATCTCCCAAACAAAGAAAGGTAACTGTAGTCCCCATCGTAGCAGTCTCAGCACACGCCAAAAGACATAAGGCGAAACCGCGCAGAAAGTGAACACAGCCAACTGTTCCCTGTCACACGATATCATCATTCATCGTAAACAAGCGGGATATCGAAGCAGGATCAAAACGGATGAGACACACAGCTCACGGTGTGCACAGAGCACTTAACTCAGTAGCTCCTGCAACAAGCCGGACTTGGAATATGAGGAAACTGCTAGAAGGAACACTTTTCAGACATAGCCTTCAATGGTTCCTACCGCCTATCCACCATATACCATGGGAGTTCACGTCCTCCCGAAATTGATGATCGTCATAGCACTTGATGATGTCAGGCCGTCATTGATGACTCCAATTCCAAACATATAGACACACAGTGGTGGTAATTTGTCATTTCCAATCCAACAGAAGCCACATGACCTGTAGTTAGTAAAACCACAGAGAGAATATGATTTTGTGACCTTCACTGATTCACTCTTAGATGTGAATGTGTAGTTTACACAAGAGGAGAAGTTTCCAACTACAGTGATTCCATTTAAGGCAATTCTGGGATAGCAAGGCAAGTCTCCTTTATAGCAGCAGAACTTGATATTCTCCGCTCCCTTCTTGTAGCTGCTGCCACACGATTCTGATGTCTCACTAACTTGGACATCATTCAAGAACAATGTCAGATTAACATTCCATAGATATGGCTCTGCTGATGAAGTGCTTGGTGCAACAGTTGTATCAATCATACTGGGGGCTCCTGGTCTGTGGTCATTAATATCACAGACGGCACATGGTGTTGTTATATTCAGTATTTCTTTCTGGGGTGTAAATATGTGGCACACACATGGAGAGTGGTTTGTGGTCACAGTAATCCCATTAAAGGCAATTCTAGGGTAGCATGGCATAGCTGTTTCAGAACAGCACAATCCTGTGATGTTTTCTGTGTTCGCTATAAAGCTGCTGCTGCTACACAATCCTGACCAATTATAGGTGTGGACATTATTCACTTGCAATGACAAAACTGCTTTGTTTACATCATAAACCTCTGGAAGCGAATCATTTATGGGACTAATAGTACAATTTATTCTTCCATCGGGGATATCTGTATTGAGTCCCCAAAAAAAGGTCTTTGGTTAAAAAGCACATATGCGTTTGAGTTAAACACACAATGAGCCCACTTCGTAGATTCAAAATGATCCTTGCCAATGCCATCGGTTTGCACAAGTTAGGTCCTTAGCTACCAACGTCAAAAATGTCTGAAACGAAGCCATCCAATTAACGACTTTATCTACAGCGAAGGTTAACGAACTGTGAACAAACATTTATGTTCAAACCCTTGAAAACATTTTCAAAAATCTGCCAACTCGCAGCAATAACATTTATCGTGTTGTTCAATGTAAACATTGCTTGGTCCATAGCTCGAATATAAATAAGCTGCCATTTTGGTGCGTCCCATGACGTCATCTTCATTTTGTAGAGGTCCTCTTTTGTAACCTCAGTTAACACAAATAGCCAAAGATAATCATGTGAACATGTGACATAAAGTTTCATCTAATTAAGCAAGAATCATATTTCATTTTAATCTAAGACTTGTCAACTTAAGACTCAAATGGTTTGTTTGAAAGACAATTTGTTCTATACTTCTTTTTCTTCAGATCAAAACTCGACGAACTCTTTGAATAGTTGATGTTGAAATATTCAGTACAAAACTTTTCACTTTTTCTATGGAGCTTTATTCAAAATACTGCTGTACTTATGTCTACTGTCATACAAAATCGTTCCTAGATTTATAGCTGTCTTTTTTTAAAAGTAACTATATATATATATAGGTAAAGAGCCCCGTCACGCCAAGTGGCGTGTAGCGAATATGGTGTTAGTGACCATAATTTTTATACACCTTCGACACATGATTTTGGGGTAATGTGGTCGGTATTACGCCCGTACCGTTTTACTTTCCCAGAAAAAAGCACGGTACCCATTTAGGGCTGGGTGAACCCAGAAGCCGTCGATCAGGATCGAACCCGACCTCTTGTCCTTTGTAGTCCAGTTCACTGACCGCTGAGTTTTTCAAGCGCACAAAGAACTCATTCTGGGCGTGTAAACACTTTCTTTCAATGTTTGAGCCAAATGTTAATCAAACTTTGAACTGAAACTTAAAGATGTGTCTTTTTTTTTTAATCAAATTTTTGTTGATGTGTTGACATTTGGGTGCAGAAACAAGGGAAATCATATTTTTTGTCAAGTGGGTGGCGTGTAGCGTACTACAATTAATATTGAGAAAAATTTTAAGTACGTGAGGAAATATCTGAGGGCATCAACATTGAAAAAAAAGGAACTAAAATTCTGGAAATTTGTGGTCTTAAAAAGGCTAAATTGGCAATTCCAATGTATAGCAAAAGTTGATTACTGAGGAAGAAATGGTAATGGCCTGGATGTCTCTAAAGCAAGGGCCGTGAGAGTCGTTAACGTCCTGGCTCACTTGCGTTGTGGGTGGACAGTTGGAAGCTACTCTGGTCTTGTTAATCTTGGATTAGCATCAAGGTTCGCTACTTCATTTTTCCTTTTAGCAATCTTCCCAAATTTGTAAAACCTTGCACGTCTTCAATTACCCGCTCATTGTTTATGAAATCTTTACAGCGGTGATTTTATTATTTCGGTTGTTTTTTGTTTTTTGTTTTTTTTTTGTATTTTTTTTCATTGATCTGTAGCCAGAAAGTGCACAGAAGAAAAAAGAGAACAAAATAAAATTAAAATAAGTTATGATGAAGAGAATGAAGTAGACAGAAAAAGTAAACCACTCCATCCGTGTGCAATGCAATACTTGACTTATGTTGGGTTTTGGCAACAACAAAATATGTAAGCACTTAAAAAAAAACATTGTCAACAGTTACAACAAAGAATAAATACTCATGTTAGCATCGGGATGACGTTGGAGATGGAGAGGCTACTTACTCTGAAAAGATCCAGAAACTAAAACATAAATTGACATGAGATAGATTCTTAATGAAAAGGGGAAGGGAATTCGGAAAATCTTTAGGTCATTGGGAACCTCGTCGAGTTCTCTGATGGGAAGGATGGCGATGATGAAACCTGCCAACCGTCGGGCTAGTTGCCAAGGGTGACCACCTATGAAGCAATAATCCACGCCCAATCTAAATCCCTCTAAAGGTGGGAGGAAGACAAAGTGAAGCAACAGCAGGGAAAATACAGAAGAAGATGGAGATTCATTTTAATTAATTACTTTCCTCTATTCTAATTTGTTCAGTCTAATTTCCATAGACCCATAGTCATCATCATCATCATCATCATGTACCGTACCGGTTGGCGTTGGCGATCATGTACTTCCACAATCCTTTATCCACAATGCATCGTATGAGTTCTGTTGTTGACTGTTTTCCATGCCATGACACCAAGCTATCCAGTATTTTCTCTCTTTGTCGTACGCGATCTCTCTTTCATTTTATTTTGCCAGTTGTAACTAAGTATTCCAACTTTCCTCTTCTCATGATGTGCCCAAAAAATGTTGATTGCTTCTTTCTGATGTTTTTTTAAGAGCTCCCTTTTTGTGTTGGCCTCTTTGAGAACTTTCTCATTGGTCTTTTTAGCTGTCCAGGGAACTTTCAACATTCTTCTGAGAAATCCCATCTCTGTGGCCTCTAATCGTCTTTTCATTTGTTTGTCTATTGTCCATGATTCGAGGCTGAAAAAAAACCACAACTTTAGACCCATAGTACGTGCTTAATACTAAGGAAGTAAATCGATTTTCAATTTCAGCCTTTTTTTTCTCAACGAAAGTAGCTCGCGCTAGTTCTCTGGGCAGATACTAAAGCGGGATTGTTAACAAAAAAGTGTTCGTTGTATCACTAATCTGTTTGCATGTGTGCTATCGGAACTTTTTAGGTACGTCCTATGAGATTTCAACTAAATCCATTAACCCTAGATTTTTTTGTTTGTTTAATCCCCAATCTAGATTTTTAAACCAAATAAGCGCGCACATCGTTAAGTTTTAATGTCTGTCAAATCAAACAACTAACTGATGGTGAACAATTTGTATTGTGCCTTAGACACATAGCCAGTGGCGTCGTAACGATTTGAGAGACTGCACAAACGTCCCAAGAATCGTTAAGAAGTCTTCGAAAGGTCAGATGTGACTGGAATAATCCGAGTGACGTGTTGAAATGCGTAACTCTTGGGGACATTTTAAATTATTAACAACGTCACATAATTTGCGTGATAGAAAACATGTACCAGAGAGGAAAATAGACAGAAGTTAAGGTGGCAATGTGGTTAACGCGCTCACTACCGACCAGAATGTTACAGGTATAATTCCCAGCTGTAGGGGATTTTTTTTTCCTTTACTGACTTGGCTTCGGGGTGTACCCAGCACCTGAACATTGATACCATAACGGGCTAACGTCATATCGACCATGTCACAATAAATGATGTCGTTGTCTATTGAAATATCTAGCCTCTAACACTATATTGCACACACGCCTTAAAACTAGGGGGAAACCTTACTAACCGTGTACTGTTGTTATTGTATGCAGTTAAGTATTTGTTTTGATCCTTAATTTTGAAATGTTATGCTACTCAAATAATTGTTTTACTTGTCATTGTACACTTGTAGTTATTCTTCGTTTCATCTGTCAAACAATGACAACAACAAATAAAATGGTAAGAGAAGTGAAGAAATTATGGCGAGGGACATTCTGGGGCGAATGATTATATATTATTGTGTAAATTAAAAGCCAAATAACGACTGTTATGAAATAATTTAATATATATCACCAATGCCACACGTTCAAAAACATGCTCGTTGTGACAGAGAATTATATGCTATTGTAAATTTATCTATAAAATTAGTACTTGTTTAATCTCTATATCTAATCTTTGGTAGTATTTTATCCCGGTTCCAACCGATCTGCCGATACGCCACTGCATTGAGAATTTAAAGAGATGACACGTGATCGATGAGAAAATGGCGTGAAGACTCCACATACTGGATAGTTTGCGTGAGTGGTTTTGTCTGTGTGCAGAGGTGGAAACAAGAGGGACATTTGTAGCATTGAGTGTCATTTGGAAGTGTGAAGTAAAGGAGAGATAATTCATTGCACACATGCTTCTTTCACTTCATGTATTCACTTGTATAAATTGTCGAAATGATTGTGTACACAATGAGGGCACCAGAAAGTGGGACACTTTTTGACGATTCAAGAGCAGTAACAATTTATTAACGATTCCATTTAATGTGAACGCCAAACCTGTGTCCCATTTATTACATCGAAAATGTGAACTGTGCATTTCTTGAGCTGTAGCTACGAAAAAAAGTTAATTGTTTTATATGTGTATATATTTTAAAGGTTGTTTACCAAAAAAGTAATTGTTTTGTTCAATTATTTATTTAATTTTGTTCCCCAAGTTTTATTAAACTGCATCATACCACCATACCTCCATCCCCGCCTAAATAAAAGAGACAAGTGAAGACAACTCTAGTTTTATATTACATAGACTATATATATATATATATATATGAGTCTTAAAAGTTAATCTTTTAATCTTACTAGACCAGAAAACGGCCCGACCGTTACTGCAAAAAAATTAGGCTCAGTGATGTCACATTTTTGATTAAACAAAAAAAATTACCGCAACTGTAATTCTCCACACATCCGCACAATCTCCACACATCCGCAAGCACTGTTCTCACATTCACAAATTCTCTTCCTCACATTCACAAATTCTCTTCCTTACATTCACAAATTCTCCTTCTCACATTCGTAAATTCTCTCCATCACATTCACAAATTCTCTCCATCACATTCACAAATTCTCTCCATCACATTCACAAATTCTCTTCCCATCATTCACAAATTCTCTTCCTCACATTCACAAATTCTCTTCTCCACATTCACAAATTATCTCCCTCACATTCACAAATTCTCTTCTCCACATTCACAAATTCTCTTCTCCACATTCACAAATTATCTCCCTCACATTCACAAATTCTCTTCCTCACATTCACAAATTCTCTTCTCCACATTCACAAATTATCTCCCTCACATTCACAAATTCTCTTCTCCACATTCACAAATTATCTCCCTCACATTCACAAATTCTCTTCCCCACATTCACAAATTCTCTTCATCACATTCACAAATACTCTTCATCGCATCCACACATTTTCTCCCCACATTCACAAATTCTTTTCTCCACATTCACAAATTCTCTTCCCCAGATCAACACATTCTCTTCCCCACATTCACAAATTCTCTTCCCCACATTCACAAATTCTCTTCCCCACATTCACATATTCTCTTCCCCACATTCACAAATTCTCTTCCCCACATTCACAAATTCTCTTCCCCACATTCACATATTCTCTTCCCCACATTCACAAATTCTCTTCCCCACATTCACATATTCTCTTCCCCACATTCACAAATTCTCTTCCCCACATTCACAAATTCTCTTCCCCACATTCACAAATTCTCTTCCCCACATTCACAAATTCTCTTCCCCACATTCACATATTATCTTCCCCACATTCACAAATTCTCTTCCTCACATTCACAAATTCTCTTCTCCACATTCACAAATTATCTCCCTCACATTCACAAATTCTCTTCCCCACATTCACAAATTCTCTTCATCACATTCACAAATACTCTTCATCGCAACCACACATTTTCTCCCCACATTCACAAATTCTTTTCTCCACATTCACAAATTCTCTTCCCCAGATCAACACATTCTCTTCCCCACATTCACAAATTCTCTTCCCCACATTCACAAATTCTCTTCCCCACATTCACATATTCTCTTCCCCACATTCACAAATTCTCTTCCCCACATTCACAAATTCTCTTCCCCACATTCACATATTCTCTTCCCCACATTCACAAATTCTCTTCCCCACATTCACATATTCTCTTCCCCACATTCACAAATTCTCTTCCCCACATTCACAAATTCTCTTCCCCACATTCACAAATTCTCTTCCCCACATTCACAAATTCTCTTCCCCACATTCACATATTATCTTCCCCACATTCACAAATTCTCTTCCCCACATTCACAAATTCTCTTCCCCACATTCACATATTCTCTTCCCCACATTCACAAATTCTCTTCCCCACATTCACAAATTCTCTTCCCCACATTCACAAATTCTCTTCCCCACATTCACAAATTCTCTTCCCCACATTCACATATTCTCTTCCCCACATTCACAAATTCTCTTCCCCACATTCACAAATTCTCTTCCCCTCATTCACAAATTCTCTTCCCCACATTCACAAATTCTCTTCCCCACATTCACAAATTCTCTTCCCCACATTCACACATTTTCTTCCCCACATTCACAAATTATTTCCCCCACATTCACCAGTTCGTTTTCCCACACACACAAATCTTCCTCCCCCACGTTCGCAAATTCTTCCCCGCACATTTATAAAATAAAAGCAGACATACAAGGAAATAAGTGAGAAGACGATATAAAAGAATGGACACCTTCTAGTTTTGCAAACTCTAATACAACCTGCGACAGAGAGACAAGACAGGGAAGCAGGCAGGCAGGTTAGACTGTACCCACCATTATCTCTGAGCCTACACGCTGAGGCTATTTTGTTCCCGAAAACACCCTAAAACTTGTGACGTCTCCGGTTATGCGAGCTACAGACCTTATTTTACCAATAAGTGTCCTTGCTAGCGAGCATGTTGAAAACGTCACAACTATTGGTCGGTCCCCCACTCAGCAAGCAGGCTCAGAGATATCGAGGCGATGGCTACATGGATAAATAGATTGATAGATAGATAGATAGATAGATAGATAGATAGATAGATAGATAGATAGATAGATAGATAGATAGATAGATAGATAGATAGATAGATAGATAGATAGATAGATAGATAGATAGATAGATAGATAGATAGATAGATAGGTAGGTAGGTAGGTAGGTAGGTAGGTAGGTAGGTAGGTAGGTAGGTAGGTAGGTAGGTAGGTAGGTAGGTAGATAGGATGGATAGATAGATAGATAGATAGATAGATAGATAGATAGATAGATAGATAGATAGATAGATAGATAGATAGATAGATAGATAGATAGATAGATAGATAGATAGATAGATAGATAGATAGATAGATAGATAGATAGATAGATAGATAGATAGATAGATAGATAGATAGATAGATAGATAGATAGATAGATAGATAGATAGATAGATAGATAGATAGATAGATAGATAGATAGATAGATAGATAGATAGATAGATAGATAGATAGATAGATAGATAGATAGATAGATAGATAGATAGATAGATAGATAGATAGATAGATAGATAGATAGATAGATAGATAGATCTTTGTCTGTTTATCTATATTTCCATGTCCACTCTCTCACAAATGATCTCTCCATATGAACCCTTTTTTTTATTCATCATCACAATCTCTTCTACGTATCTTAAAACCGTTGCTTTTGTTCACATTTTTACCCCACATTCCACAACTCCCACCACATTTCCCACTAACCCACACCCACCCCACATTCCACACCCACCACAATTCGATGTGGTACCCCTTAGTGCAGTAATTATTCCATTCTCTATCGCAACTACCAACAGTTTCGTCTATTTGCCGATCAATTACAACCAGGTCTGGCTATTGGTGTCACAGAGAAACCCACCAGAAGACAATTATAAATAACTCTACCTAATTCAATAAATAAGTTGGGATGCTTCTGAATTTGAACTTCGTATCGTTCATCCCCTCGCTTTCTCATATATATGTGTACATATCGTGTATTGCTGTCATACAATATACATATTCTCTCATTATATATATACCATTATCATCTTCAAGTGCAATCTCCACAACAAAGGTTGGCTACCACGGAGAGCCATTCTGCTCTGTCTCTTGCTTCGATGGTGCAGGTTGTCATAGGCTGGTTTGTCCATCTTTTGATGTTACTCGTCCATGTTAGTCTTGGTCTGCCTCTGCCTATTTTACCTTGTATTTTCCCTTCCTATATTACTTTTAGTAGGCTGTTGTGTCTTTTAACATGGCCCAAAAATCACATTTGTCTTGTTTGAATTGTGTTTAGTCGTTCTCTTTTCATGTTTAATTGTTTTAAGACTTCATCGTTTGTTTTCTTTTCATTCTATCCAATTCTACCTATTCTTCTGTATATCCACATTTCAGAGGCTTCAATTCTCTGTTATGTCTTCTTGTCTAATGTCCATGTTTCTGCACCATATAGGAATGTTGAGAAGACATAACATTTTGCTATTCTTAGTTTTAGCCCTGGTGTTATTTGTTTTGATGTTAGAATGTTCTTCATGACATTAAAATTACTTTTTGCCATTCCTATTCTTTTGTTTATTTCAGTTGTACATTTTCCATCACTGGTTATAGTATGTCCAAGGTAGTTGTAGTTCTGAACTGTCTCCAGGTCTATTCCTTAAATTGTGATATCCACTTGTGGGCTTTGAGTATTTTCTTTGTTTATGATCATAGTTTTAGTCTTATATTCCTATATATTCCATATCTAGTCCATATTTTTTGCTTGTAATGTTTATTTCATTAAGTAATTGTTGTAGATCTTTAGGATTTTCTGCTAGTAGTACAGTATCGTCAGCACATCTTAGATTATTGATTATCTTTCCATTAATTTGTAGGCCTGGCATCTCTGTGATGTTTTAAAATATTTGGTCCGTGCATAGATTGAACAAGCTTTGTGATAAGATGCATCCCTGTCTTACTCTTCTTGTTTATATCAATGGGTGTAGAATTCTCTTTGTTATATTTTATTATTGCTGTTTGCTCCCTGTATAGATTTCATATTAGTCGTATGTCCATGTCATCTAGATGTATCTCATTTAGACATTGTATAAGTTGTTTGTGGTGTACTCTATCAAAAGCTTTGGTGTAGTCTATGAAGCAGGCATATATTGGTTTGTTTACTTCTGTGTACTTTTCGATTAATGTTCTCATACAGAATATAGCTTGTTTTGTTCCACTATTTTTCCTAAATCCAAATTGCTGCTCATCTAATTCAGTATTGATTTTATTCCGAATCCTTCCTTGCATAACTTATAGCAAAATTTTTGTACCATGGCTCACTAGTCTTATTGTTCTAAATTCTTTTTATGCAATGCAATGAAAGCTGATGTTTTTAGTTTATCTGGTGTGTATCCTGTGTGGTATATGCCGTTGCATATGTCTGTAATCACTTCAATGCCAAAATCTTCTAGTGCCTGTATCATCTCTATCTGTATGCTGTTGGTCCTGCTGCTTTTCCCTTTTTCATTGTTTTTATAGCTTTTTTCCACCTCAGATTTTAAGATTATACAGCCTGGTGTACATTTTATAATTGGTTTCTTGTCCCTTTGATCATGAAATAGTTCGTTATATATTCCTGTCATAAATCTATTATATCTTTATTGTCTGTTAGCATTTTTCCTTTTATATCTGCAATTCATCCATGGGGCTTTTTTATTTTTATTAGTCATTCTCTTTATTTCTGAGTGCATTCCTCTTAAGTTTTGTTTGCTTTCCATAGTTTCTATTTCTATACATTTTTGGCTGAGCCAGTTTTCTTTTGCCCTTTTGCACATTTTGCGTATTTCATTATCTATTTTATTGTATATGGCAGTGCTCTTCGCTGGTCTCCTTTCTTCCATTTTTTCTAAGATGGTGTTAGTTTTATCCATTTTTGTTTTTTGCTCTTTTCTTTTTTTGGGTAAAGTGTCGTAGTTTCTTGTATGCTTTTCTTTATGCATTGTCATTTGGTTGTGACTTTTTCATCACGGTTTTCTCTTCTGTATTGCTCAGTTCCTCCTTCTAGCAGCTTCTGATATGTGTTCTTTACTTGTTTTGTATAGGTATCTTTAATATCTTTTTAATTTAAAGCTGTTATATATAAAATGGTATTGTTGATGAATTAGACTTTTGCTTGTTTTTCTTTAGTTTGATTTTCATTTTAATCATTACATGATTGTGATCTGAGTTAATATCTGCACCTGGATAGGTTGTGGCTTTCTTTACGCTGTTATGGAACCTTTCTTTTATCATTATGTAATCTATTTGATTCCTCTTCTTATCTCCAGGGATTTTCCATGTGTCTAGTTACCTTTTCTTTTGCTCATAGTAGGTGTTACATATTATCAGCCTGTTTTCTTCACAGAATTGTATTAATATTTCTCCTCTGTCATGTCTTTTTCCTAAACCATGATTTCCTACAATGGTCTTATATCTACCTTTTCCTGCTTTAGCGTTCATGTCACCCATTACAATCATGATGTCTGAAGATTTCACTTGCTTCATAACTTTATTTAGGTCTTCATAGTATGCCTATATTTGTTCATCTGTGTAGTCTTGAGTAGGTGCGTATGTCTGTATTATTGCTATGTCGAATGATTTTGCTCTCATCTTGAGTAGTATAATCCTATAACTATATGTCCAGTGGGTATTTATATATTTTTGTAGCTCTCTTTTTATTAGTATTCCTGTCCCCCTTTGATGTTCTGTTGTGTTTCCTGAGTATATAAATGTATATTTTTCGTCCTCTATGTACTCACATTCTTTCCATCTTGTCTCTGATATACCTAAAATATCTATTTTTATTCGTTCTGCTTCTTGAATCAGATTTTCCCATGTCCCTTCTTGATATAGAGTCCTATATCGTATATAATAACGTTAGCGATTTCGACGTCATTTGATGATTCTACTGTTCAGTTAATATTAGGAAGAAACAATCATCATTTTTTGGCCATGTAATGAGAAGAGAACAGCTGGAATATATTGTAACAACTGGAAAAGATTGAGGGACGAAGCGATAGAGGGAAGGAACGAGAAAAGATAACAGACAGCTTAAGAGAATGGCTTGGCAGAAGGTCAACAACAGAAATGATAAATAACTGTCGTGATCGAAAGTTGAGGAGAGACATGATCACCTACGCTAGCAGGCCCGGTACTTGATGATGATGACTGTTCAGTTTGAAATCTATTTCATGTACCATTTACAGGATGTCCCAAAAGATTTAATAAATTTGGAAATTTACCATTTCTTTTATAGCAGAGTCTAAATCAATGAACCTATAAACTCAATACTAGATTTGTGCACACTGGCAATTATATCAATTGTCTTATTTTTGTGAGCCGCGATAGCTCAGTGGTTAGCGAACTGGACTACAAAGGACAGGAGGTAGGATTCGATCCCAGCTGACAGTTTCCGGGTTCACTCAGCCTTTAATGGGCACCGGATTTTTTTTTCTGGGAAAGTAAAGCGGCACAGGCGTAATACCGACCACATTACCCCAAAAATCATGTGCCGAAGGTCTGTAAAATGTATGGTTACTAACAAAGTATTCTCTAAACGCCGCCACTTGGCGTGACGGGGGCACTTTACTTTTTTTTTTTTACCATATTCCCTATACACGACTTGGGGTGACAGGGGTACTTTAATTTTTATTTATTTATTTATTTATTTTCGTGCGAAGCATGAGCCCTAAATGTAGAATTCGAAATAAAAACACAAGCTGTGAAAATGAGAGACATTTTATACTGAGACATTTTATACTGAGACATTTTATACTGAGACATTTTATACTGAGACATTTTATACAGAGACATTTTATACAGAGACATTTTATACTGAGACATTTTATGCTGAGACATTTTATACTGAGACATTTTATACAGAGACATTTTATACTGAGACATTTTATACAGAGACATTTTATACTGAGACATTTTATGCTGAGACATTTTATACAGAGACATTTTATACAGAGACATTTTATACTGAGACATTTTATACTGAGACATTTTATACAGAGACATTTTATACTGAGACATTTTATACAGAAACATTTTATACAGAGACATTTTATACAGAGACTGTATCTCAAGAGAGAAAGTTCGTGAAATAATCACATGAACGCCAAAACGAAGAACTTGTTACTTCGGTAAGAAGAAAAAACGATGCTCGCATTATCATCATCATCTAGTGTATGCCTGCTGGTGTAGGTGATCATGTCTCTCCACAACTTTCGATCTCGATAGTTATCTATCATTTCCGTTTTTGACCTTCTGCCAAGCCATTCTCTTAAGCTGTCTGGTATCTTTTCTCTTTGCTTCCCACTATCTCTTCGTCCCTTAATTTTTCCATTTGTCACAATATATTCCAGAAGTTCCCTTCTCCCTATAGGTTTCAAAAAATGATGATTGTTTCTTCCTAATATTGGAAATTAGGTCTTTTTTTACTTTGGCCTTTATCAGAACGTTTTCATTACTCTTCTTAGTTGTCCGTGGTATTCTCAACATTCTTGTGTAAAACCAGAGTTCTGCAGTCTCCAGTTATTTTCTAGTCTGTTGTTCTATTGCCCATGATTCACATCCATATTTTAAGACTGGTTTTACATAACATTTTAAGAACTCTTTTCCTTGTTACCATTTTCAAAAATGGATTGCACAGTAACTTTCTCATTTTTTGGAAAGCTGCTTTAGCCTGAACTATTCTGCATCTCTCTTCTGTTTTACATCTACAATCTGAGGTTAAACATTGTTCCCAAATATTTAAATTCATTTACCTGTTTTAATCCTGTTCCATCTGTCTTTATTGTGCATTGCAGTGATGTCTTTTTCTTTGTTGTTACCATTACTTCTGTCTTTTTGCTATTGAGGCTGATACTTTCCTTCACTATAATGTCTAACATTTCTTGTAACTCATTTTCACTTTTAGCGATTTAGCATGGGAATGTCAAAAGATCTAACGTGCTGTCTAAAACCATCTTTCACTGGACAGTTCAAGTTGGAAGACAGCTGACAATGGATTGATGGCGCCAAAGACTGGTTTTGGAAAGCATTTGAGGAAATCAAGAAACGAGCACAAAATAGTTAAGAATGGAGGACGATAGTGAAGAATGCATTGTTTTAGCACCAAATTGACTGACTACCTAAGGAGGTAAAGGCTTATGCAGGTTGTAAACATGAGTATTAGATCTGTTTATTATGAAGTCGCAAAATTGCAATTGTTTATGTGTATGGTCTTTATTAGAATAATAAATAAACATCTGCATCTTGTATTGATGACGTTTATATTCTTTCGTATTCAGCATGAAGGGAAAGTTGAGGGGCCACTCTGTAGTGGTAACCGTGCAGACAGGCCGTTTATATTGCGTCTGTGTTTGATTTCAGATACATTACTCACAAGTGACTACTTGCCGAGGGTTGAATCGATGAGATGTAGATAAAGTCTCGAGAGTGGGTTTGTCTGAAGCACACAGAATAGGGAGGTCCCTGAAGCATTTTTATCTGTCACCATTTTACTGACAGCTACAGGGAAGTGTCTCGACTTTCTGTTTTGTGTATGTCCCTCTGGTACTTTTTCGTTCTTTGTCTACATTTTATTGTGTACTGTATGTGTGTTTGCATTTGTGTTTGCGTGTTTGTAGTTAAGATATTTATTTCTATTCTTTTATCTTGTTCGTGACGTCGATGTGAAACACGCGGCAAAAGTTCCAAGTAAAAGTGGGTTTGTTCATGGCTAATGAGGTCACCACACGTCCTGAAGTGTCTGATCCAGTAGAGGCATGGATGTAATGATAGTTGATAGATCGAGGAGGACAGTGCTGTGTTTAAATTTGACTTTCAAAGTGACGGTTACACAATGGTGTCATTTATTATCGTTTCTCATATATTGTCGCGCTCTTATCAATCTTGCTTGTCTATGTTAACAATTCACGTACGACGGTAACCATGTTTTCCTAAACATAAGATTGCTGTTACAATGATTTGTTACCTTTATGACTAGGTTTTTGGGGCTTCCTTTTTGTCCATCGTGTGCTCTTGGTTTTTTTTTTTTTTTTTTTTTTTTTTTGTTGCTATTAGCTTCTTCCTTCCTAAAAGTATTTTAAATTATCTCTCTCTATCACTTGATGTAACACACTAAATCATGTTTGCAATCGCTAAGCTTTCATGGAAAGTCTCTACCAGTGAACTTTAACTTAATTCCCTCCGCTTCTATTTTATTCTTTCACCATCAATGGAAAAATCAGTATTTAAATGGAGTCTATCATGAAGACTGCTCGGGTGTATCCTGCATGGTAATTAGTGTGTATCATGCATGGCTAGTAGTATGTATTATGCATGGTTCATAGTGTGTATCCTGTATGGCTATTAATATGTATCTTGCATGGCTAGTAATGTGTATCCTGCATGGCTCGTAGTGTGTATCATGTATGGCTAGTAATGTGTATCCAGCATGGATCGTAGTGTGTATCCTGTATGGCTAGTAATGTGTATCCTGCGTGGCTCGTAATGTGTATCCTGTAGGGCTAGTAATGTGTATCCTGCATAGATCGTAGTGTGTATTCTGTATGGCTAGTAATCCAGCATGGCTTATAGTGAGTATTCTGCATGGCTAGTGATGTGTATCCTGTACGGCTAGCATTGTGTATCCTACATGGCTCACAATGTGTATTCTGTATGGCTCACAGCGTGTAGCTTGCATGGCTAGTAGTGTGTATCTTAGATGGCCCACAGTGTGTATCCTACATGACTAGTAATGTGTATCCTAGATGTCTCACAGTGTGTATCCTACATGGCTAGTGGTGTGTATCCTGCATGATGCTCATCGTGATGTCTTTTAGTTCATAAATCCATCGTCTTTTATCCCCTTCTACCTTTCGTCTATCCCCTTCTACCTTTCGTCTATCCCCTTCTACCTTTCGTCTATCCCCTTCTACCTTTCGTCTATCCCCTTCTACCTTTCGTTTATCCCCTTCTACTTTTCGTCTATCCCCTTCTACCTTTCGTTTATCCCTTTCTACCTTTCGTCTATCCCCTTTCTTTCTGCGAGGTAATACTATCAGGGGCGAGCTGTCAGGTGGTGAGAGTTATAAAACAAAACTGTTTGATCTCTTGTTTCTGAGTATGATCCAACACTAACTTTACCCTAACTTGTTTATGTTTATTTCAAATGATGTCACTTCTTGTCACACTAAGCATTCTTCTTGGGCACTTCCCTTCCGATGTGATGACTTGTATAATTTACTGTGAATTAGTGTCCTTTCTTTGTTGCATAGCTCAGTGGTTAGTGAACTGGACCACAAAGGACAAGAGGTAGGGTTTGATCCCAACCAACGGCTTCCGGGTTCGCCCAGTCTTTAATGGGTACCGGATTTTTTTTCCTGTGAAAGTAAAGCGGCACAGGCGTAATACCGACCACATTACCCCAAAAATCATGTGCCGAAGGTCTGTAAAATGTATGGTCTCTAATACTATATTCCCTATACGCCACTTGGCGTGACGGGGAACCTTTACTCTATTTTCTTGTGTCCTTTCTTAACATTTTCATTCCTGTTACATTATCACATTTAAAGATGAAGGGCAGAAGAGGAAGAACGAAAGAGAAATATATTTCCGAGTTTCCTGTATGGTGAAAAAAAAAACAGAAGTAAGTTGATCTGTTCATGAAAACATTGGTCAGGCAGAGATTTAGGAAAATGGCCGTAAATATCATAAGCAGAGGTAACCATTTAACATTGCTAATATGGAAATCTATAGTCTATCTATTTTTACATTTTAGAAATGTAATCTTACAGAAAAAAATGTTGACCATAGACAACTAAAAAGAGTAATAAAAAGGTTCTGAAACAGGCCAAAGCAAAAAGAGAGCTCATTTCCAATATTAAGAAGAAATAATCATCATTTTTTGGCCATGCAATGAGACGGGAATAGCTGGAATAGATTGTGACAACTGGGAATATTGAGGGACGAAGAGATAGAGGAAAACAAAGAGAAAAGATACCTGACAGCTTAAGAGAATGACTTGCATATTAAATCTCCAACTTGTTCGTAGCAAACACTTTCAAACATTGTAATGGTTATTCACAAGAAATGTCTTTGGGTGCACTGTCCACATCAAACCATATGAAAAAAATCAGGCTAATTATAAGGAAAGTGGAAACTATGAAAATATGGGATCAAGGAGTTACTAAATAGATTAAACGACGTCATCTGAAATTACTAGTAGCGATGTCCACAAAGCTTCACATATATCCTATTTGTAATGCCTCATTAAAGAAGCAGGAGTAAGTAGAGGGAAGAGATTTGGATATTTCCACTAACTTAAAAAGCGAGTACTTCTCTTTTTTTTTCTTTTAAATAAACCTATAAATGACACAATGACAGCACGCTATTTTCAGAACGATTTTCTCGTCTGGAACAGAGTTATCAGCCCCTACTGGGTTACATTGCCTCTATCAACAGCTTCTGTGCTGATGTCAAGGTCGCTGACACACCTTCTGATCAGTTTTTTGGGGTCATTTCCTGTCTGACACGTGTATTGATCGTTGAGTTCAAGGGCAACGATTTGGGGTGAATCAAAACATTGGCCGTTCACTGTTTAGTACCAATCATCCCCTTAGACGTCAGCTGATTTTCTTAGTCAGACCGGTTGTGTATGTGTGTGTGTAACAGTGTACATATGTGTTTAATAATGTTTGTGGTGGGGGCTGAGTTTAGGATGTAAATTGTAGTTAGCGAGGTTGTGATAACAGTGCAGATGTTTATGTTAATGATCGTAGTCGACATCAGTTACTGGCAAATACCAAGATAACAAATCAAACTGCATAAACATTTTTTTTTTAATGCTCGCCAGCTTTCACCTGTGGCGAAGTCCCTATTTGCGTGTTAATCCGTTTTTCCCTGGTAACGGTGTGCACAGAGGTCCCTCGCCGCACAGGCAGATAACTCCAACTTCGGAGGTACTCATTTTTTTTCCGCCAATGAGTAATTGACGTTTCAAGCCGGTTCTCACTGCTGAGACCCGGGATGGTTGCCGCAGAGAGAAATCACAAATTAAAATCCCAACTGGTGCAGCCAAGATTTGAACTTACACCATCGAGACAGGCGTCATGACTCGAGACCAACCAGTTCCCCAGCATGTGTATTTAATGGGCGGGAATCAGTCTAAAGCACTAACACTGAACAAATAACACAACCTATCTTGACAAACCCAAGTGACAGATTATACAGTTTGTACACTACGTTCCAAATCAATGTCGTTCTCCATCAAAATAAGATGGAAGGTGGAATCAGAAGACGTGACTTCAAATCCCGATATGGTCAAAATGTTATTTTTTTAATGGGGGAGTGAAATAAAAAAAAACCTGACCCAAACACTTCATGGCAACTGCACTGGACAAGCTGCCTTTTTTCTTCAGCCCTATAGTCACTCCTCCGACAAACCCCAGATATGTGGGGAAAGCCATGATGATAGTCCAGGACACAGGACTCATTTCCTCACTCCTGCTTTTAATGCATCACTTCCACAACCCATTGTTTGCACTCCCATTATAACTGAGTTTGAATTAAGACATGCCCTGGCCAGTTGTCGGTTTCTAATTGTCTGCTTGTATAGTATCCGGATCAAATATATCCAGCAATTAGTGTGCTGATTGAAATTGCTTTGATCATGCAAAGAAAATATCGATTATAAGAATCTAACACCCCCCCCCCCTGCTACTTGAACATGTGCAGATCTGTTTGGTACGATGATCATTATTTTCAGGACAACGTGAACTTCCGGTCAATATGGTGGATAGACGGCAGGAACCATTAAAGGCTACGTTTGAAAAATGTTCCTTGTTGCAGTGTCCTCACATTTCAGGTCCGGCTTGTTACAGGAGCTACTGAGTTAAGTGCTTTGTGCACACTGTGAGCTGTGCGTTGCATCCGTTTTAATCGTGTTTCAATATTCCGATTGTTTACGATGAATGATGATATCGTATGACAGGGAACAGACGGTTATGTTCACTTTCTGTGCGATTTCGCCTTATGTCTTTTGGCATGTGCTGGGACTACAGCTACCTTTCTTTGTTTGTGAGATGAGTTAGTAATTGGAATGATTCCACTGACACGGGCTGTTCAGCAATTATGGACATTAATTTGTTTGCAGTGATAATGGGGCCTTCCACAACCATAACCATAACCATATTTGTTTGGTATCTTTCCACATATAGCAAAAATTATATGCATTTACTCATTTCATTTCCAGGTGACTAATTCCATATATCCAGAGCTGGTTTTAAAATTCTGCATTCTAAAGTGTTGAATCAGAGCTAGTTCTATCAAATCAACTTAGAAAAATGGTTTCATTGCGTCCCTTCTTCGTTTATAAATCGATCTCATCTGGTACTCACAGGGAAATGGAAAACAGGAAAGACACAAAACACAGGGAGATGAAAATTGAGCCAGAGATGACAAAGATGAATTATACATGAAGAATATAGGAGCTTAATGGAGAAGGATACCAGCTTAATGGACAGAACGGACTAGGGAATTCTTATTGCTTAGTTATGGAGGCTAAAAATGCAACAATAAAATAAAAACAAATAAAATAGAACAACACAGAAGAGAAGAAAACAGAATATGTTAGCTTAGAACAGGACAAATAGAATAGAATAGAATAGAATAGAATAGAATAGAATAGAATAGAATAGAATAGTGCTTACTTTTTATTGTTTTGAAGAAAATCTATATATGAGCCCGATGAGCTACCCGAGTATATTTGGGGGTAACTATATCTTTTGTTTATTTTGTTGATATCCTTGGAGAATGGAACAATCTACACGACGTCTGAAAGGGTCCAAGACTTCAAACCGACTCATGACTGACTGCATGCTGGTGGATCAGTAAACCAGAACTGAGCAGGACCCTAACCCATATGCCTGTGCTCGGCCTAGAAACAGACGAATTAGTCTGGCCAATTGAGTGGTGAACGAAGAGGAAAGGCAATATACTGACTACAACTGAAGGGGTTTGAGTGGTGATCGAAGAGGAAAGGCAATATACTGCCCACAAACTGAAGGGGTTTGAGTGGTGATCGAAGAGGAAAGGCAATATACTGACTACAACTGAAGGGGTTTGAGTGGTGAACGAAGAGGAAAGGCAATATACTGCCTACAAACTGAAGGGGTTTGAGTGGTGATCGAAGAGGAAAGGCAATATACTGACTACAACTGAAGGGGTTTGAGTGGTGAACGAAGAGGAAAGCCAATATACTGCCTACAACTGAAGGGGTTTGAGTGGTGAACGAAGAGGAAAGGCAATATACTGCCTACAACTGAAGGGGTTTGAGTGGTGAACGAAGAGGAAAGCCAATATACTGCCTACAACTGAAGGGGTTTGAGTGGTGAACGAAGAGGAAAGGCAATATACTGCCTACAAACTGAAGGGGTTTGAGTGGTGAACGAAGAGGAAAGGCAATATACTGACTACAACTGAAGGGGTTTGAGTGGTGAACGAAGAGGAAAGCCAATATACTGCCTACAACTGAAGGGGTCAAAGCAAAGAAATGCATAACAATACGAAGCTACAGTAAAGCGGATTGTGCATTTTTACTCCTAAAAATTGTAGTTCACATCGGATTGTTTAAACGAAAGGCGCGGATATCGCATACTGTCAACCATTGCACAAGTGATTTGCGCCATTTAGCGACATTTTATGAGAGGGATCGCTATCGGGCGAACACAGACGAAGAATTATACGCCGAATATTTTGTACAGGCAATACTTATTGAGTCAGGCAAGACTCATCGAGTCGAGCAACACTCACTGAGTCAAACAACGTTCAATAAGTCAGACAGAGCTCTTTGAGTCTCGAAACACTCATTGAGTCAGGCAATACTCACTTAATCAGACAACACATTCATTATCTTAATCATCATCACCATCATCGAGTGGTGTGATCTTTGCAAACAAAACCTTGCACTAATCACAGTCTGTTTGAAAGAATCTATGTTTCTAGTTCCATTTCCTATTTCTTCTGTGGTCAAGTTCGCGATGTCTTTGATATCATGAAACGACCTGCTTCTTGGTCTGCTCATGTCTCGTCTTACAGGAACCATGCCTTCTATTTCATTGTTCTGTCCAGGCCGCTTTGTTTTTTGCCGCAGTCAAAGTATTTTTTTTTTTTAATTTAAGATGTTGATCATATGTCTGTTCGTTTCAGTGTTTTGATCTTTTTTTCTTCTTTGCTCTTGTCATTATCCAAAATATACGGATTTTTGTGTAGGAATCGGTTTCAAATGAACATATTTTCCTTATTGTTGTTTCCAAGATTTTCCATAATTCACAACTTTATGTTACTCTTGTGTAGATACATGCTCTCAGTAGTTTTTAATGTACTGCTTTGTTGGCATTGTGCCACATGTTCTTCATGGCCTTTAATATTTGTGTTGCAATTGCTAGTCTTATTTTGATCTTCCGTCAATCTCCATCGATAGTTCATACACATCTCAGATATTCATAGTTTGTTAAAATCTTCAAATTCTTCGTTATTGGCGGTGATGTCATGTTCGCTTTTCGTTTTATCGGTAGGCATTATCTTCGTTTTCTAAGTTAATAACACCGTAGAGGGGGGAGAGGGGGAGGGAGAGGGACATTCGGATTGGCAGTTAAAAGTACCCTGGATTGGACAGGCTACCATGTGGGTGATTCAAACTCATAAATCAGTCATCTATATCAGACCGATTAGTGCATAAACTGAGAATCTGCCACACCAACTGTTTTTTGTCTCTGAATGACACCTCAGGCCCACAGTCTCAATATCCAAAGTCAATAACAAATTATGTAAAATCCACTCAGCTCAGCGATGAATTCTCACTCAGCCACTCTCACTTTCGTTAAGAATCACCATTCTAATTTCGCCTCACGACAAACAGATCAGCTAGTCCCTTATGAAAGCGATATCTTCTTCGACGCTATCAGATGTTTAATTCCGCGTCTTGCGTTCCCTTTGCATCACTGTCTGTAATCCATTTTACTGGTTTGCCTTTTTCATTCCAGTACTGATCTGTTCATTTCCTTCAAGTACACGGCGGAGCAATACGTTTAAATCGCTCTTCGTGTCTGTGCCGCTGTGACACTTGTCTAGATTTTCGCTCGCTTGTTTGTTGCATTCTTATTCTCAAAATATGAAGATTTTAGCCATTGCTTATTTGCATTCAACTTTTGTGTATTATGGCCTTTGGTATCTTGACAGATCTTGTTGGTAACAAGAAATCATAATTCAATAGTTTGGTAATTTGTTCATGTTTGCTTGATGCTCTTTTATTGTGCACCGTCTCTCTCGTCAATCTGCCAATATTGGATAGACAGGCCCGACAGCAGAATGAACAAGATAAATTTGTGGTGCCTGGCCTCATCTTATTTTTCCTGCGCCTTTAACTTCTCATTTTGAAATAATCAATTCCTCTATTGCTACTGTGCTTTTTTTATAATTTTAATTTTTTTTTTTTTCATTTTGTTCTCCGTGTGCTACGATGCTCGATTCTCCCAGTTGTTTTTGCTCACAGAGAATTCTCTCAAGGAAGCCGTGCAAACATCCTTATAGCTCAGCATTTGTCTACTCTTTGATCTCTTTCGTCCTGAAGTTATCCATTAAATAACCGTTGGGAAATATGATTGTTGTCCATTCTTTTCACGTAACCAACCATATTGTGTATTGCATGTAGTGATTTGTATTAACACGGCCATTTGGGGTATTGCTTCTACTGATGTTGGGTGTCGCATGTAGTGATTTAAAAAAAAAAGTAAAGTACTCCCGTCACGCCAAGTGGCGTATAGGGAATATGGTCTTAGTGACCATAAATTTTACAGACCTTCGGCACATGATTTTTGGGGTAATGTGGTCGGTATTACGCCCGAGCCGCTCCACTTTCCCAGAAAAAAAATCCGGTACTCATTAAAGGCTGGGTGAACCCGGAGGCCGTCGGTTGGGATCGAACCCTACCCCTTGCCCTTTGCAGTCCAGTTCACTAACCACTGAGCTATCGCGGCTCCCTATGTAGTGATTTGGGATATTTCATTTAGTGATGTTTGGTATTGAATGTTGTGGCATGGGGTGCGTTTCCTGTAGTGATTGCATAAACAGAAAAAAACCATCTTCGACTTCTTTTTCTTCTTTTCCTAAGCCGTGCACTGACAGGCAGTGCTTTAGTGACAAAGTTGTATAGGCTAACATCAACATTATCCTCTATCAGGATCTGTGTAACACCCCAAGTTTGGATCACATCTCTGCCTTCAATACTCTTAACTAAATTATCCTTGCTCTGCCTTCAATATTCTTAACTACATTATCCTTGATCTGCCTTCAATATTCATAACTAAATTATCCTTGCTTTGCCTTCAATACTCTTAACGAAATTATCCTTGCTCTGTCTTCAATACTCTTAACGAAATTGTCCTTGCTCTGTCTTCAATACACCTAACTAAATTATCTTTACTCTGTCTTCAATACACCTTAACTAAATTATCCTTGCTCTGTCTTCAATACTCTTAACTAAATTATCCTTGCTCTGTCTTCAATACACCTTAACTAAATTATCCTTGCTCTGTCTTCAATACACCTTAACTAAATTATCCTTGCTCTGTCTTCAATACACCTTAACTAAATTATCCTTACTCTGTCTTCAATACACCTTAACTAAATTATCCTAGCTCTGTCTTCAATACACCTTAACTAAATTATCCTTGCTCTGTCTTCAATACACCTTAACTAAATTATCCTTGCTCTGTCTTCAATACACCTTAACTAAATTATCCTTGCTCTGTCTTCAATACTCTTAACTAAATTATCCTTGCTCTGTCTTCAATACTCTTAACTAAATTATCCTTGCTCTGTCTTCAATACACCTTAACTAAATTATCCTTACTCTGTCTTCAATACACCTTAACTAAATTATCCTTGCTCTGTCTTCAATACTCTTAACTAAATTATCCTTGCTCTGTCTTCAATACACCTTAACTAAATTATCTTTACTCTGTCTTCAATACACCTTAACTAAATTATCCTTGCTCTGTCTTCAATACACCTTAACTAAATTATCCTTACTCTGTCTTCAATACACCTAACTAAATTATCCTTACTCTGTCTTCAATACACCTTAACTAAATTATCCTTGCTCTATCTTCAATACACCTTAACTAAATTATCCTTACTCTGTCTTCAATACACCTTAACTAAATTATCCTTGCTCTATCTTCAATACACCTTAACTAAATTATCCTTGCTCTGTCTTCAATACACCTTAACTAAATTATCCTTACTCTGTCTTCAATACACCTTAACTAAATTATCCTTGCTCTGTCTACAATACACCTTAACTAAATTATCCTTGCTCTGTCTTCAATACACCTTAACTAAATTATCCTTGCTCTGTCTTCAATACACCTTAACTAAATTATCCTTACTCTGTCTTCAATACACCTTAACTAAATTATCCTTGCTCTGTCTTCAATACACCTTAACTAAATTATCCTTGCTCTGTCTTCAATACACCTTAACTAAATTATCCTTACTCTGTCTTCAATACACCTTAACTAAATTATCCTTGCTCTGTCTTCAATACACCTTAACTAAATTATCCTTACTCTGTCTTCAATACACCTTAACTAAATTATCCTTGCTCTGTCTTCAATACACCTTAACTAAATTATCCTTACTCTGTCTTCAATACACCTTAACTAAATTATCCTTGCTCTGTCTTCAATACACCTTAACTAAATTATCCTTGCTCTGTCTTTCTTTTTCTTTTTCTTCTCTTCCTCTTTTTACCATTTGGAGTGTCGAGGGTAATACAAAGTTTTTGTTTTTGCTCTTCTGCCAGCCTCAGTCATTGCCACTTGCCGTTGTAGATTTTTTCTGATGCTGTCACTCCAAAGTAATCAGGGTCTGTCACCAGCTTTTTTCTATTTATGTCTTGTATAGTATGGCTTTCCATAGCAGCTTTCTGCAAAATGAGGAAGATATTGTGCAATTCATTTTTGACAATAGAAACAAGAAAAAGAGTTCGTAAATGTTATGTAGAGCCAGTCTTAACATATGGATGTGAATCATGGACAATAGGACAACAGACAAGAAAACCACTGCAAACTGTAGAAATGTGATTTTACAGAAGAATGTTGAGAATACCACGGACAGCTAAGAAGAGTAATGAAAACGTTCTGAAAAAGGCCAAAGCAAAAAGAGAGCCAATTTCCAATATTAGGAAGAAACAATCATCATTTTTTGACCATGCAATGAGAAGGGAACAGCTGGAATATATTGTAACAAATGGGAAAATTGAGGGACGAAGAGATAGAGAGAAGCAAAGAGAAAAGATACCAGACAGCTGAAGAGAATTTCTTGGCAGAAGATCAACAACACAAATGATAAATAACTGTCGAGATCGGAAGTTATGGAGAGACATGATCACCTACGCCAGCAGGCATGTTACTTTATGATATTAACTCAACACTAGAAGTTCTACTCATGTGGACAATGTTATTTACTACCTTTGTATGTAACTCAAAATGATTCTATGCCGGCTCTCTCGCTTATAATTTCTCGCTTCTGGTTTTGTCTCTTCTAGTTACTGCCTCTCCTGCTTCACAAGTCCACGGTGTTGAAGTTCTTAAATCACTTCTCAGCACTAAACGCATTCAGTTCCAGTGTCTGTCTATTAAAGTGTGCACATTTTCTTTCAGTTGCGCTTGTTTTTTTTTTCTCCACATGTTTCTGTTCCTTATTTTGTTCTGCCAATAATGTATCAGAACTGTCTAGTATGAAATGTAGAATCTATTAAATTATCACAGTTTTGATGTTTCTTTTTCTCTTCTTTGCTAACAAACAAAAGACACTAAAAGTGCGTAGCTGGTAAAAGGTATGCCTCCCAAGAGGGGAAATCTGTAATTGAGGACACAGCGAGTAGCACTTGTTTGGTAGCCGCCGAGAGTCTCTGCAATCATGTCCTTCTTGTCTGGCTAGATCATTAACACTATGGCTTCATTTTTGTCTTGTTAAATGTCATAAAAACTATATAGCTTGATTATTTCTTTATTATTTACCTAGTCTGGGATTCTAGTGCAGTTTAGGGTTTTTCTTAGACAATTTTCTATAAAGCGTCTCATCCATTTATATGTTGTTTAACTTCCTGACGTTTATAGATCAAAACTGTACAATAATATTTCTAAAATGTGTGGGTGGGATTGACATCATTGGAATTACATTTATTTGAGAATATACAATATTTTGACTGAATAAATAAGATTAAATATATTTTAGGTAAAATGTATAAGTAGTAAAAAAAAGTAAAGTACCCCCGTCACGCCAAGTGGCGTATAGGGAAATATGGTGTTAGTGACCCTATATTTTACAGACCTTCAGCACATGATTTTTGGGGTAATAAAATGTATAAGTAGCAACAACACAAATGGTTTGATCGTGTGAGAAGATAGAGACAATTTAAAAAATCTGTACGGTTATCAATAAACGTCATCAAACCCACACACACACAGAGCGTCTTTTGAAAACAGACGATTAGAGGGAATGCTAGTAATCAACTGAAATACAACAGGAGAAGTTGTTGGGCAAAAAATAAAAAGGTTTGCAAACTATCTTCTTCGTTGCTAACAGGGAAATGATGAAAGAGTGAAGAAAAGGAAATATATTTTCTTTCTTTTCTTCCTTTCTTCACTTCTTCTTGTACCCGTTCGGGTGTCAAGGGAACTACAGTTCCGATTCTCGCCCTTTTGACGGCTACACTCATTGTCAATTGATGTTGCGATAACGTTTCTTCGATGTCTGTCCATCTTACTCTGGGTATGCCTATTGCTTTTCTCCCTTTTCCTCTTATAATATACGCCTTTTAAGGTAATGAATCACACGGCATTCACAAGCATTCTTTCTTGATGGGCAAACCAGTGTATTTGTTGTTTCTGTTTGCAGCTTAATTAAGACTGGCTCAATACCTACTCTTCCTCTTATGATGTCAATTCTGATTCTGTCATTTCTGATTCTGTCATTTCTGATTCTGTCATTTCTGATTCTGTCATTTCTGATTCTGTCATTTCTGATTCTGTCATTTCTGATTGTTCAAAGCGTTTTTTTATCAGACATCGCATCTCTGTGGTAACAAGCTTTCTTTTGTGCTTAGATGTAAGTGACCATGTTTAGCATTGGTAGCATAATGTGGGAATGAATATACTCTGTATAAGATGTTTCTTTGTTTAATAAGCATTGCTATGTGTTGAAGTATAGGGGATAGCTGTCCCAATGTTTCGTTTGCCTTATTGCATCATATTTCTATTTCTTTGCTGATTTTACAACCGAAATATGTTTTACGGGAATAAAATAATTTTATTAGAAAAGAAGCTGGTGAATATAATCTGCAGACATCAAAATAGTCGGGACGTTGGAGATGAGTCCAAAATATTATAACAACATAATCTTATGTTATTTCACCGACAAAGGAAAACTTCTCTGACACTACCTGGTAAGGAACCCATGTCCATGTGATAGCAATATGAGAGGTGCCTTCGACTCAGCCACCGGTCCTCAAAACAAACCAATGCAGAAAGAAAGTAAACACATTAAATTAGTCAACACTTCCATCATCGCTTCGTTTTAACAGAGACATTTTCTCACATTCAGTGAGTGGAAACAGCTTCCTGCATTAATTTTTTAAAAATTTAATTATTCCGATGACATGCCATTTTTATTTTAGATATTTTTGCCTTTAATGGACCATGTTTTAATATACAAGAAATCGTTCTACGCTATAAATTTGAGAAAATTCAAATACTTTTCTACTAGAAGTGTTGAAACCGCTGTGGCGAAGTGTTTCGTGCAAAAATGTGCTGATCATGAGGTTAAATGTTCAATCCCAGATTTCTTCTTTTATTTTTTTTTTAAAGGTCATGTTTTTGAGTTCATTCAGCCTCTGAAAATCGGTACCAAAATTATTATGTTTGAATGTAAAGCGGCCTGGTGTTCTGCACACCACAGCGCTATCAATGTGCCTTTTTAAGTAAAGGTTCCATTCATGGTGGAAGGTGAATGGGAGACTTGATGTTAGTGACTTTTTAAAAAACAACAAAGCAAAGCATATTTGTACACGCGGTATCACGCCAGGCTTTCCTTATTTCCCACAACAATATCTGATATCAGCTTGTACAGACTGGTGAACCACGGAGCTTTGCTGGTCAGAAAAATATCTTATATCAGCTTGTACAGACTGGTGAGCCACTGAGCTATGCCGGTTACTGAGCTGCTTCACCCAGTCTTAAATGAGTACCGGATTTTTTTTCTGGGAAAGTAAAGTGGCACGGGCGTAATACCGATCACATTACCCCAAAATCATGTGCCGAAGGTCTATAAAAATGATGGTCACTAACACCATATTCCCTATACGCCACTTGGCGTGATGGAGTTCTTAAATTTTTTGTTTTTTTTTTAACTATACTTTGCATTATTACACATAAGACTATCTTAATTATAGTCAAAAACTATCCGGTAGTATTACAACCTCTTTGTGATGATATTGGAAGATTTCATAACAGTTCACGAAGTCCACAATACCCGCTACAGTCCCTAGGGTAATTTCATCAAGTTTGTTATCATCGCTTTAACAATGTTGAAAATGATCAAGTAAACACAAGCTGCTAAACGGTAACTAAAGGTAAAGGTAATGGCCAAGTAAACACAAGCTGCTAAACGGTAACTAAAGGTAAAGGTAATGGTCAAGTAAGCACAAGCTGCTAAACGGTAACTAAAGGTAAAGGTAATGGCCAAGTAAGCACAAGCTGCTAAACGGTAACTAAAGGTAAAGGTAATGGCCAAGTAAACACAAGCTGCTAAACGGTAACTAAAGGTAAAGGTAATGGCCAAGTAAGCACAAGCTGCTAAACGGTAACTAAAGGTAAAGGTAATGGTCAAGTACGAGACTTGAATCGGCCGTCTTAGCACAGGAGCTTTCACCCATATGTGCTCGGCCGCCTATCAAGAAGTGCTCGGAGACTTCTGGATAGTGTCGCTTCAAGTATCGAAACTCACGATGCGAGGCGGCATTCCTCATCTTCCCAGAGTACTAACCTGGTACCCATTTTTGCCAGCGGCTGGGTCGACGTAACTATATGTAGGTGAAGTTGATAAATGGGAGAGAGAGTGAATGAGACGTGAATGAGGGTGAATAAGAAAATTAGAGGCAGACTGGAAGAGGGAAAAAAGAGAAAGAGATAAGAAGAGAAAACATAAAATGTTTTCAAATGTTACCCCCTTTTCCGGAATGAACAGCAATAATAAAGGTTGATAACATATTCTTGTGGCGAACTTTAGGTCTTTCATTACCTACTCACAGTAACCATAGCCACAATAAATACTGTTATACGAGGTGCACAGACAGGGGAAATCATTCGATGACAACAGCATGAGCTATTTCATTCATCACTGTGTGCTGTGTCCACATCGAAGGCTTGCTACGCAGCACCATTTCCCATTTGGTGACTTGTTTTGAAAGTACAAGCTGTCATGTAATAGTCGTTATAGCTTTTGATACGTTTTGTCCACATTGGTCTTTGTTGCCTCTGCCTCGTTTACTTATTTATTTAGTTCTTTCTTTATTTTCAGCTACTTCAAATCGCAGTCTGTCAAGTAAGAAGACAGAAGTAATGGTCATATCGAAGATCATCACCACCATGCTACATACAAAAAATGAACGGGAGAAATCTGAAACAAGTGCAACGCGTCATAACCTTGGGCATAATAATAACATTATTTGAAAGGTGCACCACGTAAATAAAAAGTAGAATAGCTCAGACCAAAATATAATTTCAGAAAATGAAAAACGACTTATGCACCAAGTCTATTTCAATAGAAATGAAAAATAGAGTTCATCAATGCTACATAGAGCCAATTCTGACCTACAGAAGCGAATCATGGACAGTAGACAAACAAATAAAAAGACGATTAGAGAGATAGAATTTCTCAGAAGAATGTTGAAAGTTCCCTGAACAGCTAAAGGAACAAACGAGAACATTCTCAAAGTGGCCAACACAAAAAGGGAAACCCATAAAAAAACTTAAGATAGAAACAATCGACAGCTTTCGGGGATTCAAGAGAAGAGGAAAGTTTGAATACTTGGTCACAACTGGCAATATACAGGGAAAGATATATCGCGGACTACAAAGAAAGAAGATACTAAAACTAGGTGTCATGGCGGTGACAACGGCAGTCAACAGCAGAACTGATACGATGCACGGTGGTTAGAAATATGTGGAAGGACATGATCCCCTACTTCAACTGATATGGCAAATGATGATGATGATGATGACTTCAAAACTGAATTATTTGTTTCCTTCACTGTCCCCCAAATTCTTCCAATTCTTATATAAATCCGCATTTCAAGAAAGCATTCATTTTGTTCTCAATTTTCTTATTTAACGTTTATGTTCCAGCATCGAACAAGAATTCTGAGTAAATATAACACTTTATTTTTCTGAACATTAGTCCCGTTGTCATTTACTTTGATATAAATATTTACTTCGTAGTCTTCAAATGATTTTTGCCATTTTTATTCTTTTATTGCGAATTTTTAAATAGTCAATTCCAACAAATAAAATATGATGTTTATCATGTTTGTGTTTTATCATAGATTCGTTCGATATGTATAGTTCAAATAATTTTTCAATCATGATAAATAGCTGCCGAGATCGAAAGTTGCGGAGAGACTTGATCACCTACGCCAGCAGGCCCGGTACTTGATGATGATGATGTATAGTTCATCATCATCATCATCATCATCATCATCAAGTACCGGTCCTACTGGCGTAGGTGATCATGTCTCTCCACAACTTCCGATCTCGACAGTTCTTTATCATTTCTGTTGTTGACCTTCTGCCAACCCATTCTCTTAAGCTGTCTGGTATCTTTTCTCTTTTCTTCCCTCTATCTCTTCGTCCCTCAATTTTTCCAGTTGTTACAATATATTACAGTTGTACTCTTCTCATTACATGGCCAAAAAATTATGATTGTTTCTTCCTAATATTGGAAATTAGCTCTCTTTTTGCTTTGACCTCTTTCAGAACATTTTCATTACTCTTCTTAGCTGTCCATGGTACTTTCAACATTCTTCTGTAAAACCACATTTCTACAGACTCCAGTGATTTTATTGTCTGTTGTCCTATTGTCCATGATTCACATCCATATGTTAAGACTGGCTCTACATAACATCATTTAAGAACTCTTTTTCTTGTTTCTATTGTCAAAAATGGATTGCATAGTATCTTCCTCATTTTTTTGGAAAGCTGCTTTTGCCTGAGCCATTCTGCATCTCACCTCTTTTGTACATCTTCAGTCTGAGGTTAACAAAGTTCCCAAATATTTAAATTCATTTACCTGTTTTAATATTGTTCCACTTGTATTTATTCTGCACTGAGGTGATGTCTTTTTCTTTGTTGCTACCATTACTTCTGTCTTTTTGCTATTAAGGCTGAGTCCTTTATTTTTGCTTTCTTTCGCTATAATAATAAACACTAATATGTATAGTTAGATTATACTAAAATCAGTAAAATGACATACTTAGAATATTCATCTGTAATCATAATTCCAATGTATGTTAATAACAAAGTCTTAACAGCTAAGAGTGACAAAGAGTTGAAGGAAATTCTTGATAATTTAGTGAGAAAATAAAATAACAGCTTTAGCCTCACTAGTAAGAAAGGCAAAAGTAATGGTCACAACAAAGAAAAAATCCCATAAAAGCGCGGTTAATGTAAGTGAGACAGTTCAATGCAGTCAGATCCCTGGGAACAATATTATATTTGGATAGTACATGCACAACAGAGGTGTATTTAAAACAGGCAAAAGTTGCATTCCAAATGAGGAATAAAGAGTAGACAGCCCACTTTGACATTGAAGACAGGAAACACTTTTTCCAATGCGATGTGGAGATGGTCGTGACACATGGATGTGGAGATGGTCGTGACACATGGATGTGGAGATGGTCGTGACACATGGATGTGGAGATGGTCGTGACACATGGATGTGGAGACGGTCGTGACACATGGATGTGGAGATAGATGGTCGTGACACATGGATGTGGAGATGGTCGTGACACATGGGTGTGGAGACGGTCGTGACACATGGATGTGGAGATGGTCGTGACACATGGGTGTGGAGATGGTCGTGACACATGGGTGTGGAGACGGTCGTGACACATGGATGTGGAGATGGTCGTGACACATGGGTGTGGAGATGGTCGTGACACATGGGTGTGGAGACGGTCGTGACACATGGGTGTGGAGATGGTCGTGACACATGGATGTGGAGATGGTCGTGACACATGGGTGTGGAGACGGTCGTGACACATGGATGTGGAGATAGTCGTGACACATGGATGTGGATCATAGAAAACGGGCAAGAAAATTATTGCCGGCTACAGAAATATAGTTTCACAGAAGATTGTTGAGAATACCGTGAGAATGCTTGCTTGCGTTCACCCGATGACTAAAGGAATACACCTCTTCATCATCCGCCCTTAAAAGCACGTTAGGGTGGGCTTGTTACTTTGTGTTGTAAAACAGATATTTTGCGCCTTTCGACCCAACACATCCGACCTCAGTACGTTATTTTTGAGTACCGGGTTAACTTCCCGCTTCAACCCAGTCTGTTTCTAGAGGCACCGCGAAGAGGAGTAGGGTCTGGATGGTTCTGATTCACCGATCCTGGCGCAAGCCATCAGCTGTGGGTCGCTGACAGCTCTCAGCTCTACTGCTGTAGGCGCCTTGCCTCCTTATCCTGAGAATAATGAAACGTTCTAAAAGAGGCACAGCAAAAAGAAAACATATCCCCAACATCAGGAGGTAACAATGATCGTTATCGGTTATGTTAAGATAAAGAAGCAGACGTATATATTACAACAGGACAAATCATGTGACGATGAGGTAGAGCAAAGAATTGTTTCAGGATAATTTCACAACACAGTTTCACGAGGGAGTTTGAGATGATTGATGTGGATGATGATGATGATGATGATGATGATGATGCGGTGATGGTTGATGTTAGTTTGATGATCATGACGATGACTGACATTTAATTGTTTTTTTGTTTCATATTTTACGTACCTTGTTATGGCATGCACAAGAAAAATATTTTCTCATTTTGTCTTACTAATTCAGAACCACTTTAATTTCGGTTGCTGTGAGTACTTTCTGTCTGCCCCTAATAGCTTCATCGTGATTGTAGCTGCATAATTCACAAGTCAAACCTGGGATACAAAATTCGTTTCGTGAACTGAACAAGTTATCCTGAAACTGCGTGGAGTTCTCCCCTTTCTTGATAGGAAATCGCTATTGCAATAGTGCCACATTTTACTGTCTGCTTCAGGAAATGCACTGTCATGTCATGTGAGATTCCATGTCTCCATTTCATTTATTACTGCTCTTATCTTCGTCTTCTTGTGCCTTGCAGAGCCGAGAGAGAAATGTCTTGTCCTTATCAGAAGTCTGTGTTTTCCTTTCACATATAATAAATTGTATTCTCAGCTGAGGGAGCCGCGATATCTCAGTGGTTAGTGAACTGGCCTACAAAGGACAAGGGGTAGGGTTCAATCCCATTCGACGGCTTCCGGGTTCACCCAGCCTTAAATGGGTATCGGATTTTTTTCTGGGAAAGTAAAGCAGCACGGACGTAATACCGACCACATTACCCCAAAAATCATGTGCTGAAGGTCTGTAAAATATAGGGTCACTAGCACCATATTTCCCTATACGCCACTTGGCGTGACGGGGGTACTTTACTTTTTTTCTTTATTCTCAGCTGGTTTTAATCATCTACGACTTGTATTGTCAAGGAAGAATTGGATTATCTCAAGGTGCTCTGTGGCTTCTCTAACGCAAAGAAAAGCGTAATACATTAGAAAGAAAAAGACCTGTCTTTAATCTCCCGAAAAGTGTCTTTAATTTATGAAGTGTTGACAAACTGGTTTATACTGCTATAGCTTCTACATTATAGTTACTTTATTTTAATCTCCCGAAAAGTGTCTTTAATCTCTCTCTCTCTCTCTCTCTCTCTCTCTCTCTCTCACTGCGATCAGGACTCAATCAGAGTAGGATTCCAGACTCTCACATGAAGTCAGCTTTCAGGTTAAGTGTGTTGATCGCCCCAAAGACAGAACATCACAATTAGAGTCTGCCAGATCCACTCTGAATGAACACCCGTTAAAACGTTGCACTGTGTTCTGCGCCAGTGGCCCAGCCCAGTGCATCCGATTTCAGCCAGCATTTTATTCAGGTTTGCTTTCCTTAGTCTTTGATTGTCCCCAATCTTCCTGCAAGGCAGCAGATGATCTTTTCTGTCTGTTAAATGTTGACAAACTGGTTTATCCAGCTATAGCTTCTACATTATAGTTACTTTATTTTCACTTCAGAAATCACATAAAACTTCGGTTGGTCAGTCTCCATTACCTCAGTTTATCAGGATAACAAGCCAAAAACTGATTGAGTCTAACGGATCACTGTCTTAGATTGATGTTATTGCGATCATTATTTGTCATACCGATGGCTGTCCTGCTCTCTAGCGTTTATTATTTTTAAAAGTTGTGTCTCATTTCAACGAACGTCTCATTAGACACTGATATTTCGATATCTTTTTCAAATGCTTAAACACAGTTAAATGAATACATGGGTATGCCATCGTCGAAACAGAAAACATAATGGTAAAGATGATGATGATGATGATGATGATGATGATGATGATGATGATGATGATGATGATGATGATGATGATGATAAGGGGTTAGCTCCGAGATCCAGAATAGTAATGTGGCCTGCTGCACTGACTTTCTTGGTTTTCCAAGTTTTGTTGGAGAAGTTGAACCTTGTACATCCTAGAGGGGGCCTCGGTAGCCGAGTTGAGAAAACCACCCGACTGGACTACCGACGTTCGGACAACCCGTGTTCGATTCCCGCTGGGAGCAGTGTGAGCTGTACTCGTGGTTGGAAAAAAAAAAATACCCCCACGGTCGACCCAGCCGTTGGCAGAAATGGGTACCAGGGTATTACCCTGGGAAGGTGAGGAATGTTGCTTCACATCTGAGTTTCGATGCTTGAGGCGACACTATACAGAAATCTCCGACCATTTCTGGAAAGGCGGCCGAACACATATGGGTGGAAACTCGCGTGCTAAGACGTCGGTTCAAGTCTCGTATTTTACCTTTACCTTACCTTACATCCTAGAGGTACTGCAATACTAGGTCTTCTATATCAACATACCCCATCGCAGCGGGAACTTTGCCGATTCTCACCTAGCCAACTAGATGCTTCATCCACTGAGTATACTTCCCAACCTACATTTTCCCTACATCCATACTTTGTCTCCAATATCCTTATATACGGTAAATAGCAGTCATGACAGTACACAATCCTCCCCCACTCAGGTTGTTAATTCAAAATCATCGACAAGTCTACAGTTTGTATTTACTTCACTTTGATATATTTTACTCTAACAATATGACACGAATTAGCTCAGTTGTTATGGAACTTTCCCTATTCTGGATTAAATGGGTACCGGATATTTGGAGGGAAAGAAAGACAGCACTGGCGTAATAATGACCACATTACCCATTTAAAAAAAAACTCAGATGGTTTAAAATAAATAAAGTCACTTACATCGGATTCCTTAAACACCACGGGATATTTTTTCTTCATCTTTCTTTGCTCTAATATTGTCCACCATAAACACCATACATGTAAATACATCATAAACAACTAATAAAATACCTCAAAGTGGATGAAACATGTGGATGATAAGACCGACAATGTCATTTATACTGGGAACGGATAGCTGTGAATGAGCTATAAAATACAACAATGAGAACTCTGCACTTATTGATAAAAAAAGAGGAATAAGTCAAGGCTGCATTCTATCACCATGTTTATTTAACTCACACGCTGGGCAGATCTTCAAAGACATCATGGGAATGTCCGGACTAAACATCAATGGATATATAATCAATAATCTAAGATATGCTGATAAGACCGTATTAATGGCAGAAAATTCAACGACCTGCAACTAGTTAAAAAAACATAAACAAGACAAGCAAATAATATGGATTGGAAATAAATATTTAAAAGACCTATTTCCTCCAGTTTAGGCCAATGTTCCTGAGGGCTCTTATGACTTCTTTTCTCGTTTTCATTCCTAGGCTTTCCCTATTTGCTCTTTACCTGTGGGCTTCATAATAATGATTAGAAACTATGCTATGCTATGCTATGTTATGTTATGTTATGTTATGTAGTGTTGTGTTGTGTTGCGCGATGCTATGCTATGTTATGTTACGGTATGTTGTGTTGCGTCATCACTGTACCACGAGCACAGATATAAGCACCCAGATATTCTCCTTAAAATGTCCGTTCATCATGGAAATTCATCAGCTAACTCTACCAGACCGGTGCTGGTTGACACTTCCTTTCACTCCTCCTGATTATTGTTCTCTCTGGCAATGCCAATTTTCCGCCCACAGCTGTGAATGGCACCTGGATCAAGCTGATCGAGTCACAAAAACACAGATGTGGTCTTGTGACTCTTCCAGACAAAAGCTTTCGTCACGGCCATGACCCTATCATCATACTACCGTTTGCCATATCGCAGGTGCAACTATCTTCATAAATATTTCTGCCAGTGTAACATGCACTAAACGACCACGCGCTCACTTGATGGTGACAGAGCCATCTGTGTAGAGCATCAGTGTCATTTCAGTTTTCACAGATGATGATGGCATTAACCTTTGTATTCACCATAACAGGTTTTGTTCTCTGCATTCTCTGTCTATTGTGGCGATGAAAGAACAGGTTGTACTCAACCCTCGAGGAATATGTACCCATTATGACCCAGGTTTAGACAGTCCACATTTCAGTTACAAAGTATATTCAGTCCGATAACCATGATTTACCCCTCCTTAGTCCGTTCCTCTTATCTTTAGTCGGCTTCTCATATAGCGGATGTTCCAGATCAACGATTATCTCTTGGTATATTCTTGCTCTCCAGATCACAAGTATGTCCTCCATTGTGGAAAATTTTGGTATAAATTTCATTTCCCTATGAGGTAACTTTCTTGCATTTCCAACATAAATCGCATCGATCCATGAGATAATTCTCGTGCATTTACAACATAAATCGCATCGATCCATGAGGTAATTCTCGTGCATTTACAACATAAATCGCATGGATCCATGAGGTAATTCTCGTGCATTTACAACATAAATCGCATGGATCTATGAGGTAATTCTCGTGCATTTACAACATAAATCGCATGGATCCATGAGATAATTCTCGTGCATTTACAACATAAATCGCATGGATCCATGAGGTAATTCTCGTGCATTAATAACATAAATCGCATGGATCCATGAGATAATTCTCGTGCATTTACAACATAAATCGCATGGATCCATGAGGTAATTCTCGTGCATTTACAACATAAATCGCATGGATCTATGAGGTAATTCTCGTGCATTTACAACATAAATCGCATGGATCCATGAGATAATTCTCGTGCATTTACAACATAAATCGCATGGATCCATGAGGTAATTCTCGTGCATTAATAACATAAATCGCATGGATCCATGAGATAATTCTCGTGCATTTACAACATAAATCGCATGGATCCATGAGGTAATTCTCGTGCATTTACAACATAAATCGCATGGATCCATTTTGCATTTTTCTTTCGAATCTATCAACTGAGTATCGCTAACAGTAAAAGTGGCCATGGAGTACTCGAGGGAGGGACGGGAGGATTAGTCCCCGATACCTAAGCATCGACTACCCTTGTCTTCGATGCCGGAAACCGCCATGACTCTCGTCGCCGATTAAATCTTGTGAGCTTATCTTTTCACGTAGACAATAGGTCCTTTGAAACAAGTTATGATCAAATTTGGCTCCTAAATATGTAATCATATGTGTTCCTATCACCTCCTCGCCACACATTCTACAATTGGCGTGTATTAACAACGCAATTATTAGGGAGAAGCATGTCAGTGCTGCTTTTCCTGTGTTGACTAGAAGGAGCTCTGGAACAGTTACACCAGAAGGTGATGCGATCGAGTTCGAGATGTGGAGACTTCCTGATCTCATTGCTGCCTTTACTTTGTCGATACACCAAAATATCAATATCGTTGGACAGTGCTCTTCTCTTTCCATCTAGTTGCTGAGCGGTAATCGTCAAATGAATAGGGCTGCTGACAGTGGAGAGTCTTGAGTGAGTCCTGGGCAGTTTGTTATCAGAGCAGATGACCAGTTTCAGCACATGAGAGCCACCTTTCTCTGCAGCAAAAATGCCTTTATCCATCTAACAAGCAGAGGATGGTACTTCAAGTCTTAAAAGTAAGTGCCGAAGGTAGTTAAAAGGTACCATGTTGTAAGGAGGGTGTCCGGTTAGCGCAATCGATAGGCGGTTGGCTTACCACGGCAACAGCCGGGGTTCGTTCCCTGGCGAGGACACCTGGGTTTTACTAATTCCCTAAAAATTAGTGGGAGCCGCGATAGCTCAGTGGTTAGTGAACTGGACTACTACGGACAAGGGGTAGGGTTCGATCCCAACCGACGGCTCCGGGTTCACCCAGCCTTAAATGGGTACCGGATTTTTTCTGGGAAAGTTAAGCAGCACGGGCGTAATACCGACCACATTACCCCAAAAATCATGTGCTGAAGGTCTGTAAAATGTAGGGTCACTAACACCATATTTCCCTATACGCCACTTGGCGTGACGGGGGGTACTTTACTTTACTTTTACTTTATGTTGTAAGGATCTTCTAAATATATAGCTGCTGCATGTGTCTTCTCGCGAACCACGATAGCCCAGTCGTTAGTGAACTGGACTATGAAGGACTAGAGGTCGAATTCGATCCTGATCGACGGCTTCCGGGTTCATCCAGCCTTAAATGAGTATCGGATTTTTTCTGGGAAAGTAAAGCGGCACGGGCGTAATACTGACCACATTACCCCAACAATCATGTGCCGAAGGTCAGTAAAAATGATGGTCACTAACACCATATTCCTTATACGCCACTTGGCGTGACCGAGCTCTTTACTGTTTTTTACTTATATGTCTTCTCGCGAGCATGAAGTTATTTTTTAAAAGCATCAAAAGCAAACACCGTTGCATTGAGCCGTGTCTCTTTATTGCATCCATATCCTCCTAATGTGGGTGGGGACATCTGAAGCCGTTCGAAGTCTCAAGCCAGTCTACCAGCGATGATTTTCTCCAGGAACTTGCCAATGATATTTTGAAGTGTGATAATTATATAGGCATTGATCTGTGAATGATCTCTATTAGGCTTCAGCACTGGAGAAGATATCAGTGAAGCCATTCCTCTCTTCTCTGGCCGCTCTGAATGCTTCCACTTGATTCTCTGTCCAGGCACCTCATATCATCTTCTAATAGTTGGTTTATCTCGTTGCAATGGATGGCATCAGACCAAAGACAGTGCTGCGAGATCTCTAAAGCTTTGTACGAATAATATCCGTTGTCATTCAGTACATTCATCATTCAAAGCCAAGTAGTCACACAGCCTTTAAATTATAACTTTGGTCACAAGTCTTGCATTCATATCTTATTGATCAGTCTGTTCTATGTAGCGTGCTAGTAGGGCCTTTCCTTTGCTCTCTGTCAAACAGTCTGTGATCTGAAAACTGGAAACCATCCTGCATCGAATAGTGCCGTCCATTTTTTTTTTTTTACGGCGGAAAGTTATAATGATTTTTTTTCATTACAAACCGATTTAAGGAATTCTCCCCCCTTCCCCCCAGCTTGCTGTTACAGCGTTCTCAGCACATGAAATACAGCATTCTTTCATTGACTTTCACATTCAATACCGGTACAAAGTTAGGCTGCGGCGTGCAGTTCTTGCTGGCGTTCTGCCACTCTTTGTCAGCCTGTCTTTTATCTTTCAATGCTGTATCGACCTTCTCATTCACCAAGGGGGGTGTGTCTTATGCCCAGAAACAATAAACTCCTGTAATAAAGGGTCCCTGTGTCTGTGTTCACGGAGATATGAGACAATAGAGGAAAATATAGAAAGGGAAAAAAATAGAACTAAAAATGCATGAGGTGAACTGTTTGAATTCAACATAATAAAGGAGTGATTAATCAATTGATGATGGGTTTGTCTAGTCTTTAGAACTGAAAACAATCAAACAAAACAGCTGGCACTGTGTACTTGACATCCGGAACCAATTATTTCTTTGACGCATAATTCAATCAACCATTTATTTGACGCCTAATTCAACCAACCATTTCTTTGACGTCTAATTCAACCAACCATTTATTTGACGCCTAATTCAACCAACCATTTTTTTACGCCTAATTCAACCAACCATTTCTTTGACGTCTAATTCAACCAACCATTTTTTTAGACACCTAATTCAACCACATTTGCGACATTGTTCTCTTCCTTTTCGGGACCCCTCTCTTGAGTTGTAGCCGCCCCTGAACAACATGCCTAACACGCCCCTGAAATAAATCACACATTGCTTCTCTTGTTCAGCTTGATAGTATAACATTTCACCCTGCGCAAATGAAAGCAATTTTCATTTTTTTTTTTAAGTTTGGTTCCGCTTTTATGTATATATACATACACACACTCATACACAATTGCCTATATTCGCATACATATGTAAATATAAATAGTCAGTGAATGAGATAAGGGTCAGAAATATTTTATGTGGGATCAGAAATGAGAAAAATAGATGAATATCTAGGACGTCATTTCGAGTGGAGAAGGAAAAAAAAAAAAGAAATACTAGGGACAGATAAAAGTCGATAATCTTTTTTGTGCAAATATTCAAAAAAGGAAATTATATATGAGCTAAAACTATCTTCAGTACTTTCGCTAATGTGTGGAGGATGCGTTTCATACTGGGGAACGTGCTGAGGAGAGGATCTGAGTACTGTCGACTTGTCTCTTGTGCAAAGGAGATGGGATGTCGACTAGACTCAAACTAAATAAGAACATAAGAAAGTCCGCGACGTTACAAGCAGCTCAATGGTAGTCTCTATTGACTGTCTGACATCACCATCATCATCGAGTGCCATCTCCGCATCGAAGGTTGGCTACCATGAAGCGCCATTCCACTCTGTCTCTTGCTTTGATGGTGCAGGTTGATAATAGGCTGATTTGTCCATCTTTTGATGTTACTCATCCACGTTAGTCATGATCTACCTCTGCCTCTTTTACCTTGTATTTTCCAATCCAAGATCACTTTTAGTAGGCTATTGTGTCTTTTAACATGCCCCAAAAATTGCATTTGTCTTGTTTGAATTGTATTTAGTAGTTCTCTTTTCATTTTTAATTGTTTTAAGACTTCATCGTTATTTTTCTTTTCTATCCATCAAATTATACCTATTCTACTATATATCCACATTTCAAAGGCTTCAAATTTTCTGTTCTGTTTTCTTGTCTAATGTACATGTTTCTGTACCATACAGGAATGTTGAGAAGGTATAACATTTTACTATTCTTAGTTTTAGCCCTGGTGTTATTTGTTTTGATGTTAGTATATTTTTCATGACATTAAAATTACTTTTTGCCATTCCTATTCTTTTGTTTATTTCAATTGTACATTATCAATCACTGGTTATACTATGTCCAAAGTAGTTGTAGTTCTGAAATACCTCCAGGTCTATTCCTTCAATTTTGATATACACTTGTAGGTTTTGAGTATTATCTTTGTTTATGATCATAGTTTTAGTCTTTTTTATATTCATATTTAGTCCATATTTTTTGCTTGTCATGTTTATTTCATTAAGTAATTGTTGTAGATCTTTAGGATTTTCTGCTAGTTGTTCAATATCATCGGGGATATCTTAGGTTATTGATTATCTTTACATTAATGTTTAGGCCTGGCATCTCTGTGATGTTTTTAATGATGTGATCAGTGTATAGATTGAACAAGCTTGGTGATAGGATGCATCCTTGTCTTACTCCTCTTTTTATATCAATGGGTGTAGAGTTCTCTTTGTTATATTTTATTATTGCTGTTTGCTCCCAGTATAGCATTCATATTAGTCGTATGGCCATGTCATCTAGATGTACTGAAGGGAGGTCAAAAAGTAATGCACACCAATTTTTTTCTCGGAAACTATTCGGGCAAAATGTGTGAAATTTTCACAGATTGTAGCTGAACATCCCCTTTACACTACCTATTTTTCAACATAATCTCCGTCCAAGCGTATTGCCTTACGCCAACGCGAAACTAGGTCATGAATGCCTCGTTTGTACCAAGTTTTGTCCTGCTCGCGTAGCCATTTTTTAACTGCACGGATCACATCCTCATCATTGTCAAAGTGTGTCCCACGCAGGAATTTTTTGAGTGGTCCAAACAGATGGAAATCTGAGGGAGCCAGATCAGGGCTGTAAGGAGGATGGGGCAGTACAGTCCAACCAAATTTGTTGATTGCTTCCCGTGTTACCAGACTTGTGTGAGGGCGTGCATTGTCATGTTGAAGCAACAAATCTGCAGATGGCTTATTAGGCCGAACTCTTTTGAACCGATTTTTGAGTTTTGCAGTGTATTGATGTAAGCTGTCGAGTTGATTGTCTCACCTCTTGTCATTACATCAACAAGAATCACACCATCAATGTCCCAGAAGACAGTGATCATCACCTTTCCGGCTGATGGAGATGTTTTGAATTTTTTTCTTTTTGGTGACTGCGGATGATGCCATTCCATTGACTGCATTTTTGTTTCAGGCTCATAATAGTGTGCCCACGTTTCGTCACCGGTAACAATTTTTGACAAAAACATTTCTCCTTCAACACCGAAACGCTCCAAAAATTCAGAACAGAATGTTTTCCTTTGAACTCTGTGATCATTTGTTAGGCACCGATTAACCCATCGAGCGCAAATCTTTGAATATCCGAGAGTTTTAAAAATTGCGATTGCACTTCCCTTGCTGACTGTAAGCTGCAATGCCAATTGCTGACTAGTGATACGCCTATCCTTACGAATAATGGCATCAGCCCGGTTTAACATGTCTGTGCTGGTAGCCGAGGCAACACGTCCAGAACGCGGTAAATCATGCAGCTCCACTCGTACACTTTCTGCAGCTTTAATTCTCTGAACCCAGCGACTAACTGTGCTCCTATCGACTGCAGAACATTTGTACACTGCACACAGTCGTTTATGAATGTTTGCCACAGTTTCTTTTTCCGCAACCAGAAATTCTATGACAATTCGCTGTTTGTAACGGACATTGTTGACAAGCTCCATTTTAACGGTTCATAGATTGCGTAATATTTTTCAGAATGCTGTGCAATTTGGTACACATAATTGGAACATGTCATATTCCAAGTGTGCAAAATTTCATATTCCTATCTTTATTATTAGCCGAGAAAAAAATTGCTGTGCATTACTTTTTGACCTCCCTACGTATCTCTTTTAGGCATTCTATAAGTTGCTTGTGGTGTACTCTATCAAAAGCTTTGGTGTAGTCTGTGAAGCAGACATATATTGGTTTGTTTACTTCTGTGTACTTTTCGATTCATGTTCTCATACAGAATATGGCTTCTTTTGTCCCACTATTTTTCCTAAATCCAAATTGCTGCTCATCTAATTCAGTATTGATTTTATTCTTAATCCGTCCTTGTATAACTTTTAGCAATATTTTTGTAACATGGCTCATTAGGCTTATTGTTCTAAAGTCACTGCATTCAACTGCACCATTTTCTTAGGCAATGCAATGAAAGTTGTTGTTTTTAGTTCATTTGGTATGTATCCTGTGTGGTATATGTCGTTGTATATGTCTGTAATCACTTCAATGCCAAAATCCTCTAGTGCCTGCATCATCTCTATCTGTATGCTCTCAGGTCCTGCTGCTTTTCCCTTTTTCATTGCTTTCATAGCTTTTTTCCACCTCAGATTTTAAGATTGTATAGCCTGATGTACATTTTATGAATGGTTTCTTGTCCCTTTGATCATGAAATAGTTCTGTTATATATTCCTACCATCTATCTATTATATCTTTGTTGTCTGTTAGCATTTTTCCTTTTTTTTGTCTGCAATGCATCCACCTTCTGTGGTTCTTTTATTTTTATTAGTCATTCTCTTTATTACTATGTGCATTCCTCTTAAGTCCTGTTTGCTTGTTAGCTCAGTGGTTAGTGAACTAGGCTACAAAGGACAAGGGGTAGGGTTCGATCCCAACCGACGGCTTCCGGGTTCACCCAACCTTAAATTATGTACCTGATTTTTTTCTGGGAAAGTAAAGCAGCACGGCGTAATACCGACCACATTACCCCAAAAATCATATGCTGAAGGTCTGTAAAATATAGGGTCACTAACACCATATTTTCCTATACGCCGCTTGGCGTGACGGGGGTACTTTACTTTTTTTTTATCATTGCACTCCGAATATGTCCTAGGTGCTCAGATCCCCTCCTCAGCAATTCCCGCAGTGTCCAGCGACTGACGACTCCAGTTCTATGTTGGTTGATAAGTCTTCATACACGGCCACTAAGTTTCTCATTTCTGGCTGTGCCCATCCTAACTCCCATTTCCATCATCCGAAGAAGTGACGTGGATCTGTGTTTGTCGAAGTCCTGTGCTCTACCCACATCTCGGGGGGCATTGATGATGTCCGCCCGTAAAATGTGTGTACGTAAAATGCATATATGTCATGAATTAGAACATTGCTACGTAGTTGCACAACCGTATATGGCACATAGTCATAAATTAGGAATAAATGCCATGCTGCTGGTAGAAATTCCATCTCAATATCCACCGTTTCAGCGACATGACATCCCTCGGGGGTGTTCTTTTCACTATTCGCTTCGATAGTGTCGAGACTAAAGAGTAATTTGTGGGAGCGAATTTCCTGTCGTATCCCAGTGTGCTCAAATGACCGTAAGAATGATTGTTCTATCGCTGATAGGAATTCATAACTAGGCTTACTATCACTTGGAAATGACAAGTTAAATGCGCACCCATGCCCATGTTATATCCATTTTTATATCATCGTCATCATGTGCCATACCGGTTGGTGTAGACGATCATGTTCTTCCACAATCTTCTATATACAGTGCATCGTATCAGTTATGTTGTTGACTGTTTACCATGCCATGACACCAAGCTATCCAGTGTTTTTTTTCTCTTTGTCGTCCGCAATCTCACTTTCCTTTTATTTTCCCAGTTGTAATCAAGTATTTCAACTTTCATCTTCTCATGGTGTGACCAAAAAATGTTGATTGTTTATTTTTGATGTTTTTTATGAGCTCCCTTTTTTGTGTTGGCCTCTTTGAGAACTACCTCATTGGTCTTTTAGCTTTCAACAACTCTGTGGCCTCTAACCGTCTTTTCATATGTTTGTCTACTGTCCATGATTCGCTTCCATAGGTCAGAATTGGTTCTATATAGCACCGATGAACTCTCTTTCTCATTTCTATTTACATAGATTTGTTGCATAAGATATTTTTCATTTTCTGAAATGCTATTTTGGCCTGAACTATTCTGCTTTCTATGGAGCCGCGATAGCTCAGTGGTTAGTGAACTGGACTACAAAGGACAAGGGGTAGGGTTCGGTCCCAACCGACGGCTTCCGGGTTCACCCAGCCTTAAATGGGTACCGGATTTTTTTCTGGGAAAGTAAAGCGGCACGGGGGTAATACCGACCACACTACCCCAAAAAATCATGTGCCAAATGTCTGTAAAATGTATGGTCACTAACACCATATTCCCTATACGCCGCCACTTGGCGTGATGGGAGTACTTTACTTTACTTTTTTTTTTTTTTATTATTTTTCTTTATATTTCTGTGGTGCATCTCCCATCTGATGTTATTATTGTAGTATTTCAAACGTTGCACTTGTTTCAGATTTGTCCTGTTTATTTTATGCTGCATGGTGGTGATAATTGTTTGATATGACCACTACTTTTGTTTTCTCACTATTCAGACTGAGACCTTTCTTGTTGCTTTCTTCTACTATTATGTCTATCATTTCTTGTAGTTCATTCTCTGTCTCTGCTATTAAGACTGTGTCATCCGCATATCGCAAATGTTTAATTTGCATTTTTATATACGCTTGCAAAACATGGACATGATAGCACAGGTATAGAGGAAAATGCAAGCTATGGAGACGAATGTTATAGTAAAATTGTGGGCATCTCGTACTTAGATCATTTCACACATGAAAAATTTAGCAAAAGGATTCAACAGTCAAACTGAACAAATCATTGCAAGATTAGATCGTCTGGCCACATAACTCGACCGTCTGGTCTAACAAATAGAAGAATAATAATAAATGAATGGTTATGGTTATGGAAGGCCCCAGTATCACTGCAAATGAATTAAAATCCATAATTGCTCAAACGCCCGTGCCTGTGGAATCATAAATGAATACTATTATGGAGGGAAACTTTCCGAAGTGACAGATCAACGAATCATTTCAGAGGAAGATGTACGTTTACAACACTCGAAAAAATCCACAAATAATCGACATCAGAAAGAAAAAAAAGAAACAAAGAACAATGGACAGCCGGAAGCAGTATCGAGTTGTGTTCCCATGCCCTATGCTGTCTGTAGTCACGGTTCGCATGCCGTATGCTATATGCTATGATCATGCATGAAAAACATTGCATGTGATAGTAACTTGTTAGGGTTGCTTAGCTGGCAGTGTGCTCTCGCGTGTTTCTCGTGGAAAGCCGCTGTGTCGAGGAGTATGACATGGGTTCGATCCTGCTTCGGACTGTCTATTGTTCTTTTTTTTTCTGTTGATTATTTATGGATTTTTCCACGTGTTGTTTAGCTGAGTGATTAGTTGGCCTAAAATAAATACCATTCTGCAAGAAACTATGACAGGAGTTAGAAGGAGAGGGAGGGAGAGAAAAAGATGGGTAGACAGCATCAAAGAATAGACAGGCCTCGACTTCGCAGAATCGAAAAGAATAACAACTTTGATTGAATGGAGATAGTCTGTCAGTGGTGTCAAAACGACACCCATGGTTACGGAATGAAGAAGAAGATCAGTTAAATTATATTCATTTTTATATTTGCTATTTGCTTTAATTTCTTTCGTTTGTTTGCTTTGAAGCCGACTGCAACGCCGAGAGCATCTTTTGTGTTGCCTTTTCATACTGGGAAAATGACTCCATACATTTGTAACATTTTACATTTCATCTAATTTATTATCATATCGCCGCAATCATGAATATCTTTCTTTTCATCTTTTCTGTGTACGACAAAGTTCATTCAATGTTGCATTCTTGATGTATGGAGAAAATGCATTCATTGTTGAAACCTTGATATATGGAGACATGGATTGTGTATCTGAGCTGTCATAAAATGGAAACAGTAGAGCCATTATTTATAACATTGGTGGCCAAGAGGTAACATATTTGAACGGGGATTTTTTAATCATAGACCCCAACAAAATGTCTATTTACTTATACACAATTAGATCATTTTTTAAAAGTTAATAATGCCCTTTATTTACTTTGCTTGTATTAAATATCCAATTGCTAAATTCTATACGTTAAGAAGACGGGATTTTTAATTACAGCAAATAACACAAGCTGGAAAGGGGAGATTATATGTGTAAATGTCCTGTGCATCTCTTCTCTGGGCATCTTCTTCGTTCAGTCCTCATTTACATTTCAGCGTCCATGAGAAATATAATTTGCCGTCTTTTGCTTGTCTGTTGACCTCTGATGATGTTATGTATCCCAGTGTTTCTAATACTCAATCAATTTATTTCTAACGTGATCGGCCGGTGCTCGTGTTCTTGCAACGATTATCAAAGGCTCGTTGTGATGTGTTTTGGTCCTTCTGTCTTATTACGTAGCCTATTTTATATGCTGTTTCTTTATGCACTCTATGGCAGGGAATTATCCTAGCTTTTTTCTCAGTTCTTCATTTCTGATCTTATATCTCAGGCTGTTTCCTGTCAAATGTATAACACATTCATCTCGGTAGTATTTTTTTTGTTCTTGAGTCCAGAGTCCAGGTTCTTGAGCCCAGAGTCCCGACATTGGTAGCACAACGTTGGGATGAAGATTGTGTTGTAGAGTTTCCATTTTGCCTCAAGTGCTATTTCCTTGTTGGACAGCAGTGGTGATAGTGGTCCGATTATTCGACAAACCCTGTTGCATCTAGAGCTTATATCTGCTGCTTGGGAATCTCTGTTTGTCAATAGATTTCCTAGATATTTAAATTCCTCCAATTGTTTTAATTGTCTGCTGTTTATCGCTATGTTGATGTTCTCTTTTTTTCCTTTTCAATGTTCTTTACTTTTTCAAGACTTACTGGTCTTGATTTTCATTTTACAGTGCCTGTGCTTTTCCGTCTATTTAAGTTTTATTGTAGAATTTATATTGTTTCATGCATTAGTGCCTGATCGTCTGCAAATAGAAGCTCTGTAATCTCTTCTGTCTACATGTAGCCGATGCAGGTAATAAACAGTAGAGTAGATAGCACGTACCTATGTCTTACTCCTACCGTTCTTCAAAGTGATCTGTGTAGTCTGCTGCTGTTCTGATTGTGCAGCTGATGTTGATGTAGAGACTTTTACATATGTTGGTTAGTTAGATATTGGCTTATTCTGTATGTTGTTAGTATCTCCCATAGTTGCTCTCTGTTTACTAGATCGATGATACAAATGAAGAAGCTCAAAACGAATCCAGCGCATAAGCTCCAACGAAGACTTCTAGACCATGAAGAAAAAAAAACGGCCCCAGGTGGTAAAACTACATATCTCACCTGTTGATTGCGGCTTAAACTATTTTGCAAAAGACAATTAATTAAATAGGGAAATCTGGTAATTAGAAGTAAAGAAAACGTCATTAAAAATTGGGCAGGTATTCGCCTTCTCAGAGAGAGCAAATGAGATAGCAAACTAGGACTGCACTGAAAAACAAGGGATCACGTGGTTTGGGCATCTGACCAGAATGAAATCCCTCCAACCTGCAACTGGAGCGGATTACATGAAAACATCCGGACACAGGGCACAAGAAAAACCTACAGAAAAAACATGGACAGATGGCATCAAAATATCATTAAGTAAATTGAACATGACAACAGCTAAAATTACAACCATCAACAACAGCTCAAATTACAAACATTAACAACAGCTCAAGTTACAACCATCAACAACAGCTCAAATTACAAACATCAACAACAGCTCAAGTTACAAACATCAACAACAGCTCAAGTTACAAACATCAACAACAGCTCAAGTTACAAACATCAACAACAGCTCAAGTTACAAACATCAACAACAGTTCAAGTTACAAACATCAACAACAGCTCAAGTTACAAACATTAACAACAGCTCAAGTTACAAACATCAACAACAGCTCAAATTACAAACATTAACAACAGCTCAAGTTACAAACATCAACAACAGCTCAAATTACAAACATTAACAACAGCTCAAGTTACAAACATCAACAACAGCTCAAATTACAAACATTAACAACAGCTCAAGTTACAAACATCAACAACAGTTCAAGTTACAAACATCAACAACAGTTCAAGTTACAAACTAGTGAAGTTCAGAAAATAACACACTCCTCCTCTCTGGGACTTTAAACGACACAAGCAATGGGATAAAAGATGAAAGAATAATGCATATATTTTGTTGAGTGTGTGTCTTTTTTAAATAATTGTATCTGTAATCCTGTACCCCTTGGGATGGTTATAAACATTTGTGTATTGACTACCAATTGAAGAGCCATACACAGTTAGCGCACCAGTAAGGGAAAACATCGCAGCGTTAACGGGCGTGTTGGTAACCTGTGCTCTGTGATGAGCCGACAGGCTGGTTATGATAATCGCTCATTGCTCGTGCATATGTGGAGAGATAGAGAGGCGCATAACTAAAGAGGATGAGTGAAAGAAAGAAAGAAAGAAAGAAAGAAAGAAAGAAAGAAAGAAAATACTTGCACACTGCAAGCACATTTGTAAAGATATGAACGTAGGCTAGTCTCATGATAACAAACATGCTAACACATATCTAACCCATATGTCTTGACACGTTGTGACGGGGCTTCAGTGTAGTATCACGTGTTGAGCATTAAACTAGCAATTAAGAACCTTAACCATTGCCAGATTTTTCTTCTATTGTCGACCCTTCTTAGTCTTCGTTTTCTGAAGTAAAGTTTCTGGATGTTGTAGACGCGCAAAGGGAGCTAACTAGGTCCCGAATCGTGTTTCATGAGAGCTAAATCACGCTCTATGTTCTGTCTTTGTGTGTTTCTTGAGAGCTGAATCACGCTCTGTGACCTGTCTTTGTGTGTTTCTTGAGAGCTGAATCACGCTCTATGTCCTGTCTTTGTGTGTTTCTTGAGAGCTGAATCACGCTCTGTGACCTGTCTTTGTGTGTTTCATGAAAGCTGAATCACGCTCTATGGCCTGTCTTTGTGTGTTTCTTGAGAGCTGAATCACACTCTATGGCCTGTCTTTGTGTGTTTCTTGAGAGCTGAATCACGCTCTGTGGCCTGTCTTTGTGTGTTTCATGAGAGCCGAATCACGCTCTATACCCTGTCTTTGTGTGTTTCATGAAAGCTGAATCACGCTCTATGGCCTGTCTTTGTGTGTTTCTTGAGAGCTAAATCACGCTCTATGACCTGTCTTTGTGTGTTTCTTGAGAGCTGAATCACGCTCTGTGGCCTGTCTTTGTGTGTTTCATGAGAGCTAAATCACGCTCTATGTCCTGTCTTTGTGTGTTTCTTGAGAGCTGAATCACGCTCTGTGACCTGTCTTTGTGTGTTTCATGAGAGCTGAATCACGCTCTGTGGCCTGTCTTTGTGTGTTTCATGAGAGCTGAATCACGCTCTATGGCCTGTCTTTGTGTTTCATACAGAAAATATTTCAGATGCCAACGCATCTCATTCTTTCACTTTCTGGTAATGTTAATTATTTCTTTCAGGCATCTGATGTCACGTGACGCGATATTTCTTTTTGCGCCTTAGAAAGTGACAAAGCGTGAGTTACAAGAGCTCATAACAGGGAAATTACGTGGGCTGTCACCGCCCGAGACAAGGCAATTACGTGGGTTGTCAACCTCCCAAGACAAGGCAATTACTTTGGTTTTCAACGCCCGAGACAAGGCAATTACGTGGGTTGTCAAAGCTCAAGAAAGGGCAATTATGTGGACTGCCAACGCCCAAGAAAGGGGAATTATGTGGGCTGTCAACGCCCAAGAAAGGGGAATTATGTAGGCTGTCAACGCCCAAGGCAGGGCAATTACGTGGGTCGTCAACGCCCAAGGCAGGGCAATTACGTGAGTCGTCAACGCCCGAGAAAGGGTAATTATGTGGATTGTCAACGCCCGAGACAAGACGCTTATGTGAGTTGGCAGCGTCCACAACAAGACAACATTTTACGCCTTTGACCTGTTTATTTTTTTATTTATTTATTTTTTTGTTTTGGTATTGCTACTTTCTTTTTTATTTCGTTTGAAATGTTGCACCTGGTGCAAACGCCCTCAGTACTCGTCCTCACGCCCCCTCCCCTCCCTCACGATTTGCCACTGACCTTCCATAAGAAATTGGGAGCCGCGATAGCTCAGTTGTTAGTGAACTGGACTACAAAGGGCAAGAGGTATGGTTCGATCCCAACCGACGGCTTCCGGTTCACTCAGTCTTTAATGGGTACCGGATTTTTTTCTGGGAAAGTAAAGCGGCACGGGCGTAATACCGACTACATTACCCCAAAAATCATGTGCCGAGGGTCTGTAAAATTTATGGTCACTAACACCATATTATACGCCACTTGGCGTGACGGGGGTACTTTACTTTTTTTTTTTTTTTTCATAAGAATTGCGTTTGACGTCGATATCGCTGGGTGGTTGCGGTAACATACCGCAGATTGTGCCCTGGTTAAGGCAAGTTTTGCGCCCCTAACCTATTTATTTATTTTTACTTTTTTCATTCTGCGTCCTAATAATTGTGCGCCCCGCAGGCCCCCTCTCACATCACGGCAACGGGTGGCAGAAATAAATAATTGATCAATCATTTGTTTTTTGTCATTTCTCATGCATGGTGTGGTTCAATAATGGCATCAGTTGACAAGCCGTAGCGTCGAGCCTCTGGCAACTTATTTCAATTTCTCTATCGAGTCGTTCGTCTGTTATGAAAGTGTTTCACTTGTGGATGAATTCTGGGACCTGCTGAAACTTTGCTTCATCTGTATCAATGCTAAATGCTTGAACTGATCTGCCATTTTTTCATATATTCCGTTTTGGATATGCTAATTTCTTGTAGCAACTTCCACAAGCATTATGGACACTAGTTGTCTGGTGTTATCAATGCATCTCATACGATATTCATTTGTTAAAACTTTGACCATTCCTCAAAACGCAGTCTCCAAGTGAGGCATTGTCTGTGTTTCCATCACCTACTGAATTTACATTCTAGAATTACTTTATCGCCACGGTTTGCTGCCAATGTGTTGTACTTGTCCTTATCTACATTATGGTCACAATCATAACACAACCTTGTCTCATTCATGTTGTTATTTCAAATGAATCAGTCAGCCTACAATTTGTATTTACTTTACTCTAGAATAGGGAACAGGCAAATAATTGCAATGCTGTCAGTATTGTGTTGTGTTCATTCTTTGTAAAGCTGTCACCATACCTTGGAGTGTATACCACACCCCACTACTGGCTCCTTACTCTAGAATAACTTGTACAATTTTCTTACAATATCCAGAAAAAAACCCACTTATTTCATCATATCTAATTTGATACTGTGTTCGCCTATAATCTGCCAGTCAAAAACTTTTTCCTGATAACTCAGTGGTTACTGGACTACTTAGGACAAGAGGTCGGGTAATGCCAGCCACATTACTCAAAAATTAACGTACACAAAAACGTGTTAACTAATGATAGCTAACTAGCTGTTAGTTAGTTCTCTTTTTACTTTAGCCACTTTCAGAATGTTTTCATTACTTTTCTTAGCTGTCCATGGTATTCTCAACATTCTTCTGTAAAACCACATTTCTACAGACTCCAGTGATTTTCTTGTCTGTTGTCCTTTTGTCCATGATTCACATCCATATGTTAAGACTGGCTCTACATAACATTTAAGAACTCTTTTTCTTGTTTCTATTGTTAAAAATGGATTGCATAGTATCTTCCTCATTTTTTTTGGAAAGCTGCTTTTGCCTGAGCCATTCTGTATCTCACCTCTGTTGTACATCTTCCGTCTGAGGCTAACAAAGTTCCCAAATATTTAAATTCATTTACCTGTTTTAATATTGTTCCACTTGTCTTTATTTTGCACTGAGGTGATGTCTTTTTCTTTATTGTTACCATTACTTCTGTCTTTTTGCTATCAAAGCTGAGTCCTTTATTTTCGCGTTCCTTCACTATAATGTCGCCTTGCGCAATATGAAAACAAAAAAAGCTCGTGGTCCAGATAATAGAAATAAATAAGAGATTAAAGCCATGGGTGATTTTGTAATAGAAATAATAACCAAAATATTGAACGATATCTACAACAGCGGATATATACCAGACGACCTACTAAAATCAGTATTCATAACCCTACCAAAGAAATCTGGTGCGATGGATATAGATACTGGATTCTAATCAATGATATATATACTAGGTGCTAATCATGGATTGAAATACTAGAGGCTAATCATGGATAGAGATACTTGAGCCTAATCAATGATAGATATACTGGGTGCTAATCATGGATTGCGATACTAGAGGCTAATCAATGATACGGATACCGGAAGCTATTCATGGATAGAGATACTGGAGGCTATTCATCATCATCATCATCAAGTACAGGGCCTACTGGCGTAGGTGATCATGTCTCTCCACAACTTTCGATCTCGGCAGCTATTTATCATTTCTGTTGTTGACCTTCTGCCAAGCCATTCTCTTAAGCTGTCTGGTATTTTTTCTCTTTGCTTCCCTCTATCTCTTCGTCCCTCAATTTTTCCAGTTGTTACAATATATTCCAGCTGTTCTCTTCTCATTACATGGCCAAAAAATAAGGATTGTTTCTTCCTAATATTGGAAATTAGCTCTTTCTTTTGCTTTGACCTCTTTCAGAACATTTTCATTACTCTTCTTAGCTGTCCATAGTATTCTCAACATTCTTCTGTAAAACCACATTTCTACAGACTCCATGGATTTTCTTGTTTGTTGTCCTATTGTCCACGGTTCACATCAATGTGTTAAGACTGGCTCTACATAACATTTAAGAACTCTCTTACTTGTTTCTATTGTCAAAAATGGATTGCATAGTATCTTCTTCATTTTTGGAAAGCTGCTTTTGCCTGAGCCATTCTGCATCTTACCTCTTTTGTACATCTTCCGACTGAACAAAGTTCCCAAATATTTAAATTCATTTACCTGTTTTAATATTGTTCCACTTGTCTTTATTTTGCGCTAAGGTAATGTCTTTTCTTTGTTGTTACCATTACTTCTGTCTTTTTGCTATTAAGGCTGAGTCCTTTATTTTCGCTTTCTTTCACTATAATGTCCAACATTTCTTGTAACTCTTGTGGTACAACAAGCAGCTACATATGAACAATTCGTTCAAAATATTAGACTTTCTCATGTTAGCTCATGGTTTAGCAATAAGTTTTCCTTCTGCATTTAACCTTTGTAGAACATCGACGTTAATCCTTATATTATTAATATATAAATATATATACAATAGTCATGGAAAACAATAAATTAGTGTCGAACACTACATAAGTCACTGTTCGTAATATTTTGGACAACGTGTAATAAAGCTTGGTGCACGTTTCTGTGTGGATGGTGTAAAACTTACCCGTGTAGTTACAAGTGTATCGCACTATCCAAGGGAAAATAATCACAGTATAAGCTAAATAACGTGAAAAGTGTCTCATGGAAGAATTTATTACAGATAAATGAAGAGTACTGTGCAAATCTAACCACACGCATGACAAAACGTAATCGTTGCAATAAATATTATCGAGTGATCAACAGGAACATCATTTTCACAATGCAAAGATTGTGCCAACAACACCTAGCTATATATATATATATATATATATTGGCCGTTGGAACGACTATATCAGGTGTATCAACATTGTTCAATGCATCAACATTTTTCAATGTTCACGAGAATACTAAATCACGCTGTGTTTGCTTGCTTGCTTGCACCCGATAACTAAAGGAATACACCTTCTCATCATCCGCCCTTAAGAGACGTTAAGTGGGCGTGTCTGCGTTGTGTTGTGGTTTGCAGTAAAACTGTGATATTTGCGTCTTTCGGCCCAACATATCCGACTTTAGCATGAAATCACACAGTCAAACTCGTTATCATCAAACTGGATCCACTATTTATAGCCACATAAGTGGTCGACCACAAGTTACCACACCTGCACAAGACCTATTCACACGCATTTATGCGTCTTTGTAAAAGGTTTAGCCAAATAACATAGACAGTCAGGAACATTTCAGGTCTAAAACGTGTGTCGTGCAGGACAGTATGAAACAGGCTCATAAAGACGAATCTGTGACTTCGCAGACCTACAGCTAGAACAGACCACTTTGTCATTGACAAGCGCGCTTAGACTGGCTAAGCCAGTATGAGGCATGACCCTCCCATCAATGGAGATGCATTGTGTTGTCTGAAAAGTCAAGATTCTTTATGCAAGGCAATGTTGGAAGCTGTTTGGTAGACAATCATGAATGAGAATGTTTTGTTGACAATCATGAACGAGAATGTTTTGTTGACAATCATGAACGAGAATGTTTTGTTGACAATCATGAACGAGAATGTTTTGTTGACAATCATGAACGAGAATGTTTTGTTGATAATCATGAACGAGAATGTTTTGTTGACAATCATGAACGAGAATGTTTTGTTGACAATCATGAACGAGAATGTTTTGTTGACAATCATGAACGAGAATGTTTTGTTGACAATCATGAACGAGAATGTTTGGTAGACAATCATGAACGAGAATGTTTTGTTGACAATCATGAACGAGAATGTTTGGTAGACAATCATGAACGAGAATGTTTGGTAGACAATCATGAACGAGAATGTTTTGTTGACAATCATGAACGAGAATGTTTTGTTGACAATCATGAAAGAGAATGTTTTGTTGACAATCATGAACGAAAATGTTTTGTTGACAATCATGAACGAAAATGTTTTGTTGACAATCATGAACGAGAATGTTTTGTTGACAATCATGAACGAGAATGTTTTGTTGACAATCATGAACGAGAATGTTTTGTTGACAATCATGAACGAAAATGTTTTGTTGACAATCATGAACGAGAATGTTTTGTTGACAATCATGAACGAGAATGTTTTGTTGACAATCATGAACGAGAATGTTTTGTTGACAATTGTGTGCTGAAGAGAAACATGATGAAAGGACGCTGCGTAATGATTTTTGTGAGAGAATGTCTTATACAACCATATCTTATCAGCGTCTCATCGACAATGGCAACTTGGCGGGTATTCGATACAACGACGATATAATCACACCCCACATAGAGCCTTTCCTAAATGCAAATGGACCAGGTATGGTTGTGCAGCAGGGAAGGAAGGAAGGAATATCCATATATACATAGTATAACTATATATGAAAAAAAAGATAAAAAGAGAGAAAGTGAGAATAAACAGAAATAAAAAGTATATATTTACAAACAAACAAAAAACATGGAGAGAGTAATAGAGAGAGTGCGATAAAGAAATAAAGTGAAGAAGTTATACATGCATATTTATGTATGACTGTATGTACACAACTGTTGTAAATCTACTTACAGGATAAGATCAATGGTCGCTCTGCCCCTGCCTTGATGCCCTCCTTATTAATTGTATCTGTGAAATATTGCCTGTCACGTGGTTGTCACTTTGAAAAGATCCAGACGTTCACGGCCAACCATTTAAATGACTCCCGTGTCAGAGACCGGTAACTCGAGTGTAGCAGTCAATAGACAAGTGAAGCTACTAGTTGAGTTCACAAAGTAAAATATATCTGTTTAAGAATATAAAGAGTCCTGGAATACCCATTTCCCTTTTGACGAATGCGGGTAATAATTAAATTACCCATATTTTCCTTGCCCGTTGGGCATAGTTATTGATGATGTGGCCAGTACATGGCCAGAGTGGTCATTTTCTCGGAGAAAATATAAAGTTACCAATTTCCAGCGGCTTTGAACCACAAAGCTGAGGCGGTAATAGAGACCTGCTACTTTTAAAAGTCAAATCTGGTCTGCAGAGAAATGAATTGCCACATTGGATTCCAGAGTTAAATAAACCAGCCTAAAAAGTAGGTGTGCACAGCATAACTAATTGTGGCTGTTATTTTTATTGTATTTTATTTTAAAGCCATTCTTAAATGTTATTTAGAGTGAGTCTTAACATATGTGTGTGAATCATGGACAATAGGACAACAAACAAGAAAATCACTGGAGTCTGTAGAAATGTGGTTGTATAGAATGATGTTGAGAATACCATGGACAGCTAAGAAGAGTAATGAAAATGTTCTGAAAGAGGTCAAAGCAAAAATAGAGTTAATTTTCAATATTATGAAGAAACAATCATCATTTTTTGGCCATGTAATGAGAGGAGAACAACTGGAATATATTGTAACAACTGGGAAAATTGATGGACAAAGAGATAGAGGAAAGCAAAGAGACAAAATACCGGACAGCTTAAGAGAATGGCTTGGCAGAAGATCAACAACCGAAATGATAAATAACAGTCGAGATCGAAAACTGTGAAGAGACATGATCACCTACGCCAGCAGGCCAGGTACTAGATGATGATTTTAAAGCCAAATGTTATGGTAATTCCTTGGCAGAAAATACTTCTATCTATATTTTGTTTTCCTAAAGCGATATTTTATTCAACAGACGTGGAATGCTTTTAATGTGCATTTGTCCTCAAACTCTCTTCTCTTTGCGAGTCAGTGATTTTCTTTTCATCTTCTTAGCGTTTTAGCGCAATAAGTGGGCCTGGATGCGTCGCTAGTGTCGCTAGTTTACGGCAAAGCCACAATATCTGCACTTTTCGGCCAGACACTAAAGCCTTCGGCACGAGTCGATTTGTTGAAGAATTGTGCACCAGGATGCAGTCCATTTTTCGTCTAATCTTTTCAACTTTTAACTGCCAAGGAGTTCTTCACCGTGCGCAGAGTGCACACGGAACCTATTGTTTTCGCTGTTATCAGAGACGGTTTGATATTGGGCCTCACTATCCAGAGACCAGTGAAAGGTGAAGTCACGAAGAAGCCACGGATTCGATGTTGAAAGTTACACCTTGTGATTCGAACCCGTGACCTTTCTGTCGATAGATCGACGCCTTACTTCGATTCGAGACCACCCAGTTATGTACAAATTTTCAACTGGAATGACACAACAACGTTTTAATCTTGTTTAGTTTGGCCCGAGACAGTTCTAGCGAGTCACTGAAAACCAGAACAACCACAATCAGTGGAGAACGGGAGGTGGTGTTCAGGTGAAACAAAAGTGGTTCGTGCTTCATTGATAATCTTCATCATCATGTGCCATACCGGTTGGCGAAGACGATCATGTCCTTCCACAATCTTCTATCCACAATGCATCGTATCAATTCTGCTGTTAACTGTTTTCCGTGCCCTGATACCAAGCTATCTTATAATCTCTCTCTTTGTCGTCCGCGATATCTCTTTCACTGTATTTTGCCAGCTGTAACCAAGTATTCCAACTTTCATCTTCTCTTGATGTGGCCGAAAAATGTTGATTGTTTCATTCTGATGTTTTTAGGAGCTCCCTTTTTCTGTTGGCCTCTTTGAGAATGTCCTCGTTGGTCTTTTTATCTGTCCGGAGAACTTTCATCATTCTTCTAAGAAATCCCATCACTATGGCCTCTAATCGTCTTTTCATTTGTTTGCTTACTGTCCATGATTCGCTTCCATAGGTCAGAATTGAATCTATGTAGCCCCAATTGACAGTCTTACCAGTATAAAAACGGAGGTGGTAGAGTGGTTAGTGTGCTCTCTTACTGGTCTAGTGGGTTCGGATGCAACTCTCAGATTATTTTCGGACTGACACTGCTTGATGGTTCATCCAACCTCTGATAATGACCAAAAGTTTCTGAGCGAAAATAAAACGGTCTAACGTAATGCTTACCACTTAATTCATAGATGAGCATCAAAAATTCATTTTACAAAATTAAAATATCACCAGGTTCACCATACGCTCTGGATGTCCAACAGAATACTGGTACTCCAGTGTCTTCCCACTTCAACTCCCCTGATCACAAGGGCAAAGACGACATCCGTGTTACTGGGATTGTCCTTTGTCACTCTGGCGACCGCAGCCGCTATACTTTGGAAAATCGCCTCATAGTCCAGTATGGTTCGCTGACCCCAAGAGGCATGAATGTATCACACTCATACATATAGTTTCCTTTTGGTTGCTCCTTCCCTTTTGCATATCCTTCTCTACTGCACATATTTGGGTTCTTTGGTCTATCTTTCAATGCCATGCTATTTATAGTTCTCCTCTAGTCCCAATGAAACACTTCGGTTTCTCCTCTATACCTTTTTTCTGTGCACCTTACCCCTCATTTTTGGTTTTATTGTACCCCACTCTCAGACATCTCACTCTTACCGTCTTTTGAGCACCTGTCAGTCTACTGTTCTATTCTTTTTCCTTTGTGGTTGCACACTGACCCCTGTGTGAACTCCTCTGGTTCTGTGTGCATTTGCTCACATTTCTGCACATTTCTGCACATTCACGACAGCCACACTCAGGTTCCCATTTCCTTTTCATTTTGACCTCGGCCTGGCACACAGGATAGACATTTTTATTTTCTTTAACATATTTCGATTATTTTTGTTTTGGATGTTTCGTTATTAGTTTTACTTACATATCCGTGTGTGTGGTTTTTTTTTTTTTGTTCCTGCTGAAGGCCTATTGGGCCGAAACGTCGTTTAATCTGTGTCGTCCACTAATCACGTAAAGATTCTAACATACCATTTTTTTCTATTTTTTTAATTTTTCCTCACCATACGCTACATGGATGAAGGATACCATGCCTCGCCCCCGCTCCACACTCCATATTGTTTAGCTACTCTTTACAGCAATCCATTTGCACAAATGTGTGTTAAATTATCCCCTCTTAAGATGAAGATTTTCCAAGCTCATTTCGCTGCAAATCTCGCCCTTAAACCCGCCTGATCACATTGACTGACCAATGCAAAACAGCAAAGCGTTAACAATTCCAGAATGAACAGTGACAGACGAAACAAATCGATGTGAGGCCACTCAGTCTAGGGTGTGTCAAGACTGACAGCCGTGACTCATCGCACATTTATACTAGCAAACTTTCTGACAACGGGTAATGAACATGTATGAGGCACATCCTCACATTACATTAAAAACACGAAATGCATCATGGGGCGTGAATACGTAAAAATTGACACGTAAAATACAACATTGGAGTGTGGAGAAGTACCGTAGTGCCTTGTACTTCGGAACTGAATTCATCTCAGAAGTCCCTTCGAACTCTGAGATGTTGGAAGTACAAATCAGTTTTCCACATTATAATTAATGAGGAATTGAATTAATCCTTCCCGATCAAAACCAATTTCGATAAATTTAAACACTTTAATTTAAGGTAAAAACAACGTAATGAAATGCCATAAATAATAACTTTGAAACATGCCAACCTGAAATAAAATGGTTATGGTTATAGTTATGGAAAGACTCGGTATCACTGCAAACGAATTAAAATCCATAATTGCTCAACCGCCAGTGCCAGTGGAATCATCCGAATTACTAACTCATCTCCCAAACAAAGAAAGATAGCTATAGTCCCCATCATGGCAGTCTCAGCACACGCCAAAAGATATAAGGCGAAACCGCACAAAAAGTTAACACAGCCAGCTGTTCCCTGTCATACGATATCATCGTCCATCGTAAATAATTGGAATATCGAAACACGATCAAAACGGATGAACACACACAGCTCACAGTGTGCACAGAGCACTTAACTCAGTAGCTCCTGCAACAAACCGACTAAATAAAATACGCAAGTGCTGTATACAAAAATAATAATTGCTTTTGCTGTAAGCAAAGAGTGGTGATGGCTGACGTGGCTGATGGGGGATAAAGAAAAAGCTATTCCTTCAAACAAAATCATAAAAAACAGAACTTCTGGTGTTCTCTGTTCTGTCTCTTACCACTACTGTTTCAGCAATTCTGGTTCACTTCCCCTCTTTTCTACAGATCCGACACACACGTGCCACTTTCAAGCTTTGCGAAAAGCATATTTTTCACCATAATCGTCAAAAACGTTTCTATTAGGCTTCGTTAGTGGCTTCACAACATTCTTGGATGCTCTGGTTAATTAATGAGGGCATTACAGTCAAACACAGCAAAATTAAAGTAACCACACAAAAAAACACTGTAAAAAAAACTTGGGTACTCAACAGACTTCGTTCCCAGACAGCCGCTTGTTTTCACGAATATGGAGGCATCGTTCGAACCATGGATCATAATTCTCTCGAATTTAGCGTTCACTTTATGAAACCATCGAAGCTAAGGTCGTTAAAATACTAGGCTGACAAGGCTCTACTGTATTAAACTTTATCATAACATTTGGAAGTGTTAAGGTGGCCAGTGCTCACTTTTAAAGCTTTTTTTTTTTTAACTAGGTCGACCAGAGTGTGTTAGTTTTGAACCACAGCCACTTCATGGAAAAACCAGCGCGCTAACTACTGCACATCAGAGGCTGTCACTTATTTTTTAAAAAACTACTATCTGTGAACATCCAGTGCCTGGTCTGTGGTCCTATCTTAACTGTACCAGTCTTCTAGACTTATAAGATAGATACAGAAATATACCGAAGTATCAAGGTATGTCATCAAATATTAAAGCATATTGCTGGCAGCTGCTCCCCGCCCTCCTAGTTTTGTCCGCTTCTATCCTAGCTACACAGACATTCTAAACTAACATGAGACAGTTGAGACAGATGTATATGCTCAACGATCAGTCACGGGACAATAATAGTGAAAACTTCTAGCCACAGAAGTCGGGAAACACAACAATTGTACTGTTCAACTAATCGCCCTGTTTTCTTCCATATGGTCACGCTAACTTCTACTCTATTACAACTGTCGGAGTATGACTCTGAATATTTTACAATAATTAATGAAGGTGTAGAAACAACTTTACAGTGTCGAATAAAAACCTTCAGGGACAATCTCAGCGTTCCGGTGCCAACGGCACTCTTCATGGCAAACAAGCGAAACAAACCACAACACAAGAATATAATAAGTCACGATATCGGCTTGGCTGGCTCTCTGAAGCCTCGATCGTCATTCACTGATCGCTATCACATTAATACGATCATGAATCTATCATGTTTTATTTTACACCATTAAAAAGTCACCAAGAAAGGTCTCAGTCTGAACAGTAAGAAATCAGAAAAATGGTCATATCGAAGAAACAATCGTTATCATCATGCAGCATAAAAATGAACAGGACAAATCTAAAACAAGTGCAACGTTTCAAATACTTGGGCACAATAATAACATCAGATGGGAGATGCACCACTGAAATAATAAGCAGAATAGCTCAGGCCAAAATAGCATTTCAGAAAATGAAAATCATCGTATGCAACAAATGTATGTCAATAGAATGAGAAAGAGAGTTCATCGGTGCTATATAGAACCAATTCTGACTTATGGAAGCGAATCATGGACAGTAGACAAACAAATGAAAGGATGATTAGAGGTCACAGAGATGGGATTTCTCAGAAGAATGTTGAAAGTTCCATGGATAGCTAGGACCAACGAGGAAATTCTCAAAGTGGCCAACACAAAAAGGGAGCTTCTAAGAAACATCAGAAAGAAACAATAAACATTTTTCGGGCACACCATGAGAAGAGGAAAGTTGGGGTACTTCGTTACAATTGGTAAAATGCAGGGAAAGAGATATCGCGGACGACAAAGAGAGAAAATACTGAATAGCTTGGTGTCATGGCATGGAAAACAGTCAACAACAGAATTAGTACGTTGCACTGTGGGTAGAAGATTGTGGAAGGACAGGATCGCGTACACCAACCAGTATGGCATGTGGTGATGATGATGAAGATGATGATAAAAAAAAGTGTATCAAATGTTATGCTTTCTTTTTCTTCATTTCCTTATTAGGACATTGCACTGAACTGTTTCTTGCTCTTCAATTTGCAGTCAATATATTCATAACCATCTCATAGCAAATACGATTTCAATACAGTAAATATAAACACAAACAAACATATATGTAAACACACACATTTATATTTGCTAATTGCATTTTCAATTCCTCCAGCTTTACTGCTGCCCTACATAGCGATATGCTCATCACCTCATTTATCGGCTATGGCATTCATCTTCTATACCATTTATCTTTAAACTCTTGTTTTCTATTTTCATTTAATTTGCTATTCGGCGAATTCATTCTTTCCCTACCACACCCTAGAAGGGGGGGGGGGGGATAAAGAGAAGAGTAAAATAGCCAGAACAAAAACGTCACAAGTCTAATGTCATTAATGGGGGAAATGTTTGCTTCAAACGTTTTGGTGAAACATGTGGAGAACTATAGAAGTACTTGGCCATACATCAATTATGTTGCCATTCAACGGTTCAATGGGTAAGAACACCGGCCAACCGGTCAAAGAGTGCATGGGGCGGTAGTCTTCATTATTTACCAGTAGCAGTAGGGAACCTATCAAACATGCAGCAAAATGGTGAAAGCTCAATCAAATCCATTAACTAACATGCTAAAATGGCTACTGGGCATAAAAATACAATCGATTTCTTGCAACAGTGCCAGCCTGTTACGGGAAATTAGCGAATTACAAATATCCCTAAACAATAACGGAGATATGCAATGGGTGAATAATAGCAAACTATTCATTTTCTTTAACTTTTTTGATTTTGTTAAAGTTTATATTTGCAGCACTATCATTTCTGAAAATTGTGTTGCTTTGAACAGGGTTCCCCATTAAGGGTGCAAATATTTGAGTTTGTAAAGTAACTCCAGTGTATTATCTCTGAAAGCATCGTCCTGGCTGCAAGTCTCGAGGAACGTATCTTGTCCACGTGTGCACATTTGTCAACATCATCATCAACGTGGGCCATACCGGTTGGCGTAGGGGATCATGTCCTTCCACAATCTTCTATCTAGCGTGCATCATTTAAGTTTTATTGGTGACTGTTTTCCATGCCATGACACCAAGCTATCCAGTATTTTTTCTCTTTGTCTCCCGCGATCCAAGAAAGATGTAAGTATTCCAACTTTCCTCTTCTCATGATGTGCCCGAAAAATGTTGATCGTTTCTTTCTGATTTTGTTGTTGTTGTTGTTGTCAACATAGTATTTACACAAAGCAAAGGTTTCCCCCGTTGCCTTACTAGGTGTATGGATAATATGGTGTTAGTGACCACATTTTTCCACGACCACGGCACATTTGTGGGTGATATGGTCGGTATCACGCCAGACCGCATTTACTTCCAAGGAAAAGAAAACCTCTGGTATCCATTTTTAGAGGATGTGTGAACCCGGAACCGAAAGAAAATGCACCACTTCCGGCAATTAAACTCAGACCTTTCTGACATGGACTCTAGTGCACTGTCCACTCAGCCACCGACATGTGTCCCAAAGCAGTTTTAGGCTTCAATCCTAATAAGTTGAAAGGAAACACTGGCCAGCTAAAATGTGGCAACATTTTCACACGGCTTGTCCAGAAACCGCACCGACGACAGCCAGAAGAGCCGTCTTATTTTCACCTCATTGACACGTCTATAGCGAGTGTTCGACCGACAAACGGCCGTTAATGTCACAATTACATTTATTAGAGGTTCATATTTTGAGCTATTTGATCGATTATTCTGGGGAAAAAAAATCACTCTAAGAAGTTATCCAATTTTTTAAGAAATCTGTGGGTTTTACTCAATTTCTTGGAAAAAGGTAAGATAGATTTTATTTAATTTATGGATTTTAAAGAAATATCTCGATCTTACCGGGAACAAAAACAGAGCCCGCTTATTTGAGAAACGAACAGTGTAATTCTCTTTGTCTGTGGCTCTCTCATATTCACTTTAATCACAAACGTATGAAGCTGGTTGCCCATATTGAACCGTTTTCAAGCTAAAATGGCCGTCGTACCGCTGTGGAGAAAGCAACTGAGGCCACGACTCCTCTAATATTTTATCAAAATACATAAAATTACATTCCAGCTCAATGAGTTAAATGATTTGTACAACCAGCCACTATAACCAAGAGTATGCCAGTATGTAGTTTAAATAATTCGAGCAGTTACTAATAAATAAGCTTCGATGTCTATGGAAATTAAACCTACTGCAACCGTACAATGATATATATCGATCTTGCATGATATTACAATGTGTAAGAGAACTAGGTAGGCCCGGTCTGCTATCAGCTCCTAATTGTTATGACAACAGAGGAGCAACTAATAAGATGGTGTTCTAACTCTTTATTGAAACATATACAAGTAAAGCTAATAGGAGTCAGGTTTATCTAGTGCCTACTTAAAATCACTGCACTGCATCTTTATATTAAAAAAAATTGAACAGACTATAAAAGGTGTTAACAGCAAGACTATTTTTTTCATAACTTTCAATGTAAATAACTAATGTATTATGTAATTATGGTAATTTAGGACAGAGTTTGAAGGAACTATCTTAAATATCGTAAACTGCAGTCATCTTTATGTCGCAAATTATCAGCTTAAAGGTCAACCTAAAAGTTCGGTTCACGTCCTGGTCTCCTCAAGTTTTAAAATCACCGTCCGCCGTTGATGTGGTCACAAATATTCCTAAACATACTCATTGGAAACAACAACCTTATATTGACAACAGCCATCTTGAGCAATATTCCCACTGACGCTAATTTAGAACAATGAATTGACGGGTGACGGAGACTAACTAGCGAATAACATCAAATCGCATACCTGACTAACCTTGATCTAAAAAATGTTCTCAAGTTGAAGCGCAGTCATTTTGCACTTGCCTAATGACATATTTACCGCCTGTAGTTAAAAAAGAAATCATTGCAAGTCTTTATAATATTATCATTTTTTTGTTTAATTTTAAAATAACAAAAATACGCAAAAATGCAAACAAAGGGGCGTGGGAATTGAGAGTTTGAAGTCGCTTAGAGTCCTCCACCCCCCCCCCCCCAAAAAAAAAAAAATAAATAAATAAATCGAATTGTAAAAATGCAATCTGCAGTTTCGACGTTTAATAACGCAACATTGAGACCGGATAAACAGTCGGGTTTATGTCGATCTTATTTCCTGTGAAAGAGAGATGTTCAGAGTGTAGTGTGATTCATTACCTTACAGAGCATATGTTAAAAGAGAACACGGGAGAAGGACACGAGGGAGACTCAGGGTAATGTGGACACGCAACATCAAAGAAACGCTACAACAACATCAATTGACAATGATTGAAGCCGCCTAAAAAGGCGAGAACCAGTACTTTGCAACTTATTCGACACCCGAACAAGAGAAAGTGAAGAAAGAAGAAAAAGAAGTTATCCATTTCTTGTATGCGTAGATTTTTTTTCTATGGAAGATGAGAATAATTGCCACTTGCCAAGTGCAATCGCTACAAGATGTTCGGGTCACAGTTTTTATTTCGGTGTCAATTAGAAAACAAATTTGTTTGGACCTACCGTGATTTGAACCCGTTTCGTTTACCTCGACATAGATGTTAAATTTATTAATGCGCTCGCAGTGGTTGAATGGGAACAAGAGCTGCATTGCGCAGAAGTTGAAACTGAAACGGGCAGACCGCATGTATTTTTTTAATTGAAATTCATTGCGAAACCATAATTGCTCAGGACTTGACGATCTCATAGCTTTAAACTTATGGCTGTGTGTCTTGAATAATTCGAAGTACAACCAGCGACTGGTGGCTGAAAATGAGAACAGTAAACTCGGCGTTACTACAGCATATTTGAGCAGAACATAGTCGCTAATGTACGTTGATGCGACAGTCCATCTAGCTCTAGACCAGGGTGGGATCAACATAGAAAACATATACTGTATATGACAATCAGCCATAAAGCATGTTCGCACAAGCAACTTCTTCAGTACTCGACCAACTTCCCCAATTCTCTAGAAGCAAATGTTCAAAATACGTCACTAAAAGTAATTACTTGATAGATACATTAATACAAACATATCTAATGAATCCTAATAGAAATTTATTGTTGTACAATTGATGTATGGGTCTTGCAATCACTGTACTGCTTGAATTAACAACATAAATGATGACAGTACAGTTGGCCGGTTCTCAGTCAGGAGCAATTATAGGAGTGCTTTGGTAGTCTACCGGCTACGGGACTTTTAAATTTTTTAGCACTGTGACCTCCAGTGACCTCTGACTGATCTAACCTTTCAGCAGAGTCCCTTATGCACAAAATAAACATGAAACAAAAGACAAACGAGCTCTACCAAACCAGGCAGAACATAATAATTTAATGAGCTTCTGGATTAACGGGAACATGAGTAGTTTCCCAGCGGACAGTATTCACATTTCAAGAATGAGGTCGAAGACAAAGTGGATATCTTCTCATTTTAATTTGCTGGTCCTATATCCTTTTGAGTATTGCCTTTTGTTCTCGATTTTTTTTTCCATTTACATAACCCGTGACTGCATATAAAGCATTCATGTATAACCAGGCTGGAGAAGTTAGTAGTATCATGTATCACTTCGCATAAACATTAATTATAACATAACATTTGAATTAAATAATGACATATAAAAGTGATTATGGGAGCCGAGATAGCTCAGTGGTTAGTGAACTGGACTATAAAGGGCAAGTGGTAGGGTTCGATCCCAACCGACGGCTTACGGGTACCAGCCTTAAATGGGTACCGGATTTTTTTCTGGGAATGTACGGCGGCACAGACGTAATACCGACCACATTACCCCAAAAATCATGTGCCGATGGTCTGTAAAATTTATGGTCACTAACACCATATTCCCTATACGCCACTTGGCGTGACGGGGGCTCTTTACTTTTTTGTTTTTTAATAGAAAAGTGATTGTTTCTATTTTTGTAATAAATCCAAATTCACTGAACAGTGAACGTTTATTTGTATTTGCTGTTAGTGAAGAATCGACGCACAAACAAAAATATTGCAAATGTTGGTTCTTCTTCTTCTTATTAATAAATCATTAAATTAACAGGACGGCTTTGTTTTATCCTGTCCGTAGTTTCGATCATATCAAATAATCCAGAAGATATGAATAAACAGCTTCTGTAAAATAATTCAATTGAAGAAAACTAGCGAGAAAATGACATGTATGATTTGAAGGCAGGCTATAAGATATTGATGGTGTATCCTATCAAAAGCGTTGTTGTAGTCTTTGAAGCAGGCATATATTGGTTTGTTTACTTCTGTGCACTTTTCGATTAATGTCCTCATGCAGAATATGGTTGTTTTGTCCCACTGTTTTTCCTAAATCCAAATTGTTGGTCTACTAATTAAGCATTGATTTTTATTGTGAATCGTTCCTTGTATAACTTTTAGCAAGATCTTTGTTACATGGCTCATTAGGCTTAGTGTTCTAAAATCACTGCATTCAACTGCATCATTCTTTTTAGGCATTACAATTAAAGTTGATGTTTTTAGTTCATTTGGTATGTATCCTGTATGGCATATGTCGTTTCTCATGTCAGTGATCATTTCAATGCAAAAATCTTCTAGTGCCTGTATCATCTATATCTGTATGTTGCCAGGTCCTGTTGCTTTTCCCTTTTTCATAGTTTGTATAGCTTTTCCCAATAAACTACTCTACAGAGCTTATGGATACAACTACTGAATAGAGCATATAGGTACAAACAACCACTGAATAGAGTCTATAGATGCAAATACTGAATAGAGTCTATTATAGATACAACAACTGAATAGAGCCTATAGGTACAACTACTGAATAGAGTCTATTATAGATACAACAACTGAATAGAGCCTATAGATAGAACTACTGAATAGAGCTTATAGATAGAACTACTGAATAGAGCTTATAGGTACAACTACTGAATAGAGCCTATAGATAGAACTACTGAATAGAGCCTATAGATAGAACTACTGAATAGAGCTTATAGGTACAGCTACTGAATAGAGCCTATAGATAGAACTACTGAATAGAGCTTATAGGTACAACTACTGAATAGAGCTTATAGGTACAACTACTGAATAGAGCCTATAGATAGAACTACTGAATAGAGCTTATAGGTACAACTACTGAATAGAGCCTATAGATAGAACTACTGAATAGAGCCTATAGATAGAACTACTGAATAGAGCCTATAGATAGAACTACTGAACAGAGCTTATAGGTACAACTACTGAATAGAGCCTATAGATAGAACTACTGAATAGATTATATAGCTACAACCACTGAATAGAGCCTATAGGTACAACTACTGAATAGAGTCTATTATAGATACAACAACTGAATAGAGCATATATATATATATATATATATATATATATATATATATATATATATATATATATACAACTACTTAACAGAATATATAGATACAACTACTGTATAAAGCTATATATTATAAATATAATAATTTAACAGTCTATAGATACAACTACTTAACAGAGTCTGTAGATACAACTACATGGCAAAGCCATACGAGGACCTAACAAGGCCTATAGATACAACTACGGAGCAAAGTCTATAGATACAACAACTTAACAGAGCCTATAAATGCAACAACTTAACAGAGCCTATAGATACAATAACTTAACAGAGCCTATAGATACAACAACTTAATAGTGCCTATAGGTACAACTACGGAACAGAACTTATAGATACAACAACTTAACAAAGCCTATGGATACAACAACTTAACAGAGCATATAGATACAACTACAAAGTAAAGTCTATAGATACAACTGGATATCCTGTATGGGGTGGTACAAACCGATTATATTATCTTTGAAGATAAGAGAGCTAATCTTACTCGCTGTCATTTCCTTCCCCAAATCAATGAGCAGGGTAAACCTTACCTTTTTTTCAAATCTGAGTCGTATAAAGATCGTCAGACTGGTGATTGACTACGGTAATACTATCACCATCCTGACTAAGTGTATGACTAAGATGACTATGGTTTAAGTGTTTAGGGGACAAAGCAAAGAAATGCATATGAATGCGTAAAAAATGCGAAGCTGCAATAAAGCTAAATGTGAGGTAGAATTGAAAAAAGAAATTTAAAAAAAAATAGTATGGTAAAAGCTTTACGTAATTGATAGGACACACATTTGAATGGGGTTTAGGCTCAACATGCCTTCAGCAAGAACAACCAAACAACACACACACAGATATGTAACTGAATAAAACTAATCCTACATAGCTAACTAATAATGAAACATCCAAAACAAAATAATCGAAACTGGTTTAAGAAATGAAAAATGTCTTCCCTGTGTCGTGGACCGTGGTCAGAAGGAGACCAATCGAGTAAACCAGTAAACCGTCTAAACTAAAATATATTTATTATAGTAAACACGTAGGACCAAATACAAACATTTAGTAGCAGCGGTATTGTAGTGAGAGGTCAAGGCAAAGAAATACATAAAAATGCGAAGCTGCAGTAAAGCTAAATGTGAGGGAGAATTGAATTGAAAAAAATAGTAAAAATGGTATGGTAAAAGCTTTACGTAACTGATAGACGACACAAATTTGAACGACGTTGCGGCTCAATAGGCCTTCAGCAGGAACAAACAAAAAACTTCAGTAGGCTCTGTTAAGCTGCTGGAGAAAATAGTTGCCCGTGTCCTCACCTGTCACCTTGAACAGAAACATGCATTCCCACCCACACTCGGAGGTTATAGATATAACAAAGAGACATGGCTCAATGCGGCAGTCTTTGCCTATGACGTCTTCGAAGACTTCCACAGACGAGAGGAGACATGTGCTGCTGCTATAGATCTGGAGGATGCATACAACAGGGTACCATTCGAATATCTCATGTATATGCTCCTCAAACTGGCGGTGCACCCCTTCCTCATCCGATGGATAGCCGCGGCACTGTTTCAGAAGAAGGTGATACTCAGATGTGGAAGTTGGTCTTCCGAGCCAACATCCATTTGTCCAGGGCTGCCACAAGGCTCACCATTGTCACCAGTTCTATTTAACGTGTACACAATAACGATCACGGAACAACAGCTGGATGGGAGGGGAAGAACTATGACTTTTGCTTATGATATTCTGGTATATCGACAGGGAAGAGACAGACGGGGAATCGCCTCCACAATGCAAGACGAACTCGATCGCATTTCTTCCTGGTGTGGGGTTTCAGGTGCCTTGGTTAATCCTAATAAAGCATCAGTTTCATGGTTCTCCCTTAACAATCATATCGTTAATACGACCACACCGGTAGTACGAATGGGAGCTGATGAGGTGACCAGGGAGAAGTTGATGACATACCTCGGAGTTAAGTTTGATCGCAGCCTGTGTTTTCGGGACCACGTCAACCATGTGATAACAAAATCTCGGAAAGGATTAGCCGCCTTGAAAGTCATGGCAGCTGCCAACATCGAGCAGAGGCTACTTACTCTTCTATTCCAGGGATTAGTCCTCGCACCAATCGAGTACGCCCTGGCAATTCTTACTGTCAGTATGACTCAAATTGATAGGCTGGAGAAAATACAAAATGAAGCCATGCGCATTATCTTGGGATGTACAAGGGACACTCCCTGTGTAGCAATGAGGTATCTTCTTGACTTTCCAACTATGGATGACAGAATCAAGATCTGGAGAGCACGAGTATACATGAAGATTAGTACAGAATAAAGAGCATCCATTGCAACACGTGCACAACACAGGGAAAGTTGCCAGGCTAAAAAGAGGCAAATCATTGGTGGGCCGAGCAGAAGATGTCATCAAACAGGTCTGTGGGCTTACCAATATCAGCGTTGGTGAGGAGTGGATACCGGTGCCTACGTCGTTCAATGGGACTTTCTTGTGTATTGTCACACTCGACAGGAAAAGTAGGGAACAGAACCCGATCGTGGTTAATGCTGAGGTCAACGGTCTCGTCTGCAATAACACCGATGAGAAAGATGCAGTCATCTATACAGACGGATCTGTAAGACGACACCAAAGAAGTGCATGGGCATTTACAGCACGCTCGGCAGACAGAATAGTCAAAGAAGACAGTGGTGCATACGTCATGACCACGAGTAGTATGACAATGGAGGTGATGGCAGTGACCAAGGCATTCACATGGTTAGAGTCACAAGACTACACCCACGCATGCATACTGAGTGATTCGATGAGCATGATAAAAAAAAAGTGGAGGTGGGCTCTGTACGCATGCAATGGGTAGAGTCGTTGCAGAAATCAAAAATACGTAAGGTCACCTTTGTCTATGTCCCTGGACATGCAGGAGTACGGGGAAATGAAAGAGCGGACAGGTTGGCTAGCTGTGCTGTCGATGAGGACGGGCAACCAATGGATAGGGCGGACATCATCAATGCCCTCCGAGATGTGGGAAGAGCACAGGACTTAGACAAACACAGATCCACGTCACTTCTTCGGATGATGGAAATGGGAGTCTAGTGACTCGGGCAGATGGTGCTCGTAAACCTGGGAGGGCCGACCATCTAAGGGCAGAATCCCCCTACAGAAAAGATCATCTACTGCCTTGCAGAAAGATTGGGGACAATCAAAGGCTAAGGAAAGCAATCCTGAATAAAATGCTTGCTGAAATCGGATGCACTGGGCCACTTGCGCAGAACACAGTGCGACGTTTTAACGGGTGTTCAATCAGAGTGGATCTGGCAGACTCTAATTGTGATGTTCTGTCTGTGAGGGCGATCAACAAACTTAACCTGACAGCTAACTTCATGTGAGAGTCTGGAATCCTACTCTGATTGAGTCCTGATCGCAGAGAGAGAGAGAGAGAGAGAGAGAGAGAGAGAGAGAGAGAGAGATGGGCACAGCCAGAAATGAGAAATTAACTGGCCGTATAAGAAGACTTATAAACCAACTTAGAACTGGAGTCGTCAGTCGCTGGACACTGAGGGAATTGCTGAGGAGGGGATCTGAGCACCTATGGACATGTTCGGAGTGCAATGATGATGACCAGCAAATAACTCAATAACTCAATAAACAAACAACATACATACGTTTAACAAGTATGTATACAAATGGGCAGACTGATGTATTTCTACCGAGAAGCGAATCATTTTAAAATAAGTTATGGATACAGCAGGATGTTTTAGTACTATAGAGGGGGAAAGCATCCCACAGTTTCAGGGCACATCTTTAAAGCTAACTGAGGACATTGTTCTTCCTCGCTTACCCAACTCATCAAAACATATCTCCCCTATTTTTGTTTATCCGGCTAGATCGATCAGTGAGCGTCAAACTGCAATCGAAACTACGCTTACTTTATTGCCATGCCAGGAGGCTACCACTGAGCCACCTTCGCTCTCACTACAATGATGTGTATACTTAGTTTGTATTTATTTTTTTTATTTTTTATTAAAAAAATAGGCATGCATTATAAAAGTTCGCCTCGGGTGACGAGTACTTTCAACTTTGTTTCTGCAAGAGAGAAGACGATTGGCTGATCTTGCGGCTGGCAACGTTATCATGTCCAACAAATGATTGCAGCAATCAACCTTATGAGAGCTTTAATGCAGGCTTTCCATGGGGAAACTTATGTTGGACTAAAATAAAAGGATCAATAATGACAAAATGTTGGCATAAGCATCGATCAGGACAGCTCGATTCATACACGACGAGGTAGGTAATAATTTGTTTACATATGTGCATGTGTGTATATGGTGAGGGAGAGAGAGAGAGAGTTTCGGTGACAGAAAGAGAGAGAGAGAGAAAATAGGATGTGGTTAGTGATGTGGGTTTTTTATCCAAAATTTCATGGTTGGCTCCCCAAGCTGGGGAGGCCTATCCCATTTGTCTATAAAATGGGTACCTAATATGTAGAACAGGTCAAAGCAGCATTTTATCAAATGAATAACATCTTGTACAAAAAGTCTATATCAAATAGAAGTGAGAAAGAGAGTTCATCGATGCTGTATAGAGCAAATTCTGACCTATGGAAGTGAGACATGAACAGCAGACAAACAAATGAAAAAACTATTAGAGACCACACAGATGGGATTTTTCTGAAGAAAATTGATAGTTCCTCGGACAACTAAAAGGACCAACGAGGAAATTCTTAACGAAGTAGCAAAGTGAAGTACCCCCGTCACGCCAAGTGGCGTATAGGGGATATGGTGTTAGTGACCATAAATTTTACAGACCTTCGGCACATGATTTTTGGGGTAATGTGGTCGGTATTACGCCCGTGTCGCTTTACTTTCCCAGAAAAAAAACCGATACCCATTAAAGGCTGGGTGAACCGGAAGCCGTCGGTTGGAATCGAACCCTACCTCTTGTCCTTTGTAGTCCAGTTCACTAACCACTGAGCTATCACGGCTCCCTACATTCTTGACGAAGGGAACAGAAAAAGAGAGATCACAGAAAAAATCAGAAGAAAAAGAAACAAACGACATTGTTCAGGTGCATCATTAGAAGAAGGAAGATAGAATACTTGGTTAGAAGTGGCAAAAAGAAAAATAACAGGGAAAGAGATCGCGGACGACAAAGAGGGAAGTTACATAGATAGCTCGGCTACATACCCGGGTAAATATCTCTCTCTCTCTCTCTCTCTCTCTCTCTCTCTCTCTCTCTCTGCGATCAAGACTCAATCAGAGTAGGATTCCAGACTCTCTCATGAAGTCAGCTGTCTGTTTAAGTGATTCGATTGTCCCATATAGTTTCTCTTCCAGGGAGGTGGGTGTGGACCACATTGCTCTTCTCAGGTCTGTGTACTGGGGGCAATCCTGTAGGATATGTTTTGTAGTCATATTGTCCAGTGTACAGTGACATAAGCTGGTTGTACCTATTTTGAATTTGGTGAACATGTGATTTCTCATTCTATTGTGGCCAGTGCGTAGGCGAAGTATGATGACTTCATCCCTCCTTGATAGTTGGTGGTATCCGTCCCTCTCGTTATGCTTTGGGTATTCTCGTTTCCATTTTTCGTGGTACTGGCCTTTGAGGATGGATTTGGCTTCATCATAACTGAGCGGATGGTTCTCTTGTGGTAATCTCCCTCCCTCTTTAGCTAATTTGTCTGCGCGTTCGTTCCCGGGTATATTACAGTGTGATGGTACCACTGAATGACTACTCTCTGGAAGTTATTGCATAGTTGGTCCAGGGCTGTTCTCAAGTCAGCTAGTTCATTGTTCTTGGGGCTTTTTAGAGCTGATAGTACTGACAGTGCATCAGTCAGAATCACCAATTTATTGTGCATGTTAATTTTGTGTTGAGTAGCCAGTGTTGCAGCATCTCTGAGGGCCTCAGATTCTGCTTTAAAGTTGTTTGAGAATTTCCCAGTAGCTATTGATTTGGTGATCTCGTCCGGGTTATTCAGCGTCAATAAATAGGTAAATATATAAATATATATAATACAATATGAATATATATTATAGAATATATATGATACACTGAGAACAGAGAATTACGGAAGGACATGATCGTCTACGCCAATCGATATGTCACGTGGTGATTACGAATATGTAGAATTAATGAATGTATGACGACATGGTATAACGCATTGAAGGACTCATTGGGTAGATGAAACTGACCAAGCAATAAATGTCAATAAAACATTATGGGAAAGCTCTTTTTTTATGTTTGATTTTTTGTCTGTCCACTCTCTGTCTCTGTTTGCCTGTCCGTCTCTCAATCCGTTCATTTATATACACTTAGGTGCAGCGCCGCTTTTACCATTAGCGAATCTAGGTAATCGCCAATGGGCGTTGAGATACAGGGTTGCCAGCCTTACTTATAAACAGAGAAAGGAAACATCGTTAAATCTTTTCGATTTCCTCCTAACTGTATCAAAATACTGTTTAAAATAATATTCAGTATTTTCTTTTTACCAGATAGCTTAAGAAAGAGAATGGCTTAGCAGAAGGTCAACAACAGGAATTATAAATAAATAACTGTTGAGATCGAAAGTTGTGGCGAGACATGATCAACTTCGCCAGCAGGCCCGGTACTTGATGATGATGATGATTTACTTTTAAATTACAAATAAATATTATTTAATTGCACTGTATATATATATATATATATATATATATATATAGAGAGAGAGAGAGAGAGAGAGAGAGAGAAAGAGAGATAAAGAGAGATAAAGAGAGAGAGGTCTATATACATATAAGATTATATATACATATATATATATATATATAGAGAGAGAGAGACACGCATATATATATATATATATGTAATATAGAGAGAGAAAGAGTGAGAGAGAGAGAGAGAAAGAGAAAGATAGAGAGATAGAGAGTGAGTGAGAAAAAGAAAGATAGAGAGAGAGAGAGAACCACAATGTATAGGAGTGCCTAATTTGTCTTTGCCTTGGGACATTACAGACGCTTGCGCCGGCCCTGAACAAATTGAAGAAGATAACAACTTAAGGCACACAACTAGCGATATCCTGAAGCAACAACTTATATCATTTGGAACTCCTCTCTACAACACCTCAACATGGAAACAAAAGAAAATTGATGAAGAAAAGAAAAAGAAGATAACGGGAGTGAGAAAAGTGAATTTTCGATAATAAGTTTTAAACGCGAGCTGAGCGACCTGCGGTAGCCATGATGCAATCAACAACCTACAGCTGATCAAGTCTTCACAGCACATCCGAGATGGAATCCCGTCGTAAAAAGTGTGAATCTAAGGGACTGGCTAACGGTGTGATAATTGTCATAGTTACTTCAATAGTGGGTTCGGTTGATATAGAAGACCTAGTATTGCTGTAGTGGGGTATGTTGATATAGAAGACCTAGTATTGCTGTAGTGGGTAATGTTGATATAGAATACCTAGTATTGCTGTAGTGGGTTATGCTGATATAGAAGACCTAGTATTTCTGTAGTGGGTTATGTTGATATAGAAGACCTAGTATTGCTGTAGTGGGTTATGTTGATATAGAAGACCGAGTATTGCTGTAGTGGGTTATGTTGATATAGAAGACCTAGTATTGCTGTAGTGGGTTATGTTGATATAGAAGACCTAGTATTGTAGTAGTAGGATATGTTGATATAGAAGACCTAGTATTGATGCAGTGGGTTCTGTTGACACACAAACGCAGTCTTGCAGTAGTGGGTTCTGTTGATATAAAGACCTAGTACTACGGCCAAACCAATATATGCCTGCTTCATAGACTACACCAAAGCTTTTGATAGAGTACACCACAAACAACTTATAGAATGCCTAAAAGAGATACATCTAGATGACATAGACATACGACTAATATGTAATCTATACTGGGAGCAAACAGCAATAATAAAATATAACAAAGAGAACTCTACATCCATTGATATAAAAAGGGGAGTAAGACAGGGATGCATCCTATCACCAAGCTTGTTCAATCTATCTATCTATTGACCTTTCGAGCCGTTGCCGGCCCCATAGGGCGTAGACCAAGATACACCTTCTCATATCTGAATTTTTGTTCTAGCAGTTTTCTTTTACAGTCTTTAATAGATACAGTAATGCGTGAAGAACAGGCTGGGTTTAGAAAAGGGAGAAGCTGTCTTGACCACATTTTCACTCTACGACTTATATTGGAGGAACATATTGAAAAGCAAAAACCTTTTGTACTTAACTTCATCGACTTCAAAAAAGCATTTGATAGTATTCATAGAGATTCTTTGTGGAAAATTCTGAAGCAATATGGTTTACCATCAAAAATCATAAATATTATCAAAGACATGTATGATGGTTACACATGTGCTGTTCGAACAGAGGAAGGACTGAGCGAATGTTTCCCAATAGAAACTGGGGTTAAACAAGGATGTATTTTATCGCCCTTATTATTTGGAATTGTTATGGACTTCATAATGAAGAAATGCTGCACTGGTAATAAAGGCATCGAATGGATACAAGGAGACCATTTGGAGGACCTCGACTTTGCTGATGACATAGTTCTCATCAGCAGTCAGATAAAAACGATGCAGGAAAACACAAATGAACTATCATCAATAGCCAGCAAAATTGGGCTTGAGGTCAATCATGAAAAGACTAAAGTCATGAAAAGTTTAATTCCAACAAGTGACAAAATATACATGGAAAACAAACCAGTAGAAGAGATCGATCACTTTATCTATCTTGGAAGTCACATTGATCGAGAAGGGGATACGAGCAAAGAAATTAGAATCAGACTGGCTAAAGCAGCAATGTCTTTCAGAAGCCTTGAAAAGTTGTGGAAATCAAAACTCATTAGCACAAACACAAAACTTAGGCTATTCAAATCAAATGTACTATCAACCCTTACGTATGCGTGTGAAAGCTGGAAAACAACAAGAGATATAGAAACAAAGTTGAACGCATTCGAAAATAAATGTCTAAGGAAAATACTTGGTATAGAATGGAACGAATTCAAAACAAACGAGGAAATTAGAGAAATCGCCAATCAACCACTAATATCTTCAGTAATAAAGAAAAGACGATGGTCATACGTTGGACATGTGATGAGAAGAGATAATAATCGAATAGCAAAGCAAGCCCTCATATGGGAAACAACAGGTAAAAGAAAAAGAGGAAGACCCAGGGAGACACTGAGAAGAACATTGATGAGAGAGGCAAGAGCAGCAGGAATCGGCTCCCTCAATGAGATAGAACTGCTTGCACAGAACAGAGACAGATGGCGAGATTTAATAAAATATCTTTAAAAGAAAACTGCTAGAACAAAAATTCATATAGGAGAAGGTGTATCTTGGTCTACGCCCTATGGGCCGGTTACGGCTCGAAAGGTCAATAGATAGTTTTCTTTTAAAGATATTTTATCAAATCTCGCCATTTGTCTCTGTTCTGTGCAAGCAGCTCTATCTCATTGAGGGAGCCGAATCCTGTTGCTCTTGCCTCTCTCATCAATGTTCTTCTCAGTGTCTCCCTGGGTCTTCCTCTTTTTCTCTTTCCTGTTGTTTCCCATATGAGGGCCTGTTCAATCTATACACTGAGCAAATCTTTAAAAACATCATAGCGATGCCAGGCCTACAAATTAATGGAAAGATAAGATAATCAATAACCTAAGATATACTGATGAAACTGTACTACTAGCAGAAAATCCTAACGATCTACAACAATTACTTAATGAAATAAACATGACAAGTAAAAAATATGAACTAGATATGAATATCAAAAAGACTAAAACTATGATCATAAACAAAGATAATATTCAAAACCCACAAGTGGATATCAAAATTGAAGGAATAGACCTGGAGACAGTTCAGAACTACAACTACTTTGGACATACTATATATATAACTAGTGATGGAAAATGTACAACTGAAATAAACAAAAGAATAGGAATGGCAAAAAGTAATTTTAACGTCATGAAAAACAAACTAAAATCAAAACAAATAACACCAGAGCTAAAACTAAGAATAACAAAATGTTACATTTTCTCAATATTCCTATATGGTGCAGAAACATGGACATTAGACAAGAAAACAGAACAGAGAATTGAAGCCTTTGAAATGTGGGTATATAGAAGAATAGGTAGAGTTGGATGGAAGAAAAAGAAAACAAACGATGAAGTCTTAAAACAACTAAAAATGAAAAGAGAACTACTAAGCACAATTCAAAGAAGACAAATGCGATTTTTGGGCCATGTTAAAAGACGCAACAGCCTACTAAAAGTAATCCTGGAGGGGAAAATATAGGGTAAAAGAGGAAGAGGCAGACCAAGACTATCATGGACGAGTAACATCAAAAGATGGACAAATCAGCCTATGACAACCTGCACCATCAAAGCAAGAGAAGTTGATCCATGGTAGCCAACCTTCGTTGCGGAGACGGCACTCTATGATGATGATGATGATGATGATGCTGATTACGGTATTGGGTTCTGCTGATATAGAACATCTAGTATTGCAGTAGTGGATTCTGATGATATAGAACATCTAGTATTGCAGTAGTGGATTCTGATGATATAGAAGATCTAGTATTGTAGTAGTGGATCTGATGATATTGAAGACCTGGTATTGCTGTAGTGGATTCTGATGATATAGAACACCTGGTATTGCTGTAGTGGATTCTGATGATATAGAAGACCTGGTATTGCTGTAGTGGATTCTGATGATATTGAAGACCTGGTATTGCTGTAGTGGATTCTGATGATATAGAAGACCTGGTATTGCTGTAGTGGATTCTGATGATATAGAAGACCTGGTATTGCAGTAGTGGATTCTGATGATATTGAAGACCTGGTATTGCTGTAGTGGATTCTGTGATATAGAAGACCTGGTATTGCAGTAGTGGATTCTGATGATATTGAAGACCTGGTAATGCTGTAGTGGGTTCTGTTGATATAAGAGACCTGGTATTGCTGTAGTTGGTTATGTTGATATAAGAGACCTAGTTTTGCAGTAGTGGGTTCTGTTGATATAAGAGACCTAGTATTGCTGTAGTGGGTTCTGTTGATATAAGAGACCTAGTATTGCTGTAGTGGGTTATGTTGATATAAGAGACCTAGTATTGCAGTAGTGGGTTCTGTTGATATAAGAGACCTAGTATTGCTGTATTGGGTTCTGTTGATATAAGAGACCTAGTATTGCAGTAGTGGGTTCTGTTGATATAAGAGACCTAGTATTGCTGTAGTGGGTTCTGTTGATATAAGAGACCTAGTATTGCAGTAGTGGGTTATGTTGAAATAAGAGACCTAGTATTGCAGTAGTGGGTTCTGTTGATATAAGAGACCTGGTATTGCTATAGTGGGTTTTGTTGATATAAGAGACCTAGTATTGCTGTAGTGGGTTCTGTTGATATAAGAGACCTTGTATTGCATTAGTGGGTTCTTTTGATAAGGAAGATCTAATATTGAAGTAATGGGTTATGTTGATATGGAAGAGCCAGTATTGCAGTGGCAGGTTATGTTGATATACAAGACCTAGTATCGCAGTGGCAGCTTATGTTGATATACAAGACCTAGTATCGCAGTGGCAGCTTATGTTGATATACAAGACCTAGTATCGCAGTGGCAGGTTATGTTGGTATACAAGACCTAGTATCGCAGTGGCAGGTTATGTTGATATACAAGACCTAGTATCGCAGTACCTCTATAATGGACGAGATGCAGCCTCTCAAGCAGAAGCTGGAAATTTATTTTTTTCAACCATTGCTGCCAAAAATATAACCACTGCTGTCAACCACTAGCCACTGCTGCCAACCACTAACTAATTCTGCCAACCACTAACTACTGCTGCCAACCACTAACCACTGCTGCCAAAAAAATAACCACTGCTGTCAACCACTAACTACTGCTGCCAAAAAAATAACCACTGCTGTCAACCACTAACCACTGCTGCCAAAAAAATTACCACTGCTGTCAACCACTAACCACTGCTGCCAAAAAATAATCACTACTGTCAACCACTAACTACTGCTGCCAAAAAAATAACCACTGCTGCCAACCACTAACCATTGCTGCCAAAAAAATAACCACTGCTGTCAACCACTAACTACTGCTGCCAACCACTAACTACTGCTGCCAACCACTAGCCATTGATGCCAACCACTAACCACTGCTGCCAACTATTAACCACTGCTATCAACCACTAACCAATGCTGCCAAAAAACTAACCACCGTTCACAAGCACTAACTACTGCTGTCAACCACTAACTACTGCTGCCAACCACTAACCATTGCTGCCAACCACTAACCATTGCTGCCAACCACTAACCACTGCTGCCAACCATTAACCACTGCTGTCAACCACTAACCACTGCTGCCAAAAAACTAACCACTGTTGACAAGCACTAACTACTGTTGTCAACCACTAACCACTGCTGCCAACCATTAACCACTGCTGTCAACCACTAACCACTGCTGTCGACCATTAACCACTGGTGTATCACCTTTTTTTTGGTCTAAGAATGAACGGCTAGCGCAGACCTTGTGGTATTAAGATCATTATCATCATGTCATTGCTCAATAACGTACAAGAAATCGGTCCTTCCAGGACGTATCTGAGATTTGATATTGGTGGCCATATTTGTCAATGACAAACGGCATAATTCATGGGCGATGTGGTCAGTATCACGCCAAGTTTCCCCTCTTTCTCAGAAAAAAGAAATAACCATCTAAAACTTGGTAAATCTGGAAGCCGTATATTATTGGCAAATTACAACATGAAAATCAACATCAACAAAATAGAAGTTATAAATGTCGCAAAAAATAAACAGAACATCAACATAACTATAGAAGGCAGACAACTAAAACAAGTAGACAAATTCAAATACCTAGGACGTTTAGTGACAAACGACAATTCACAAACAGCAGAGATAGACTCAAAATGCATCAAAGCTTGCCAAATCATTGAACAGCTATCACCACTATTGTCCAACAAGGAAATAACTCTAGAGGCAAAACGGGCACTCTACAACACAATCTGCATCCCAACGTTGTACTACCAATACCAGACCTGGACATTAGATGCAAGAACAATAAGGAACATAACCTCCACTGAGATTAAATATGTCAGACGAATGACAGGAAACAGTCTGAGAGATAAGATCAGAAATGAAAATTTGCGAAAAAAAAACTAGAAATTAATCCCCGCCATAGAATATATCATCATGAGAAGAGGAAAGTTGGAATACTTGGTTACAACTGGCAAAATAAAAGGAAAGAGAGATCGCGGACGACAAAGAGAGAAAATACTGGATAGCTTGGTGTCATGGCATGGAAAACAGTCAACAATAGAACTGATACGATGCACTGTAGATAGAAGATTGTGGAGGGACATGATCGCCTACGCCAACCGGCAGGGTACATGATGATGATGATGATAGAATATATAAAGAAACAACAGATAAAATGGTTTGGCCACGTGACAAGGCAGAAAGATCAAAACACAACACAACGAGCCTTCAATAAACGTTGTGGGAATACCAGACCCAAGAGTCGACCGCGAAAAAGATGGACCGATGGAATATTAGAAGCACTAGGAAACATAACAGCAGCAGAGGCGAACAGAAGAGCAACTGACCGCAAATTATATCTCCAATCGACGCTGAAAGGCAAATGAGGAAGGAAAGAAGAAGAAGAAATATTTTTTTGGAGAAGACAGGGAGAAGCAAATGGAATGATCTTAAAAGAATGACATGAAACAGAACGGCTTGTAAATTGTTTGTTGAAGACCTATGCTCCACAGGGAGCTTAAAGGTAGTAGAAGATACCTAGAATCCCTCGATTGTGATTAAACTCGACCCCTTGTCTTAAGTAGCCCAGTTAGCTAACCGCTGTCCCCACCACTCACGCATTTAAAGAATTAGATGATTCGCCCTCTCTCTTACACTTTCTTTCTCCCTTTCACTTTCGTACATCACTCTTCAGTCTCTCTAATTATCGAAGTGAATAGAAAGTAGTTTGCCCTATCCTTGTATTTCTCCGATGACGCGTGAATCTGTCGCTAACACCTGTTATCTGATCTAGCGCTAATAACATGTCAAGCCTGCTCCGGGAAGCCAACCAAGGGTAAGTTAACCAGAAGTTAGTCCGTGAGTCAAGTGAGCTGGGGTATCAGGCCGGAGTTTTGTACTCTAATTAATGGAACTTTAGAAATACAAATTCTGTAGAGGATTGCATTAGGGGGACGCTTCTTGTATTATGCAGTGAACGTTTGAGGAATGCATCATGTTATTATTTTCTTAAAATGAAGATCACCTACTTTATGGACAATTATTATTTGTCAGCAGTTTATTCCTACAAACTTCCGGATTTGATGTGCACCATCATGCACTTGAAAACAAGTTTGTTTTCAATCGACTAATTCTTGTCAACAACTTAATTATTTAGTTTCTACGTCTACTCGCTCTGTCCTTTTAGAGCAAAGATAAATAACTGCATCTTCGAGACAAGTCAGCTTATCAACAGAATGTCAAGATCCTATTTCTTCAGAGTGTGTGCATCCCAGGTCTTCTGCGTCTGTTAGCGCGCCCCGTGTCCTATTGATTTCATTTTGTCCGGTCTGTTCCCTTGTTTTCTCACAACGCCGATGTTTCTGACTGTGCTGAACGTTCAGGCTATTTCTATTTTAGTACAGACAACATGGCAACTTCAAAACAGATCATCGTCAGGTGGTGTGTCTCTTGCAGAATGTTACATTCATCAGAGATCATCTGAAAGAATCTCTGTTTCTAGCCAGATCTTCCACTTCTTTTGTTGTTATGTTCAAGGTTTTTTTGATGTTTTAAAACCTGTCTTCTTATTGATCTGCTCGTTTCATTTTCCTAAAACCATGCCTTCTATTACTATTCTTTCCAGCCCACTGTATCTTTTGACGTGACCGCTGTATTTTAATTTCCTCTCAGATCTTTATAAACCAGTTATTGTTAATGTTTAGGTCTTTTAATATTCCTCATTTCTCTGTTTTATTATCAAAGATCTCCTAAGGATTTTTCTGAACCATTTTGTTTGAATGAACAAATTGTCTTCATTGTTGTTTGCGAGATTGTACATGATTCACAATCACAATTTGCTATTGTATTGCGAAGACTCGCGCCCTCGGCAATTTATATTTTCCTACCTTGCTGGTATTAAGCCGCTTGTTCTCCGTGGCTTTTAATTTCTGTTTTGCTATTGCTAATATTATTTTGATATCCTTATAATAGTCTTCATTGTTAGTTACAACAAATCTCAGATGTTTATGGTTTGCAACAGTTTCTTCACGTTTTTTTTTTTCGTTGATGATTATTGTGTTGGCTTTATGCTTCGCCGGTGGACACTCAAAACAGATGTTTTCTATTGTTTTCAAATTTGTTGAACTCAGCGTTTTCTCTTAACTGTACTCACTTCTTAGACCACATTGCTCTTAGACTTAGCAGTAACCTACAGTGCTAGCAATGCTGAACTTCGCTAAAGCTTTGTTTAATTACTTGGTCGGGAAACTCTTGTGACCTCTGTGACAGTCACCACTAAGTATTCATTCTTTCTTAACAAATAAAGTAATTCTTGGGGTTTCTCACACTGATCGATGGGGGAAATAACAGCGGGATTCTCACCATATATACGTACACACAATGTTCCCGCGAAACATTTCTTTCATGAAACATTATTTATGTTACACATATATATTATGTAATGTATATTTGTTTGTTAAAACCTATCTTTACGACACATATTACAACATTTCGGGGGGGGGGGGGGGGTATGCGATAGAACCAGAGGGAAAAAGGCCGCTACGTCAAAGCAGTCGCCACGACGTGTGAGACTCAGGATTTTCAATTCACCCCCGATAGAAAAAATCCTTTCTGTCTACCGCGGGTTCCGAACACCGTACGCCGGCTTTTCAGCCAGTGAAACAGTGGTTTCAGCCGCACGGCCACGCGCACCTCCTATGCATGTGTTTGTGTATGTATCCAAATACTTTAATAATAGTCTGTAGTAATAATAATATAATAATCAATTAAAGTGAGCCAGAGATTGCTACCTATAAAGTCATTAACGCTGTGATTACAACAAGATCAGATTCTAAATAGAACATAAGGACATACAAGATTTTTCTTTTTTAAATCAACAAACTCGAACAAACGCAGGAACGTTATAAAGAGCATACAGGAATAACAAGTTAATAACAGAAGATTCATGCGTAAAACATCAGTAAGCTCTCTGTCAATAAAGAATAATATTTGACGTAGAACATCAGTAAGTTCTCTGTCAATAAAGAATAATATTTGACGTAAAACACCAGTAAGCTCTCTGTCAATAAAGACTAATATTTGACGTAAAACACCAGTAAGCTCTCTGTCAATAAAGAATAATATTTGACGTAAAACACCAGTAAGCTCTCTGTCAATAAAGAATAATAATTGACGTAAAACATCAGTAAGCTCTCTGTCAATAAAGAATAATATTTAACGTAAAACATCAGTGAGCTCTCTGTCAATAAAGAATAATATTTGACGTAAAACATCAGTGAGCTCTCTATCAATAAAGAATAATATTTGACGTAAAACATCAGTAAGCTCTCTGTCAATAAAGAATAATATTTGACGTAAAACATCAGTAAGCTCTCTGTCAATAAAGAATAATATTTGACGTAAAACATCAGTAAGCTCTCTGTCAATAAAGAATAATATTTGACGTAAAACATCTATAAGCTCTCTGTCAATAAAGAATAACATTTGACGTAAAACATCAGTAAGCTCTCTGTCAATAAAGAATAATATTTGACGTAAAACATCAGTAAGCTCTCTGTCAATAAAGAATAATATTTGACGTAAAACATCTGTAAGCTCTCTGTCAATAAAGAATAATATTTGACGTAAATAAACGTCGGTGAGCTCTCTGTCAATAAAGAATAATATTTGATTTAAATCATCAGTAAGCTCTCTGTCAATAAAGAATAATATTTGACGTAAAACACCAGTAAGCTCTCTGTCAATAAAGAATAATATTTGACGTAAAACATCAGTAAGCTCTCTGTCAATAAAGAATAATATTTGACGTAAACACCAGTAAGCTCTCTGTCAATAAAGAATAATATTTGACGTAAATCATCAGTGAGCTCTCTGTCAATAAAGAATAATATTTGACGTAAATCATCAGTGAGCTCTCTGTCAATAAAGAATAATATTTGACGTTAAACATCAGTGAGCTCTCTGTCAATAAAGAATAATATTTGACGTAAAACATCAGTAAGCTCTCTGTCAATAAAGAATAATATTTGACGTAAAACATCAGTAAGCTCTCTGTCAATAAAGAATAATATTTGACGTAAAACATCAGTGAGCTCTCTGTCAATAAAGAATAATATTTGACGTAAATCATCAGTGAGCTCTCTGTCAATAAAGAATAATATTTGACGTAAATCATCAGTGAGCTCTCTGTCAATAAAGAATAATATTTGACGTAAATCATCAGTGAGCTCTCTGTCAATAAAGAATAATATTTGACGTAAATCATCAGTGAGCTCTCTGTCAATAAAGAATATTATTTGACGTAAACACCAGTAAGCTCTCTGTCAATAAAGAGTAATATTTGACGTAAATCATCAGTGAGCTCTCTGTCAATAAAGAATAATATTTGACGTAAATCATCAGTGAGCTCTCTGTCAATAAAGAATAATATTTGACGTAAAACACCAGTGAGCTCTCTGTCAATAAAGAATAATATTTGACATAAAACATCAGTAAGATCTCTGTCAATAAAGAATAATATTTGACGTAAATCATCAGTAAGCTCTCTGTCAATAAAGAATAATATTTGACGTAAATCATCAGTAAGCTCTCTGTCAATAAAGAATAATATTTGACGTAAATCATCAGTGAGCTCTCTGTCAATAAAGAATAATATTTGACGTAAATCATCAGTGAGCTCTCTGTCAATAAAGAATAATATTTGACGTAAAACATCAGTAAGCTCTCTGTCAATAAATAATAATATTTGACGTAAAACATCAGCAAGCTCTCTGTCAATAAAGAATAATATTTGACGTAAAACATCAGTAAGCTCTCTGTCAATAAAGAATAATATTTGACGTAAAACATCAGTAAGCTCTCTGTCAATAAAGAATAATATTTGACGTAAAACATCCGTGAGCTCTCTGTAAATAAAGAATTATATTTGACGTAAAACATCAGTAAGCTCTCTGTCAATAAAGAATAATATTTGACGTAAAACATCAGTGAGCTCTCTGTCAATAAAGAATAATATTTGTTTTAAAACATCAGTGAGCTCTCTGTCAATAAAGAATAATATTTGATTTAAAACATCAGTGAGCTCTCTGTCAATAAAGAATAATAGTTGACGTAAAACATCATTAAGCTCTCTGTCAATAAAGAATAATATTTGACGTAAAACACCAGTGAGCTCTCTGTCAATAAAGAATAATATTTGATTTAAAACATCAGTGAGCTCTCTGTCAATAAAGAATAATATTTGACGTAAAACATCAGTGAGCTCTCTGTCAATAAAGAATAATATTTGATTTAAAACATCAGTGAGCTCTCTGACAATAAAGAATAATATTTGACGTAAAACACCAGTGAGCTCTCTGTCAATAAAGAATAATATTTGACGTAAAACATCAGTGAGCTCTCTGTCAATAAAGAATAATATTTGACGTAAAACATCAGTAAGCTCTCTGTCAATAAAGAATAATATTTGACGTAAAACATCAGTGAGCTCTCTGTCAATAAAGAATAATATTTGACGTAAAACATCAGTAAGCTCTCTGTCAATAAAGAATAATATTTGACGTAAAACATCAGTGAGCTCTCTGTCAATAAAGAATAATATTTGACGTAAAACATCAGTGAGCTCTCTGTCAATAAAGAATAATATTTGACGTAAAACATCAGTAAGCTCTCTGTCAATAAAGAATAATAGTTGATTTAAAACTTCAGTGAGCTCTCTTTCAATAAAGAATAATATTTGACGTAAAACACCAGTGAGCTCTTTGTCAATAAAGAATAATATTTGATGTAAAACATCAGTAAGCTCTCTGTCAATAAAGAATAATATTTGACGTAAAACATCAGTAAGCTCTCTGTCAATAAAGAATAATATTTGACGTAAAACATCAGTGAGCTCTCTGTCAATAAAGAATAATATTTGACGTAAAACATCAGTGAGCTCTCTGTCAATAAAGAATAATATTTGACGTAAATCATCAGTAAGCTCTCTGTCAATAAAGAATAATATTTGACGTAAAACACCAGTGAGCTCTCTGTCAATAAAGAATAATATTTGACGTAAAACATCAGTAAGCTCTCTGTCAATAAAGAATAATATTTGACGTAAATAATCAGTGAGCTCTCTGTCAATAAAGAATAATATTTGACGTAAAACATCAGTAAGCTCTCTGTCAATAAAGAATAATATTTGACGTAAATCATCAGTGAGATCTCTGTCAATAAAGAATAATATTTGACGTAAATCATCAGTGAGCTCTCTGTTAATAAAGAATAATATTTGATTTAAAACATCAGTGAGCTCTCTGTCAATAAAGAATAATATTTGATTTAAAACATCAGTGAGCTCTCTGTCAATAAAGAATAATATTTGATTTAAAACATCAGTGAGCTCTCTGTCAATAAAGAATAATATTTGATTTAAAACATCAGTGAGCTCTCTGTCAATAAAGAATAATATTTGATTTAATACATCAGTGAGCTCTCTGTCAATAAAGAATAATATTTGACGCAAAACACCAGTGAGCTCTCTGTCAATAAAGAATAATATTTGACGTAAATCATCAGTGAGCTCTCTGTCAATAAAGAATAATATTTGACGCAAATCATCAGTGAGCTCTCTGTCAATAAAGAATAATATTTGATTTAAAACATCAGTGAGCTCTTTTTCAATAAAGAATAATATTTGACGTAAATCATCAGTGAGATCTCTGTCAATAAAGAATAATATTTGACGTAAATCATCAGTGAGCTCTCTGTCAATAAAGAATAATATTTGACGTAAAACTTCAGTGAGCTCTCTGTCAATAAAGAATAATATTTGACGTAAAACATCAGTGAGCTCTCTGTCAATAAAGAATAATATTTGACGTAAAACATCAGTAACTCTCTGTCAATAAAGAATAATATTTGACGTAAAACATCAGTAAGCTATCTGTCAATAAAGAATAATATTTGACGTAAATCATCAGTGAGCTCTCTGTCAATAAAGAATAATATTTGACGTAAATCATCAGTAAGCTCTCTGTCAATAAAGAATCATATTTGACGCAAAACACCAGTGAGCTCTCTGTCAATAAAGAATAATATTTGATTTAAAACATCAGTAAGCTCTCTGTCAATAAAGAATAATATTTGACGTAAAACATCAGTAAGCTCTCTGTCAATAAAGAATAATATTTGACGTAAAACATCAGTGAGCTCTCTGTCAATAGAGAATAATTTTTGACGTAAAACATCAGTGAGCTCTCTGTCAATAAAGAATAATATTTGACGTAAATCATCAGTAAGCTCTCTGTCAATAAAGAATAATATTTGACGTAAAACACCAGTGAGCTCTCTGTCAATAAAGAATAATATTAGATTTAAAACATCAGTGAGCTCTCTGTCAATAAAGAATAATATTTGATTTAAAACATCAGTGAGCTCTCTGTCAATAAAGAATAATATTTGATTTAAAACATCAGTGAGCTCTCTGTCAATAAAGAATAATATTTGATTTAAAACATCAGTGAGCTCTCTGTCAATAAAGAATAATATTTGACGTAAAACATCAGTAAGCTCTCTGTCAATAAAGAATAATATTTGACGTAAAACATCAGTAAGCTCTCTGTCAATAAAGAATAATATTTGACGTAAAACATCAGTAAGCTCTCTGTCAATAAAGAATAATATTTGACGTAAAACATCAGTGAGCTCTCTGTCAATAAATAATAATATTTGACGTAAAACATCAGTGAGCTCTCTGTCAATAAAGAATAATATTTGACGTAAAACATCAGTAAGCTCTCTGTCAATAAAGAATAATAGTTGATTTAAAACTTCAGTGAGCTCTCTTTCAAGAAAGAATAATATTTGACGTAAAACACCAGTGAGCTCTTTGTCAATAAAGAATAATATTTGATGTAAAACATCAGTAAGCTCTCTGTCAATAAAGAATAATATTTGACGTAAAACACCAGTGAGCTCTCTGTCAATAAAGAATAATATTTGACGTAAAACATCAGTGAGCTCTCTGTCAATAAAGAATAATATTTGACGTAAAACATCAGTGAGCTCTCTGTCAATAAAGAATAATATTTGACGTAAATCATCAGTAAGCTCTCTGTCAATAAAGAATAATATTTGACGTAAAACACCAGTGAGCTCTCTGTCAATAAAGAATAATATTTGACGTAAAACATCAGTAAGCTCTCTGTCAATAAAGAATAATATTTGACCTAAATAATCAGTGAGCTCTCTGTCAATAAAGAATAATATTTGACATAAAACATCAGTAAGCTCTCTGTCAATAAAGAATAATATTTGACGTAAATCATCAGTGAGCTCTCTGTCAATAAAGAATAATATTTGACGTAAATCATCAGTGAGCTCTCTGTTAATAAAGAATAATATTTGATTTAAAACATCAGTGAGCTCTTTTTCAATAAAGAATAATATTTGACGTAAAACATCAGTAAGCTCTCTGTCAATAAAGAATAATATTTGACGTAAAACATCAGTGAGCTCTCTGTCAATAAATAATAATATTTGACGTAAAACATCAGTGAGCTCTCTGTCAATAAAGAATAATATTTGACGTAAAACATCAGTAAGCTCTCTGTCAATAAAGAATAATAGTTGATTTAAAACTTCAGTGAGCTCTCTTTCAATAAAGAATAATATTTGACGTAAAACACCAGTGAGCTCTTTGTCAATAAAGAATAATATTTGATGTAAAACATCAGTAAGCTCTCTGTCAATAAAGAATAATATTTGACGTAAAACACCAGTGAGCTCTCTGTCAATAAAGAATAATATTTGACGTAAAACATCAGTGAGCTCTCTGTCAATAAAGAATAATATTTGACGTAAATCATCAGTAAGCTCTCTGTCAATAAAGAATAATATTTGACGTAAAACACCAGTGAGCTCTCTGTCAATAAAGAATAATATTTGACGTAAAACATCAGTAAGCTCTCTGTCAATAAAGAATAATATTTGACGTAAATCATCAGTGAGCTCTCTGTCAATAAAGAATAATATTTGACGTAAATCATCAGTGAGCTCTCTGTCAATAAAGAATAATATTTGACGTAAAACTTCAGTGAGCTCTCTGTCAATAAAGAATAATATTTGATGTAAAACATCAGTAAGCTCTCTGTCAATAAAGAATAATATTTGACGTAAAACACCAGTGAGCTCTCTGTCAATAAAGAATAACATTTGACGTAAAACATCAGTGAGCTCTCTGTCAATAGAGAATAATTTTTGACGTAAAACATCAGTGAGCTCTCTGTCAATAAAGAATAATATTTGACGTAAATCATCAGTAAGCTCTCTGTCAATAAAGAATAATATTTGACGTAAAACACCAGTGAGCTCTCTGTCAATAAAGAATAATATTAGATTTAAAACATCAGTGAGCTCTCTGTCAATAAAGAATAATATTTGATTTAAAACATCAGTGAGCTCTCTGTCAATAAAGAATAATATTTGATTTAAAACTTCAGTGAGCTCTCTGTCAATAAAGAATAATATTTGATTTAAAACATCAGTGAGCTCTCTGTCAATAAAGAATAATATTTGATTTAAAACATCAGTGAGCTCTCTGTCAATAAAGAATAATATTTGATTTAAAACACCAGTGAGCTCTCTGTCAATAAAGAATAATATTTGACGTAAATCATCAGTGAGCTCTCTGTCAATAAAGAATAATATTTGACGTAAAACATCAGTAAGCTCTCTGTCAATAAAGAATAATATTTGACGTAAAACATCAGTGAGCTCTCTGTCAATAAAGAATAATATTTGACGTAAAACATCAGTAAGCTCTCTGTCAATAAAGAATAATATTTGACGTAAAACATCAGTGAGCTCTCTGTCAATAAAGAATAATATTTGACGTAAAACATCAGTAAGCTCTCTGTCAATAAAGAATAATATTTGACGTAAAACATCAGTGAGCTCTCTGTCAATAAAGAATAATATTTGACGTAAAACATCAGTAAGCTCTCTGTCAATAAAGAATAATATTTGACGTAAAACATCAGTGAGCTCTCTGTCAATAAAGACTAATATTTGACGTAAAACATCAGTGAGCTCTCTGTCAATAAAGAATAATATTTGACGTAAAACATCAGTAAGCTCTCTGTCAATAAAGAATAATATTTGATTTAAAACATCAGTGAGCTCTCTGTCAATAAAGAATAATATTTGACGTAAAACATCAGTGAGCTCTCTGTCAATAAAGAATAATATTTGATTTAAAACATCAGTGAGCTCTCTGTCAATAAAGAATAATATTTGACGTAAAACACCAGTGAGCTCTCTGTCAATAAAGAATAATATTTGACGTAAAACATCAGTGAGCTCTCTGTCAATAAAGAATAATATTTGACGTAAAACATCAGTAAGCTCTCTGTCAATAAAGAATAATATTTGACGTAAAACATCAGTGAGCTCTCTGTCAATAAAGAATAATATTTGACGTAAAACATCAGTAAGCTCTCTGTCAATAAAGAATAATATTTGACGTAAAACATCAGTGAGCTCTCTGTCAATAAAGAATAATATTTGACGTAAAACATCAGTGAGCTCTCTGTCAATAAAGAATAATATTTGACGTAAAACATCAGTAAGCTCTCTGTCAATAAAGAATAATAGTTGATTTAAAACTTCAGTGAGCTCTCTTTCAATAAAGAATAATATTTGACGTAAAACACCAGTGAGCTCTTTGTCAATAAAGAATAATATTTGATGTAAAACATCAGTAAGCTCTCTGTCAATAAAGAATAATATTTGACGTAAAACACCAGTGAGCTCTCTGTCAATAAAGAATAATATTTGACGTAAAACATCAGTGAGCTCTCTGTCAATAAAGAATAATATTTGACGTAAAACATCAGTGAGCTCTCTGTCAATAAAGAATAATATTTGACGTAAATCATCAGTAAGCTCTCTGTCAATAAAGAATAATATTTGACGTAAAACACCAGTGAGCTCTCTGTCAATAAAGAATAATATTTGACGTAAAACATCAGTAAGCTCTCTGTCAATAAAGAATAATATTTGACCTAAATAATCAGTGAGCTCTCTGTCAATAAAGAATAATATTTGACGTAAAACATCAGTAAGCTCTCTGTCAATAAAGAATAATATTTGACGTAAATCATCAGTGAGCTCTCTGTCAATAAAGAATAATATTTGACGTAAATCATCAGTGAGCTCTCTGTTAATAAAGAATAATATTTGATTTAAAACATCAGTGAGCTCTCTGTCAATAAAGAATAATATTTGACGCCAAACACCAGTGAGCTCTCTGTCAATAAAGAATAATATTTGATTTAAAACATCAGTGAGCTCTCTGTCAATAAAGAATAATATTTGACGTAAATCATCAGTGAGCTCTCTGTCAATAAAGAATAATATTTGATTTAAAACATCAGTGAGCTCTTTTTCAATAAAGAATAATATTTGACGTAAATCATCAGTGAGCTCTCTGTCAATAAAGAATAATATTTGACGTAAATCGTCAGTGAGCTCTCTGTCAATAAAGAATAATATTTGACGTAAAACTTCAGTGAGCTCTCTGTCAATAAAGAATAATATTTGACGTAAAACATCAGTGAGCTCTCTGTCAATAAAGAATAATATTTGACGTAAATAATCAGTGAGCTCTCTGTCAATAAAGAATAATATTTGACGTAAAACATCAGTAAGCTCTCTGTCAATAAAGAATAATATTTGACGTAAATCATCAGTGAGCTCTCTGTCAATAAAGAATAATATTTGACGTAAATCATCAGTGAGCTCTCTGTTAATAAAGAATAATATTTGATTTAAAACATCAGTGAGCTCTCTGTCAATAAAGAATAATATTTGACGCAAAACACCAGTGAGCTCTCTGTCAATAAAGAATAATATTTGATTTAAAACATCAGTGAGCTCTCTGTCAATAAAGAATAATATTTGACGTAAATCATCTGTGAGCTCTCTGTCAATAAAAAATAATATTTGATTTAAAACATCAGTGAGCTCTTTTTCAATAAAGAATAATATTTGACGTAAAACATCAGTGAGCTCTCTGTCAATAAAGAATAATATTTGACGTAAAACATCAGTGAGCTCTCTGTCAATAAAGAATAATATTTGACGTAAAACTTCAGTGAGCTCTCTGTCAATAAAGAATAATATTTGACGTAAAACATCAGTGAGCTCTCTGTCAATAAAGAATAATATTTGACGTAAAACATCAGTAAGCTCTCTGTCAATAAAGAATAATATTTGACGTAAAACATCAGTAAGCTCTCTGTCAATAAAGAATAATATTTGACGTAAATCATCAGTGAGCTCTCTGTCAATAAAGAATAATATTTGACGTAAATCATCAGTAAGCTCTCTGTCAATAAAGAATAATATTTGACGCAAAACACCAGTGAGCTCTCTGTCAATAAAGAATAATATTTGATGTAAAACATCAGTAAGCTCTCTATCAATAAAGAATAATATTTGACGTAAAACACCAGTGAGCTCTCTGTCATTAAAGAATAACATTTGACGTAAAACATCAGTGAGCTCTCTGTCAATAAAGAATAATATTTGACGTAAAACATCAGTGAGCTCTCTGTCAATAAAGAATAATATTTGACGTAAATCATCAGTAAGCTCTCTGTCAATAAAGAATAATATTTGACGTAAAACACCAGTGAGCTCTCTGTCAATAAAGAATAATATTAGATTTAAAACATCAGTGAGCTCTCTGTCAATAAAGAATAATATTTGATTTAAAACATCAGTGAGCTCTCTGTCAATAAAGAATAATATTTGATTTAAAACATCAGTGAGCTCTCTGTCAATAAAGAATAATATTTGATTTAAAACATCAGTGAGCTCTCTGTCAATAAAGAATAATATTTGATTTAAAACATCAGTGAGCTCTCTGTCAATAAAGAATAATATTTGACGTAAAACACCAGTGAGCTCTCTGTCAATAAAGAATAATATTTGACGTAAATCATCAGTGAGCTCTATGTCAATAAAGAATAATATTTGACGTAAAACATCAGTAAGCTCTCTGTCAATAAAGAATAATATTTGACGTAAAACATCAGTGAGCTCTCTGTCAATAAAGAATAATATTTGACGTAAAACATCAGTAAGCTCTCTGTCAATAAAGAATAATATTTGACGTAAAACATCAGTGAGCTCTCTGTCAATAAAGAATAATATTTGACGTAAAACATCAGTAAGCTCTCTGTCAATAAAGAATAATATTTGACGTAAAACATCAGTGAGCTCTCTGTCAATAAAGAATAATATTTGACGTAAAACATCAGTAAGCTCTCTGTCAATAAAGAATAATATTTGACGTAAAACATCAGTGAGCTCTCTGTCAATAAAGAATAATATTTGACGTAAAACATCAGTGAGCTCTCTGTCAATAAAGAATAATATTTGACGTAAAACATCAGTAAGCTCTCTGTCAATAAAGAATAATATTTGACGTTAAACATCAGTAAGCTCTCTGTCAATAAAGAATAATATTTGACGTAGAGGACGAAGACGATGTGGAGTAAGTGCGTTAGAAAGAAATAGCTTGGGGAGGAGGGGGAAAAAGGGGGGGGGGGTCACATGAATCGAAAGTTATAATGTGGTTGTGCGTGTGTGTATGCGTGTAGTGTTTGTGTGTGCGTATGTTTATGTATGTGGGGGGAAAAAATGGGGGCGAGAGATCGGTTTGGAGATCGATAAACAGCAGTAAAAACAAAACGGAGAAATAACACCTACAGCATTAAATACGCACTTGTCAATCAACTCTAATCAATATTCATATTGAAATACCAGACACAGTTTATGAGTATGTCCTTTGTTTTTGCTACTGAATTCAAGAACGCTTTTACATTCACACGTTGAATGACGTATGTCGTCGGAAGTCTTTTGATCACACTATGTTAGCAACCATTGTAATAATGACACTAGTATTGACATTATCTGCCCTGACAAGCGTGACTCTATGAGCTATTTGGAATATGTTTATACCTGGTCTGTCTCAACACACAAACATTTAGTGGTATTTGGTATATATCTGGTCTGTCTCAACACACAAACATTTAGTAGTATTTGGTATATATCTGGTCTGTAGCAACAAAAAAACACTTAGTGGTATTTAGTATATACTTGGTCTATCTTAATCCACAAACACTTAGTGGTATTTAGTATATACTTGGTCTATCTTAATCCACAAACACTTAGTGGTATTTAGTATATACTTGGTCAATCATAATCCACAAACACTTAGTGGTATTTAATATATACTTGGTCTATCTTAATCCACAAACACTTAGTGGTATTTAGTATATACTTGGTCAATCTTAATCCACAAACACTTAGTGGTATTTAATATATACTTGGTCAATCTTAATCCACAAACACTTAGTGGTATTTAGTATATACTTGCTCAATCTTAATCCACAAACACTTAGTGGTGTTTAGTATATACTTGGTCAATCTTAATCCACAAACACTTAGTGGTATTTAGTATATACTTGGTCAATCTTAATCCACAAACACTTAGTGGTATTTAATATATACTTGGTCAATCTTAATCCACAAACACTTAGTGGTATTTAATATATACTTGGTCAATCTTAATCCACAAACACTTAGTGGTATTTAATATATACTTGGTCAATCTTAATCCACAAACACTTAGTGGTATTTAATATATACTTGGTCAATCTTAATCCACAAAAACTTAGTGGTATTTTCCATATACTTGGTCTATCTTAACTCACGAGCACTTAATGTTTTTTTTTAAATTTTCTTCTTTCCTTCCTAATTTGCCTTTCAGCGTCGAGGTGAGATATAACTTGTGGTCTTTTGCTCTTCTGTTCGCCTCTGCTGCTGTTATGTTTCCTCATCATCAATGAATGCCGTCTCAGCATCGACGGTTGGCTACCATGGAGCGCCATCCAGCTCTATCTATTGCTTTTTAATGGTACAGGTTGTCATAGGCTGACTTGTCCATCTTTAGATGTAAATCATCCCGTGTTAGTCTTGTTCTGCCTCTTTTTCCTAGTATTTTCCCTTCCAAGATTATTTTTAGTAGACTAATGTCTTTTAACATGCCCCAAAATCTCATTTGTCTTGTTTGCATTGTATTTAGTAGTTCTTTGTTTTCATTTTTAGTTGTTTTCAGATTTCATCGTTTGTTTTCTTTTCTTTCCATCCAATTCGACCTATTCTTTTATACATTCACATTTCAAAGGTTTCAATTTTCTTTTCTGTTTTCTTGTCTAATGTCCATGTTTCTGCACCATACAGGAATGTTGAGATCATATAACATTTTGCTATTCTTAGTTTTAGCCCCGGTGTTATTTGTTGTCATTAAAATTGCTTATTGCCATTCCTATTCTTTTGTTTTTTTCCAGTTGTACATTTTCTATTACCAGTTGTAGTATATCCAAGGTAGTTGTAGCTCTGAACTACCTCCATGTCTATTCCTTCTACTTTGATAACACATGTAGGTTTTGAGTATTATCTTTGTTTATGATCACAGTTTTAGTCATTTATATATATATATATATATATATATATATATATATATATATATATATAGAGAGAGAGAGAGAGAGAGAGAGAGAGAGAGAGATAGCTGTCATTGTAAAAAGTATTGTTATGGAAACAGAGCCTTAGATTTTAGAACACTGATCTCTGCAATATGTGCCATTTTGGCACGCAAGATTTCTGTTTTTGAGATTGTGGTTCTGCCCTATGTGCCGTCTTCGGCTCGAAAGGACAATATATATATATATATATATATATATATATATATATATATATATATATATATATATATATATATATATATAATCCATATTGTTTGCTTGTCATGTTTATTTCATTAAATAATTGTTGTAAATATTTAGGATTTTCTTCTAGTAATACTGTATCATCAGCATATCTTGGGTTATTGATTATCTTTCTATTAACGTTTAGGCCTGACAACTCTGTGATGTTTTTAAAGATTCACTCAGTGTATAGATTGAACAAGCTTGGTGATACGATGCATCCCTGTCTTATTCCTCTTTTTATAGTTCTCTTTGTTATATTTTGTTGTAATTTGCCCCCAGTATAGATTACATATTAGTCGTATGTCTGTATCATCTAGATGTATCTCTTTTAGGCAGTCTATAAATTGCTTATGGTGTTTTCTATCAAAAGCTTTGGTGTAGTCTATGAAGCAGGCATATATTGGTTTGTTTACTTCTGTGTACTGTTCGACTGACGTCCTCATGCAGAAAATGGTATTCTTTTGTCCCACTATTTTTTTCGAAATCCAAATTGTTGTACTCCTAATTCTATATGGATTTTATTTTGAATCCTTCGTTGTATAACTTTTAGCAAGACTTTTGTTACATTGCTCATTAGGCATATTGTTCTAAAATCACTGTATTCAACTGCATCATTCTTTTTAGGCAATGCAAAGAACGCTGATGTTTTTAGTTCATTTGGTATTTATCCTGTATGGTAAATGTCGTTGCATATGTCTGTGATCATTTCAATGCCAAAATCTTCTATTGCCTTTTTCATCTGTATCTGTATGTTGATAGGTCTTGCAGCTTTTCCATTTTTCATTGTTTGTATAGCTTTCTCCACTTCCGATTTTAAGATTGTATAGCATGATGTACATTTTATAATTGATTTCTTGTTCCTTTCGTCATAAAATAATGCTGTTATATACTCCTGACATCTATTGATAATATCTTTGTTGTCTGTTAGAATTTTTCCTTTTCTGTTTTCAATACATCTACTTTCTGTGGGCTTTTTAAAATTCTGCTAGTCATTCTCTTTATTTCTGTGTGCATCCCTCTTAAATCTTGCTTATTTTCCATAGTTTCGATTTCCAGACATCTTTGGCAGAGTTAGTCTTCTTTTTGCCTTTTTGCACATTTTGCGTCTTTCATTATCTATTTATCTGTTTTGGGTAGTGTTCTTTGCTTGTCTTTTTTCTTCCATTTTTTCCAAGATGACGTCAGTTATTCATTTTTTGGTTCTATTTTTGTGGTAAGATGTCGTAAGTTTCGTATCGCTTTTATTTATGAATTGCCATTTGGTTGTAACTTTCTCATCTGGATGTTCTCTTCTGTATTGCTCAATCCCTTCTTCTAGCAGCTATTGAAATGTGTCCTTTACTTGTATTATACAAGTATCTTTAATATATTTTTGATTTAAAGCTGTTATGTCTATTGGTGTAGTTGATGAATCAGTCTTTTGTTTGTGTCTCTTTAGTTTGACTTTCATTTTAATCATTACAGGATTGTGATCTGAGTTAATATCTGCTCCTAGATAGATTTTGTCTTTCTTGACACTGTTACAGAACGTATCTTTTATAATTATGTAATCTATGTGACTCCTCCTCTTATCTCCAAGGCTTTTCCATGTGTATAGTTTCCTTTATAGTTTTACCTTTATAGTTTCCTTGTCTCTTGCTCAAAGTAGGTGTTACTTATTATCAGCATGTTTTCTTCACAAAATTGTATTAATTAATATTTAGTCAATCTATCTTTTTCGTGGTCGGCACTTGGGTGTGGTGTTCTCGCAACGTTTATTGAAGGCCCATTGTGTTGTGTTTTGATCTTTCTGCCTTATCACGTGACCAAACCATTTTATCTGTTGTTTCTTTATATATTCTATGGCGGGGATTAATTCCTAACTTTTTTCTCAGTTCTTCGTTTATGATTTTATCTCCCAGACTGTTTCCTTTAATTTGTCTAACACATTTCATCCTCAGTAGAGGTTATTTTTCTTATTGTTCTTGCATCTAGGATCCAGAGCTGGCAGTGGTAGCACAACGTTGGGATGAAGATTGTAATGCAGAGTGCCCGTTTTGCCTCTAGAGTTTTCTCCTTGTTGGACAATAGTGGTGATAACTGCCCAATGATTTGACAAGCTTTGTTGCATCTTGAGTCTATCTCTGCTGTTTGTGAATTGTCGTTTGTCACTAGACTTCTGTTCTATTAGTTTCTGTTTGTCCAAGATGGCGGTTCGTTTTAATTTCAGAGTGTGAATTATGTGATAAAAGGAATCGAAAAAGTGTTTCTAGTGGATATATAAGTGACATTTGGTAGATACTTATCTATTTTAATGAATGTTGCTCTACATGGTAGTCACGTAACGTATAACATGGTAAGAGATGAGAGGTGTGTGAAACTTTAAACCTGTAGGTTTCGTGGTTACAGCAATTGGAAGGGACTTACATTTCCAAGATGATGGAATAGATTTGGTGTACCATTGCGCGCACGCAGGATTTGCGTCGCGGGTTGATTCAACTCTCTGATATAGATCCCTATGCAAAGATCAACCGGAGGCTCCACTCTAAGAATTATGCGTCTGCGCTAGGTAGTTCGTGCACTGACCATGACCGTAACCATGAATGTGGCGGTGAGAATGCGACCTTCTTCTGTTGTTGTAGGTGAGCGCACTACATCATGGTTTCGAAAGTTGTTCAATCACTGCCGTTGGATTTGTTCGTAGACCGTTTACTTCCAGCTCTTGTGGATGCTGTGTCAAGTCACACGAAAGTTGTTCAATCACCACCGTTGGATTTGTTCGTAGACCGTTTACTTCCAGCTCTTGTGGATGCCGTGTCAAGTCACACGAAAGTTGTTCAATCACTGCCGTTGGATTTGTTCGGAGACCGTTTACTTCCAGCTCTTGTGGATGCTGTGTCAAGTCAAACGAAAGTTCCACTTTAGGGGTTCTGCGCCAGTGCTACGATGTTCATGCACCTGAATTCCGTTTTTTTTTTCTTCAGTGAATCAAGCCCTGTGGTTACATCCATTATTGTCAAGCGCTGTGCGAACTATGTCATAGTGATGGAGAAATCATAGATCCGTAACGCTCTGAAATAAGTAGGGCGAGATAAAGATTTGCATAATGTTCGTTAATCTCAGCTTTGGTGTGACTTCCGGTTCTCCAAGTCAAGACAGATTATGCCTAAATTCAAGAGAGATTCGGGGAGAACTGGGGACGAATTTTAACCAGTATAGTGTTATTTCTCAGTCGACTTACGTTGAGGTATTTACTGAGGAGGAGATCTTAGCACTTGGGGATAGTTGTTCGATGTGCGATGAAGATAATCGGACGACTAAAGACTAACTAATTGGAAGCGAGAGGTTAAGTGCTCCCACTGGCTTTTATTGCCTTTCACAACCAGTGAGCCATGGGGCCTATTTTGTTCAGCTGTATTGAATGATCTGACTATCCCTTTCAGTGCAGAGATCGCTGCTATTTAGAGTTGGTGCAACTCCTATATTGGAGTTACATTGTGTTTGAGTACCCCAACTGTTCTGCTGGTAATGAAAGTAATTGTAAGCGTTGTAAATAGTTCAACATGAAGGAAAATGCTGACTTCGCTGCTCCTTCATGTAGGACGGCATAGTTGCAGTCAGTTCTATGTATGAGAATGTGTTTTTATTTTAATGACCCACCATTCAGCCATTCTTTTTGGGAGTTGTTCCTAATAATCTGCCTGTAAGTGTTGAAACTAGAGCGAGTTAATATCTGGTTAACTGAAGAGTGATAGACTGAGTCAGCAAACGTCATTTTCTTTCTTCTTAAATGAGGCTAAGCAACTCTTACGGGCATTCGGCATTTTGCAGACAACATTATAGTTCACGGAGCCGACCCAGACGTAAATAAAATTATCTACAAAACTCAAGAGACTGTAATTCATCTCACAGAGAGGCCACAAGACATCTTCACAGTTAAATGCCAACAATACTCGCATAATGTGGCTCATAATATGTAAGAGAATTTTGGAAACATATCTCCCAAACGTTTCATTAAATGGTCAGACTAAATAACGATGCGACAGGCTGATACATTTGGGAGTCATATTTGATCACAGTCTTTCATATAATTATCAAGCTAAACACACGTTTGGGAGATACAAGCTAGCTCTTGCTGTCCTAAAACAACGTTATAGTCAAACTAGAGCAAACTTTGCACTCCATTATGTATCAGCAGTCGATAAGGCAGCAATTAACTGCAGCTTTCTGCGAAATGCTGAGGGCGGTACAGACCGAGAAAAGACGATTGGACAGATAACAAATGTTGATAGGATAGGCAATGTAAGAATGACTCACCTTCGAAGAGACTGAATAATTTTTCAAATGTGTCCTTCGGTTAGAAAATGGAAGAGATTTGAGCAAAGAAGGTATCTTTCTATCTATTGACCTTTCGAGTCGTAGCCGGCCCATAGGGCGTGGCGTAGACCAAGATACTCCTCCTCTTAACTAAATTTTTATTCTAGCAGTTTTCAATTCTTTTAAAGATATTTTATTAAATCTCGCCATTTGTCTCTGCAAGCAGCTCTATCTTATTGAGGGAGCCGATTCCTGCTGCTCTTGCCTCTCTCATCAATGTTCTTCTCAGTGTCTCCCTGAGTCTTCCTCTTTTCCTCTTACCTGTTGTTTCCCACATGAGGGCTTGAAGGTATAGGACATTGAAATCAGACAATTGAGGGCTGGCAATTCTGAAGAAGGACAATGTTGCTATTGGTAGTGAAGAGTGTTCTGCGAATCAGAAATATGGATTTCTTAATTGTTATTGAAGAGACTGGAGCTTATACTTTAACAACGTCTGTTATGGAAATTATAGATTGAAGCAGTCACCTCTGCTCTTAAATAGGATCAAAAACACATTTGAGTGTGTATTTATCGCATCGCTATCTCCCTCCATTATTCAACAACTCCAGAACGATATATCGGCTATGAGTGGTTTACATACGCAGACATCAAACCTTAACAATGGATTTACTGCCAGTGCCTCGCGGGGGTTCCTGACAACGAAAGAAGTAACAGACTGGCCAAATGGGCGCCTGAGGTGGGCAATAACGGCATGCGACGTCTCGAAGGTTATCAACGGTGTTGGCTATCGATGTGTATATAAGATCTTATTCTAATGCTGCAATAATTGTGAATACATCTTGAAGCAAGAAGTAATGATAATCTAGAAGAGTGGATATGCAGGTGAACATGTAACAGTGGACGCGCACTAGAAAATAGTGACTGCAAGAACTAATGACACCCATGACCTCTCGCCTCATAAGCGATTACTCCTGGTTGTAATTGTCACTGATTCGTATGGTCACCATATTCTAGTATATTATGCGTCTATAGCTACACATAACTAACGAGGTATTGAAACCATCAGTGTTTATACACCTTGTTATATATTATAAGTAATTAAGCACTTATGAGTCTGGCGGGCTGGTTGTGCTGTTGGCAATATCAAAGTCCAGTGTAATCGATAATCAGCGACACATCCATTCTAATGAGGGCCGCGATAGCTCACTGGATTACTAGATACAAGAGATCACATTCGATCCTGATCGACGGCTTCCAAGTTCACCCAGCCTTAAATGGGCACCGTATTTTTTTTTTCCTGGGAGAGTAAAGCAACATGGGCGTAATACCGACCACATTATCAAAAAAGCATGATGGGCCGATGGTCTGTACAAAATTATGGTCACAAAAACGATATTCCCTATACGCCAGCTCGCGTGACCGGGCTTTTTACATTTTTTTAACAGCCTTCTAATTCCTGACACATTCGGTAGCCTACCAGTCGGGCCAGTCAACATAAATTTCAGCAAAATCCGTTGATGACTACTTATAACGCCAGCTTTATTGCATCAGTCGAATAATTCCTCGCACCGGCCGCATCACTTGACGTGGCAATTTCAGTAACAAATTGGTTAGTCTGTTCACTTCTCTATCGAAATTCACAAATTACATGCTCAGTTACATACTCAGTTACATGCTCAGTTACATGCTCAGTTACATGCCAGTTCAGTCAAACTTCTCTCAAATTAATACCCGACGTGCAGAGGTGAGAAAAGTTAATGATAATTAAATTAGAGAAATGACCATACTACATCGAACTGCTGCTGTCTGGAAATAGGTACAGTTCCTACACTAGACACATCTACATCACAGTATATAGTATAGAACTATCATCATCATGTGCCATACCGGTTTGCGTAGGCGAACATGTCCCTCCCTAAACTTGTCTACCGTGCATCGTATCAGTTCTTTTGTTGTCTGTTTTCCATGCTATGACTCCAAGCTATCCAGTATTTTCTCTCTTTGTCGTCCGCGATATCTCTTTCCCTGTATTTTGCCGTTGTAACCAGGTATTCAAAATTTCCTCTTCTCATGATGTGCCCGAAAAATGTTGATTGTTTCTTTCTGATAGTTTTTAGGAACACCCTTTTTGTGTTGACCTCTTTGAGAATTTCCTCATTGCTCTTTTTAGCTCCCAGGGAACTTTCAACATCCTTCTGTGAAATCCCATCTCTGTTGCCTCTCGTCTTTTCATTTGTTTGTCTAGTCCATGATTCGCTTCCATAAGTCAGAATTTGCTCTATATAGTACCGATGAACTCTCTTTCTCACAACTATTGACATAGATTTGATGCATAAGATATATTTTATTTTCTGAAATGTTATTTTGGCCTGAGCTATTCTACTTTTTATTACTGTTGTTCATCATCTATCTGATGTTATTATTGGGCGCAAGTATTTGAAGCGTTGTACTTGTTTCAGATTTGTTCTATTTATTTATAAGCTGCAAGCATAGGGCTATCTTAAAATAGACAAAGAAAGCGGAAGCTAGACAAGATGAGAGAACGGACAGTATGAACCTCCGTCACATCTCAGAGAGCAACATTTAATCGTGAAGGTTGGAGGACAATTGTGAAGACATCTACAAGAAGCGCCGATGTTGATGGTGAATGCTTTAACGGAAAATTGTATCCCTTCGTGAATAGCAAAATGTTCTCAGCATTCCTGTACGGTGCAGAAACATGGATATTAGACAAGAAAATAGCTAGAAGATTGAAGCCTGTGAAACGTGCATTTATAGAAGAATAGGAAGAATGGATGGAAAGAGAAGAAAACAAACGATGGAGTCTTAAAACAATTAAAAATGAAAAGAGAACTACTAAACACAATTCAAACAAGACAAAAGAGATTTTAGGGCATGTTAAAAGACACAGCAGGATGTAATCTCGGAAGGGAAAATACAAGATAAAATAGGCAGACGAAGATTAACATGGACAAGTCAACACATGACAATCTGCGCTATCAAAGCAAGAGACAGAGTGGAATGGCGCTCCATGGTGGCCAGCCGTCGATGTGAAGACGGCATTCAATGATGAGGATAATCCCTCATGACATTGCCTTGGTGCAGTTTGCAATGTATTTTTTTGTGTCGTGACAATTAGCACGTTTATAGGTGGCATGATCAGCTTCACGTAAAGGCAGCCCAGGATCAGAGATATAACCCCTGGCTCACATTTATAAGGCAGGAAATCACGAAGCAGATTCAGTTTATATATATTTATATATTACAGTCGGAAAAGAATCTTGAAAAATCTAGTCTTTAAATAAGTGACCAATCTACTTCATCGTTACGACGTGTCAGTTTGAAATAAAACACGTTAAGTTTGACTGGTTGTGCCTTAAGTAAATTCCAATATTCTCTCCCTTTATTTCCCACCTGACGTCATAAGAAAAATTAATTCAAACCGAGGTAAGGCAAATTATGAAGAATCCATTCTCAGACAATGTGCGCCCTAGCGCATTATAAATTCCTATATGTATTATTTATACATTTACATGTATATTATTGCCCTGGGGGTTACATCGTCTTGTCTGCGTTTGTATATTTTGACATAACAAAAGTAGAGACAGGCGATGAAGAATATGGGTTCGCAGAAAACAAATGAACAAATGCGCAGCGGGGCATAATAAAATAAAGCATAGAAATGAAGGGTTTGCAAGTAATCATTTATTGGCTACAATTAGGGTACAGAATAAAATGTTGTTAATGTAAACAAGAAATGAAAAACATTATAGTAAAAGAAAGCAAAAATAAAGGTCTCAATCTGAAAAGTAAGAAAACAAAAGTAATGGTCATATTGAAGAAACAATCAATACCATCGTGCAAAATAAAAATAAACAGGGCAAATCTAAAACAAGTGCTACGTTTCAAATACATGGGTACAATAATAACATCAGATGGAAGATGCATCATAGAAGTAAAAAGCAGAATAGCTCAGGCCAAAATGGCATTTCAGAAAATGAGAAATATCTTATGCAACAAACCTATGTCAATAGTAGTGAGAAAGAGAGTTCATTGATGCTATATAAAGCAAATTCAGACCTATGGAAGTGAATCATAGACAGTGGACAAACAAATGAAAAGACGATTAGAGGCCACAGAGATGGGATTTCTCAGAAGAATGTTGAAAGTTCCCTGGACAGCTAAAGAGACCAATGAAGAAATTCTCAAAGAGGCCAACACAAAAGGGAACTCTTAAAAAACATCAGAAAGAAACAATCAACATTTTTCGGGCACATCATGAGAAGAGGAAAGTTGGAATACTTGGTTACAACTGGCAAAATAAAAGGAAAGAGAGATCGCGCCGACAAAGAGAGAAAATGCTGGATAGCTTGGTGTCATGGCATGGAAAACAATCAACAACAGTCAACTGATACGATGTACTGTAGATAGAACATTGTGGAAGGACATGATCGTCTACGCCATCTGGTATGGCACATGATGATGATGATGATGATGACTGTGTATAGAAGGTTGTGGAACGACATGATCGCGTACATCAACTAGTATGGCACATGATGATGATGATGATGAATGTAAACAACGAATATCGTAAATGCAAATATAGAATTATAATAATAATAATAAAGAATAAAAGTATCTAGTGTGTATTAACAAGCAACAAGTGTTGAATAAACATATTGACCACCAAACAAACAATTTATAGCAGAAGAGGAAAAGGAGGAAAATTGAAACACGAACATGAACCTTCAGAAATTTGACAGAATAGACACAAACAGGTGGGTACACTGGTTTCTGTAAAATTCGGAACAGACAGATAAAAAAAAGAAAAAAAGAAAACGAGACAAATCATTCAATAAATTGGATAGCTTTGCTAACACATTCGGTCGAGTCTCCAAACAGCGCTACAGGTATCAACATTGACTAAATTAAGACCTCATATATTTAAATGAGAAAGAGAGTTCATCGATGCTATATAGAACCAATTCTGACCTATGGAAGTGAATCATGGACAATAGACAAACAAATGAAAAGACGATTAGAGGCCACAGAGATGGGATTTCTCAGAAGAATGTTGAAAGTTCCCTGGGCAGCTAAAAAGACCAATGAGAAAGTTCTCAAAGAGGCCAACACAAAAAGGGAGCTCTTAAAAAACATCAGAAAGAAGCAATCAACATGTTTTTGGCACATCATGAGAAGAAGAAAGTTGAAATACTTGGTTACAATTAGCAAAATAAAAGGAAAGAGAGATCTCGGACGACAAAGAGAGAAAATACTGGATAGCTTGGTGTCATGGCATGGGAAACAGTCAACAACAGAACTGATACGATGCACTGTAGATAGAAGATTGCGGAAGGACATAATCGCCAACGCCAACCGGTACGTCACATGATGATGATGATATTTAGGCACAATTAATGGGGCGATGAAGCCACCCATGTGCTGGATTGCATTTACTGGACAATTATTGTTCTTATCTTAATTGTCCGCATTCTTTCGGCGATTAGTCAGTCCTCTTGATCGTCCGCCCTTAAAAAATGGTTAATCTGGAGTGATTGCGTTTTGATGTAGGTTGTGATATCAACGTTTTCTGCTCAGTACATCAAACTTTAACATCAAATTTGTGGCTACCAGATTTGACTTCCCTTTTCGATGATTACTAACTTGGCCGCACTAGTTCAGTTTCCACATGCTGTCTGTTCCCAGGAAGATCATCTGTGTAACAATCTCCCTATGATGTTCATTGAAACATGATGATCTTTCCATTCTCCACGCTTCTTCTTAGCGTTCACATGTCAAGTAAGCGTTGATGCGTTGTGTCGCTACTTCTACCGCCTTCTTGTTCTGTAGTACTAGCTTTCTATATCAATAGACCTCACTCTTCTATCACGGCGGAACTGTAATATTAGCTTTCTATATCAACAGACCTCACCCTTCTATCATGGCGGTACTGTAATACTAGCTTTCTATATCAACAGACCTCACTTTTATATCATGGCGGTACTGTAATACTAGCTTTCTATATCAACAGACCTCACTCTTCTATCATGGCGGTACTGTAATACTAGCTTTCTATATCAACAGACCTCACTCTTCTATCCTGGCGGTACTGTAATACTAGCTTTCTATATCAACAGACCTCACTCTTCTATCACGGTTGTACTGTAATATTAGCTTTCTATATCAACATTCCTCACCCTTCTATCATGGCGCTAATGTAATATTAGCTTTCTATATCAACAGACCTCACTCTTCTATAACTGCGGAACTGTAATATTAGCTTTCTATATCAACATTCCTAACCCTTCTATCATGGCGCTAATGTAATATTAGTTTTCTATATCAACAGACCTCACTCTTCTATCACGGTGGAACTGTAATATTAGCTTTCTATATCAACATTCCTCACCCTTCTATCATGCCGCTAATGTAATATTAGCTTTCTATATCAACAGACCTCACTCTTCTATCACGGCGGAACTGTAATATTAGCTTTCTATATCAACAGACCTCACTCTTCTATCATGGCGGAACTGTAATATTAGCTTTCTACATCAACAGACCTCACCCTTCTATCATGGCGGTACTGTAATACTAGCTTTCTATATCAACAGACCTCACCCTTCTATCATGGCGGTACTGTAATACTAGCTTTCTATATCAACAGACCTCACTGTTATATCATGGCGGTACTGTAATACTAGCTTTCTATATCAACAGACCTCACTCTTCTATCATGACGGTACTGTAATATTAGCTTTCTATATCAACAAACCTCACTCTTCTATCACGACGGTACTGTAATATTAGCTTTCTATATCAACAGACCTCACCCTTCTATCATGGCGGTAAGGTAATATTAGCTTTCTATATGAACAGACCTCAATTTTATATCATGGCGGTACTGTAATATTAGCTTTCTATATCAACAAACCCCACCCTTCTATCATGGCGGTACTGTAATATTAGCTTTCTATATCAACAAACCCCACCCTTCTATCATGGCGGTACTGTAATATTAGCTTTCTATATCAACATCTCCCGTGTGTTACCGGGCCTCATTATGTGGGATGTAAAGAATAGTGACACTGTGACCTTCCAGGCATGTCGTAAGAGGCGACTAAGGAGGTTGATCGATGGCTTGACAAGCTGTCATTGTAAAAAGCATTGTTATGGAAACAGACCATAGATTTTAGCAGTGATCTCTGCAATATGTGCCATTTTGGCACGCAAGGTTTCTGTTTTTTGAGATTGTGGTTCTGCCCTATGTGCCGTCTTCGGCTCGAAAGGACAATAGATAGATAGATATCAACAAACCTCGCCCTTCTATCATGGCAGTACTGTAATACTAGCTTTCTATATCAACAGACCTCACTTTTATATCATGGCGGTACTGTAATACTAGCTTTCTATATCAACAGACCTCACTGTTATATCATGGCGGTACTGTAATATTAGCTTTCTATATGAACAGACCTCACTTTTATATCATGGCGGTACTGTAATATTAGCTTTCTATATCAACAAACCCCACCCTTCTATCATGACGGTACTGTAATATTAGCTTTCTATATCAACAGACCTCACTCTTCTATCATGGCGGTACTGTAATATTAGCTTTCTATATCAACAAACCCCACCCTTCTATCATGACGGTACTGTAATATTAGCTTTCTATATCAACAAACCCCACTCTTCTATCATGGTTGTACTGTAATATTAGCTTTCTATATTAACAAACCCCACCCTTCTATCATGACGGTACTGAAATATTAGCTTTCTATATCAACAAACCCCACTCTTCTATCATGACGGTACTGTAATATTAGCTTTCTATATCAACAAACCCCACTCTTCTATCATGGTTGTGCTGTAATATTAGCTTTCTATATCAACAGACCCCACCCTTCTATCATGACGGTACTGTAATATTAGCTTTCTATATCAACAAACCCCACTCTTCTATCATGACGGTACTGTAATATTAGCTTTCTATATCAACAGACCCCCACCCTTCTATCATGGTTGTACTGTAATATTAGCTTTCTATATCAATAGACCAGGAGCCGCGATAGCTTAGTGGTTAGTGAACTGGACTACAAAGGACAAGAAGTGGGGTTTGATCCCAACCGACGGCTTCCGTGTTCACTCAGCCTTAAATGGGTACCGGATTTTTTTCTGGGAAAGTAAAGCAGCACGGGCGTAATACCGACCACATTACCCCAAAAATCATGTGCTGAAGGTCTGTAAAATGTATGGTCACTAAAAACATATTCCCTACACGCCACTTGGCGTGACGGGGCTCTTTACGTTTTTTTTTATATCAACAGACCCAATTCTTCTGTCCTGCAGGCACCCTAATACTATTTTCTTTATCAATAGACCCCACCCTTCTATAATGAAGGTACTCTAATACTATTTTCTATATCAACAGACCCTACTCTTCTGTCCTGAAAGTACTCTAATACTATTTTCTATATTAACAGACCCTACTCTTCTATCCTGAAGGTACTCTATTACTATTTTCTTTATCAACAGACCCTACTCTTCTACCCTGAAGGTACTCTAATACTATTTTCTATATTAACAGACCCTACTCTTCTATCATGAAGGTACTCTAATACTATTTGCTTTATCAACAGACCCTACTCTTCTATCCTGAAGGTACTCTAATACTATTTTATATATTAACAGACCCTACTCTTCTATCATGAAGATACACTAATACTATTTTATATATCAACAGACCCTACTCTTCTTTCCTGAAGGTACTCTAATACTATTTTCTATATTAACAGACTCTGCTCTTCTATCCTGAAGGTACTCTAATACTATTTTCTACATTAACAGTCCCTACTCTTCTATCCTGAATGTACTCTAATACTATTTTATATATCAACAGACCCTACTCTTCTTTCCTGAAGGTACTCTAATACTATTTTCTATATTAACAGACTCTACTCTTCTATCCTGAAGGTACTCTATACTATTTTCTACATTAACAGACCCTACTCTTCTATCCTGAAGGTACTTTAACACTATTTTCTATATTAACAGACCCTACTCTTTTATCCTGAAGGTACTCTAATACTATTTTCTTATCAACAGACCCCACTCTTCTATAATGAAGGTACTGTAATTCTATTTTCTTTATCAACAGACCCTACTCTTGTATCCTGAAGGTACTCTAATACTATTCTATATATTAACAGACCCAACCCTTCTATCCTAAAAGTATTCTTATACTAGGTATTCGGAGGCGAAGGCGCGCCTCCCAGCACCAGAGCTGGAAGTTGTCAGCGACCCACAGCTGATGGCTTGTGCCAGGATCGGTGAACCAAAACCATTCAGACCCTGCTCCACCTCTCCGTGGTGCATCCAGTAACAGACTAACCTGTCTAGTCTGGCCAAGCCAGCAGGGATCGAAGAGGGAAGGCAACCGGTACTCAAAAATATCGTGCTGAAGTCGGATGTGTTGAGCCGAAAGGCGCAAATATAACAGTTATACAGCAAACCACAACACAACGCAGACACGTCCACTACGTCCTTGTAAAGGCGGATGATGAAGAGGAATATTCCAGTCTACCATGATACTCTAGAATACTTTAGTCAACGGGCGAACACAATCAACCACCAACCATATTATATTCTACCGTATAGTATACGTACCGTATATATATATATATATAATATACCGTATTCTATATCAACAGACCCCCACAAGTATGGTGACTACATCAATTCTCACCTCATTAGTTAGTCTGCTTTAAGGCAGACTGTTACCAGAGAGCACAAATGGAAGGTGAGTTTAAGCCTTAGTCAGCTTTGGTTTACTGACCTTGAGGTAGTGATCGCAAGCAGCCTAGCTCGTGCCCGCCGGTTGAAGAATAAGTGAAGAACGATACAAATAATTTACTAAAGTAGTATTGACTAAATTAAAGTAAATATATATATATATATATATATATATATAATAGATACGTATGTACATACATATCATCAAAAAACCAATGTATTCATTGCAGTCGACACTATCAGAGAATTGTCAAAAAGAAAGAGCCACTTCAGAGACCAGTAATTAGATTTCTTATCAGAAAATAAATTCAACTTTTATTTTAATTAATCGGCATTCATTCTCAAAAGCGTTTCCGAAAGACAAAAATGCACCTTACCTGTGACGTACATCAAAGCGGTCACAATTATCACTAAAGTCCTGGAAATGTGGTACCATATGTTCCTTGCAACACTCATGGCACATGTTACTGGAGCACCTCCGGTCTGTAAGATCATAAGTCCGGGTTGTATACAATATTCGTGATCTACGTTACTGGAATCAGTTGCAAAACTAACGTAACAATACAACAAACTTGCAACAGTATAAAATATTTATTGCACATGTTAATTGTAGCGGAACTACTCAACTAAATAAATCATAAACCATAATTATATACACTAAACTTGTGAAATCCCCTTTGTCTAAACAAAATGAATATTTATGTCACATTAATAACAGATGTTGCGTAGAAATGTCTACAATTGCATTAAAATATTAAAAAGACACCAAATATTTCACAGTCACGCTGAAAATGCAAACAAATTTATAGTAATTAATTTTAAAACACTATCTTATTTGAAATTTAAATTTCCCAAAATTCACTTCATTCACGAACTTGAAAAACATACGAAATCTAAGCAAAATGAAGGAAAAATAACGTGACGCATTAAAAATTAATATTTTTTTACTAACAAAATACCAAAAATAACACACATATTTTAGAAATGTTGTTTTGTATAACGCGGTAATACGTCGGTTTTTATCAAACAACAAAAACTCTTTTATAATAAAAAGTTCTAAAATTTAACAAGTCTACATCAGATTGACACGTTTTTTTATATTAAAATAATTACGCACATATCACATATCGCACAAATAATGAGATTTTTTGACAAAATCAATATCCATTTAATAGTAGGGCACAATCACACAAAAAAATATAGTCTTCTTTATTTAGAATTATGCGGTACGGGTCAACCCGATGTTGAATATGAGGCTAGAAGTGTGGTTACCATACTACAGCCATTCAAGAAAAACCAAGTTGCTGGAATGCGTTTGGAATTTGATGTGCGTGCCGATACTGGAATGAGGGGACAAGTCAATTGATTGGTACACACATCTCATTGGGTATGTTTGACTCGGTTTTCTATCTTTCCGCGTTTGAAGATGGACAAACGGCACAAAGAAAACATATAACAAATGCGATGTGTTTTTTTCATTTCTTTTACAGATTTGTGATAGTTCAAATTATGAATAAAAATATAAACGATTTCAGTTATTTCTTTTAAAGTGTGGAAAAGAAGTGAAGTAGGGAGAAGGGAGTGGGATGGAGATTGGGATGGAGAAGTGAAAGGGAGAAGTGAGAGGGAAAACTGGAGGGGGAGACGTGGGGTGGAGAAGTGAAAGGGAGAAGTGGAAGGGAGAAGTGAGAGGGAAAAGTGGAGGGGGAGACGTGGGATGTTGAAGTGAAAGGGAGAAGTGAGAGGGAAAAGTGAAAAGGGGGAGGGGGTGGGGGTCGTGGGATGGAGAAGTGAAAGGGAGAAGTGAGAGGGGAAAGTGGGGGGGAGAGAAGTGGAAGGGAGAAGTTGCAGGGAGAAGTGAGAGGGGAAAGTGGGGGAGAAGTGAAAGGAAGAAGTGAGAGGGGAAAGTGGAGGGGGGGTAGAGAGAAGCGGGATGGAGAAGTTGAAGGGAGAAGTGAGAGGAGAAAGTCAGGGGGAAGTGGAAGGGAGAAGTGAGAGGAGAAAGTGGGGGGAGGGGAGAGAAGTTGAAGGGAGAAGTTGAAGAGAGAAGTGGAAGGAAGAAGTGAGAGGGAAAAGTGGGGGACAAGTGAAAGGGAAAAGTGAGAGGCGAAAGTGGGGGGGGGGGAGTGGAGAGAAGTGGGATGGAGAAGTGGAAGGGAGAAGTGAGAGGGAAAATTGGGGGAGAAGTGGAAGGGAGAAGTGAGAGACGAAAGTGGGAGGAGGGGAGAGAAGTGGGATGGAGAATTTGAAGGGGACGTGAGAGGAGAAAGTGGGGGAGAAGTGGAAGGGAGATGCGAAAGTGGGGGGATGGGAGAGAAGTGGGATGGAGAAGTGAGAGGGGAAAGTAGGGAGGGAGGAGAAGTGGAATGGAGAAGTGGAAGGAAGAAGTGAGAGGGGAAAGTGGGGAGGGAGGAGAAGTGGAATGGAGAAGTGGAAGGAAGAAGTGAGAGGGGAAAGTGGGGAGGGAGGAGAAGTGGAATGGAGAAGTGGAAGGAAGAAGTGAGAGGGGAAAGTGGGGAGGGAGGAGAAGTGGAATGGAGAAGTGGAAGTAAGAAGTGAGAGTGGAAAGTGGGGAGGGAGGAGAAGTGGAATGGAGAAGTGGAAGGAAGAAGTGAGAGGGGAAAGTGGGGAGGGAGGAGAAGTGGAATGGAGAAGTGGAAGTAAGAAGTGAGAGGGGAAAGTGGGGGAGGTGAGAAGTGGAATGGAGAAGTGGAAGGAAGAAGTGAGAGGGGAAAGTGGGGAGGGAGGAGAAGTGGAATGGAGAAGTGAGAGGGAAAAGTAAAGGGGGTGGGGGGAATGAAGGGAGAGATGAGAGGGGACAGTGCGGGAAGAAGTGTAATGGATTAGCGGAAGGAAGAAACGAGAGGGAGAAGTGGGGGAGGGGAGAAATGGGGTGCGGATTAAAGTGACAAGTGGGTGGGAAAATGAAGTGTATATAAATGTAAGGAAACGGAAGTTACGTACCAAAATAATAACGACTGGTCATTTGTTTTTATTGTCAATAGTTCCCAGATCAAAAATACTAATTACACAACAATAAATACATGATGTTCCATACACTCGTCAGTGTAGTTACTTCCCCAATGTCCCCACATGGAAGGAAGGAAGGAAGGAAAAGGCTTAATATTACCCCGCCACAAATTACGTCTTTCTTAAACCAGTTAGGGTTTTTTTTTCAAAGAGGCAAGAAAGGGAAAGCAGTGTCTTTGTGTTGCAGATGATGAGTTGTTACACTGTGCAATTCATATGTTTTTATTAGCAACAGGTCTTTATATTAAATATATGCACGTGCCTTAGTGTCGACTTCTCGCCTCTTCGTGTGTCTGTTTTTATTTCTTTAAATTATTCCTCTTACAATTGATTATAATATTGGTATTAGTCAATTCTGATGAGCGATAAAGGTGGCAGTGCTTCCAGTGGCGTGGCATCGGTGGAGTCTGCATGCGGTTGCATAGGTCAGGACGTTTGATTCTTAGGAGCGTATAGCAAAAGAAAAAATAGAGTAGTTATAGTAGTGATTTGTTTTTTCTAAAGCAGGTTATTGGTCGGTAACCCACGTTACGCCACTGCCCACCACTACAGTTTACGTTGGATAACAATTACGTCACCGACATATGGAAAGAGATATGAAGTGAGCTAATAATGTTGTAGCAAATTATACAAGCAATGGCGTTGATCAATATTGCACAATTTCTATAACTTTGGTTATTAGAATTTTAAAATATATCAGTAACATTTTATACTGAAGGCTCAACATGGGGCAAAGACATCGCTGACAAAACTACAACAAAAATTGTGGGAACAATATACGAAGCCCTGAAGAGAACTGCGAACTTCGCCCTGGCGACAAGGGAAAAGAAACAACATAACCAAAAGCTTCTCGAATGAGAAGAGAGCTCGAAAGATTAAAGGCTCTAGCTACTGAAATGAGCTGTTTTTTTTTAATCGATAAAACATGGAAAGAAAATATTGGAAGAAAAGTAAGTGTAGCGTCGGTTGCATGATACATCCAGAAATAAGCAATGACATTTTTCTGACACATGATATACGACAAGCAGCAAACACCATCACACAGCAAACATTAATATGGTTAAGCTTAACCGTAAGCAACAACTAAATATATAACAGAAATCCCCTCAGAAGATGAATTGGTGATAAATTAAACATGAACTGTACACTCACGGGGATATAAGAACAAAAATCTGGCCCAGAAAAAAAGAGACCTGGTTGGTAATTTAAAGGGTAGTTATGATGACCTAATAATTCAATATTCATTTAGATTACGCCGCTTTCTGTATAACCTGCTGGTACCATGAAACCGCACACAGAAACACCATTCAAATGAGACCTACACTACACGATGCAAACTGCAATTAATTTTTCTTTGATGTTTCTATGGCACAGGAGGATGTAAAGCTGAATATGCTACAACATACTTGCACATTACATGTTCTTCTGTTATGTTTGCCAGTGCCAACCAGTCGTGCAGTTGGCTAATTGAGTTATTTGTTGGTATCATCACTGTACTGTGAACTTGACCATAGATACTCAAAGCACTTCCCCAGCATGCCCTGCAGCGTCCAGCGACTGACGACTCCAGCTCTGTGTTGCCTGATAACTCCTCTTATGCGTACACTAAGCCTCTCTTTCTAAATGTACCCATCTTTACCCCCAATCCTTTTCATCCGAAGGAGAGACGTGGACTCGTAATTATCGAACTGTCTGTCCAATATTGGCAAATTCAGCCACGAAAGAAGGTGTTCATCAAAGACCCACCATGATTGCTTGCTGTCAAGATGCCAAAGGTCATATACTTGACCACCACTTTCACAGATTGCACTTGGTGTTACGGGTTCCTTTACTTGAACTCAATATAGTTTATTTACCCGTTAAGCTTGTTGAAATTTACTATATATTTAACCTATTAAACTGGCTTTCTATATATTTATATATCACCATTTGCGTAGCGTTGGTTGCCAGCACTTGGGGCAAGGACATTATTGCGACCCTAACCTGCTCATTTACAAAATGTATTTATTACAACACCATTTTTTTTTGGTGCATTTGAAAATGTAGACCCCGAAGAATGTCGTGCCCAAGGCAAGAGACCCTCAGATTTGTCCACACTACAGATTACTCACTAAATTCTGTGTTTTTTTATTATTTAAGAATAGTTTTCTCCTAGGCAATAATTGTAATTTATAGTAATAAACATATTCCTACAGAGTTTAAACATAGGCAGTATGATGAACAAGGAACCGAATATACTTAAAGCAGAAGTAGAATGGGCATTGAAGCAGAATAAAAAGAACAAAGCAGCTGGTATAGATGGAATAACAACAGAAATGCTACTAGCCTGTAAGGAAACAGCTATAGATTGGCTTACTATCATATTCAATATGGCTTGGGAAGAAAGAAAAGTCCCAGACGACTGGCAAAAAGCTATCATTGTCCCATTTTGGAAGAATAAAGGGAGTGTGAAATGTACAGACGAATATCCCTATTGAGTCAAGTTGGTAAAATGTTTGCTAAAATATTAGAGAGGAGAGTAAGATACATAATAGAACCTCAATTAAGTAATAATCAATTCGGATTCAGAAAAGGCAAAAGCTGTACTGATGCTATATTTACATTGAGACAACTATGTGCAAAAACAATAGAATATGACAGAAACCTAAATATAGTGTTTATAGATCAGGAAAAAGCGTTTGATCGTGTGGACAGGAACAAACTTTGGCAAACTTTAGAAACATACGGGGTAGCAGGACAACTACTAGAAAATATAATAGCACTATATAAAAACAGTCAAAGTGCCGTCAGAACATCGGAAGGTCTGTCAGAATGGTTTCAGGTTACAACAGGAGTAAGACAAGGATGTGTCCTCTCACCACTCCTCTTCATCATATATATGGACAAAATAAATCAGGAAACAACCAACAACAAGGACAAATCAAATAATAACATAGAGGTAGAAAACTCCAACAATAATGAGCTACTCTTCGCAGATGACCAATGCCTAATATACGAGGATGAAAACCTGCTACAACAGCATTTAACATCTCTAGATAAAAGCTGCACAAACTACAGTATGAAAATTAACACAGCAAAAACAGAGGCTATAAGAATAAGCAAATTAAGACACCCATTAAACATCAAGATCAAAGACAAAGAAATAAAACAAGTAGATGAATTCAAGTATTTAGGCACAATGTTCACAGAAAATGGAAAACTAGACAGAGAAATTGACATGAGAATACAAAAAGCAAATGCTGTCACATACCAGCTTTCACCATTGTTAAGACATCCAAACATTTCTATGCCAGCTAAACAACAAATGATAAATAGCATCTTCATACCAACTTTGTGCTATGAAAGTCAAACATGGACCCTTTCTAAATCACATGTAAGAAAGATCAATACATGTGAGATGCGATGCTTGAGAAAAGTAACAAACAACACAAGAAGAGATAGAATACCAAATGAAACCATAAGAAAAATGGTAGGAACAAAACCCTGCCAAGAATATATAGAACAACAACAACTTAAATGGTTTGGCCACCTGGTCAGAATGAATCCTCAACAATCACCATCAAGGGCGTTCTTCTCGGGAATGCATGGATAAAGACCAAGAGGAAGACCCAGAAGAAGATGGATAGATGCAGTGACAGAGACATGTAACAACAAAGGAAAATCACTAATTCAGACAATTCGAGCAGCACAAGAACGACAAATGATATAAACCACGACACCTTTTAGGTATCAGTGAAAGAGAAAAGAAGAAAGAAGAAGAAGAAGAAACATATTCCATAAACTACATCAAACCTTTATTATCTGGGTATCAAAATATTACGGAATTGAAAGAAAACAACAGAAATTAGAACTTACCACCTTGATATCCACGTATCTGGAGCTCTAATATACTTAGCATTAAACGAGAATTAGTGCTACCAGTGGGAGCCGCGATAGCTCAGTGGTTAGTGAATTGGACTACAAAGAACAAGAGGTAGGGTTCGATCCCAATCGACGGGTTCTGGTTCACCCAACCTTTAATTGGTACCGTTTTTTTTTCTGGGTAAGCAAAGCGGCGCGGGCGTAATACCGACCACATTACCCCAAAAATCATGTGCCGAAGGTCTGTAAAATTTATGGTCACTAACACCATATTCCCTATACGTCACTTGGCGTGATGGGGGTACTTTACTTTACTTTTTTTTATAATGCAAATAACTAGGTTATTATGATTTAATTATAATTACGTTAATTAAGGGCGATAATTGAAGTAATTATATTACATAGCGCAAATTGCAGTAATGTTTATGTAACAAGTTATCAGGTTAAAGGTTCGGTCTCATGTCCTGGTCTCCTAAAGTTTTGAAGTTACCGTCAAGGCGTCTTCCTTTACAGTTCCACCTGTGGCATGAGACGGGAAAACCCACGAGCGTCATGCCCGTTAATAAATCCCATCTGTGAATAAATGATTGCGTCACTGTCAGAAGGGTTCTAGAAAATCATAGCCTGCACTTCTGCCTCAACGACAATAGGATTTGTTTCCCCTACATTCTCTGTCCAGTGTGACGACGCCGGGAAAGGACGCACTGCACTCTGACGGTACTCCTATTATTTCTCATTCTTCCTCAGATTTTATGTCCTCGATTAAACGCACATTTTCAACATTATCCATTGCGTGACCCATCAATGATTGTCCTCTTTTTAACCTACTGTCTTTTGTACTCATCAATTCACGGTGTAGTGAATGTTGTGTATCTGCACGGGCTTCATGGTAGGCGCGTGCTTGACAGTCTTATTCTGTCTGCAATATTGGGAGAATCCAGGAGGTAACGCATCGTTTTGCACTTAGTATCTTATGACACCTAGGAATGATGCGCATTGCCTCGTACGGTATCTCGTCCAGCTTTTCCATTTGCATTTTGATGAAAGGGTCAGGGTCGTAAGTGAACACTTAACCACGGACATGACCAGCTTCTGGTATGAGAGAAGAACAAGATGGTGTTGCTCAATTTTAGTATTCATTTGTTGGCTATACCATTAATCAAAGTGAACAAGGCACCGTTGTCATCGTCGGGATGGCAAATATCTCCCCACACCCCACACTTGAGCGATCAAGCTCTGTCTGAAGTTCTCCCACAACACTCTCTCTGTCTCTGCCCTTGCAAAACAACAAAAACATCATCAGTGCAATATGACCCGCAAATCCTGGACAACAAAATAGGGACACTAACACCATATTCAAATATGACAATGAGTATGACAAGATTTTTTCTTGTAAGAATTTGGGGGAAAAATAAATTATTATTAATTATTCAGTTGTAGGCTCAGCAACTTACTAAATGTAATCTTGGAAGGGAAAATACAAGGTAAAAGAAGCAGAGGTAGACCAAGACTAACATGGATGTAAAGTAAAAAAGTAAAGAGCCCCGTCACGCCAAGTGGCGTATGTGGAATATGGTGTTAGTGACCATAAATTTTACAAACCTTCGGTACATGATTTTTCGGCTTATGTGGTCGGTATTACGTCCGTGCCGCTTTACTTTCCCAGAAAAAAATCAGGTACCCATTCAAGGCTGGGTGAACCCGGAATCCGTCGGTTGGGATCGAACCCTACCTCTTGTCCTTTGTAGTCCAGTTCACTAACCACTGAGCTATCGCAGCTCCCACTAACATGGATGAGTAACATCAAAAGACCGACAAGTCCGCCTATGATAACCTGCACTATCAACGCAAGAGGCAGAACTTAATGGCGCTCTATGGTAGCCAACCTTCGATGCAGAGACGGCGCTCAATGATGATGATATCATTAATGTTTCCTTGTTTGAAAATGTTGTATACAAATGTTTTGACTGATCGCACTAATGGGGCCGGTTCACAGTTAAAAGCCTTTTAACTCTTCAGTAACAGAACTTTTCAACGGTAAACTTTTCATTCACTCGATCCACTGATATATTTTTTTCCCTTTTGGTTGATGAGCTCGCGTTTTCCCCGGCACGCTAAGAGTTATGTCGGGGGAGGGAGGGCTCAGCAGTGCTACCAGGTCTCCCGTATAGAAATGTAAATTCATGATGTTAACAAACGAAGCGTAAACATATGATAAAGACAGAATGCACTGGACTACATACGATGACAGCGCTGATAGTGTTAAATTCACTCTATGTATCATGACGATTGGAGGTAGAAGAAAGTGATATGTGTCATCACGCATCGCTAGCAGCGACAAGAGGTGCTCGTCTCATGTCCCACTAACGTTATTGTGGTCACTCTTCTCCGTGCTTTTGTAGTACGGGTAAAAGATATTGACTAATCGCGTAAAACAATGAACACCATGGAGGAGAATATGGAAAGAGTCCTTAACAGATCTCTAAAATAGAAATGAGCAAGCCTACGGCACGCGGGTCAGAACCCGCCCGCAATGCAAATTTGACCGGCACGCGAGGCAGATTGAAAATTACTATACATTCCAGCTTCTCGGCTAAAATAAAAATATAACAGAAAGGTAAAAGGTAAAATGCGCAGGAAATTCTAAATGAATGGAGCAACGTTGCGTACTCACAACAAAAGTAACTATTTGTTCTAGAAAAACGTATCTAGTGGAAAAGTTTCAAAGATAACATAATAGTTTTACAAAAATTCACCAAAATTCAAAGTGGGAGCTGCACATCACGCAACATATGTCCTTGCGATAGTTCTTGACCTGCACAGGCAGGCGTGTTCGCTTCTATGGAGTCATGGACTAAACAGAAGAATGAATGTGCATGCGCAACAAGTAATTATAAAATCGTCAGCACTTGCATCTTCACACGTTTTCTGTAAAAGGTTGTTTCTTTTAATGAATTAGTACGTGAAGTTGATGCATTCATTTATGTAAACAAATGCATACAACAAACAAACATAATTAATTTGTTAAACATTGTCCAGAGTGGAAAAAGATTTCGATAAATCACTCATGGTGAATGTTGGACACAGGAACCAACTCGTTCAGCGAAAATCAACATCTTTGATAATGAGAAACAAAGGTGACGGCAGTTCTGTTCTGCGGTTGGCAGGCTAGAGAGATCTCAAGAATATAGTGTTGTTTTCGGTGTCGATGTGAGTAAAGGCAAAATAACTGTGATGTGGAGCTTAATGGCATATATATTTTAATAAGAATTGTGTTGATAGCTAATAATCACTTGTCACCAGTTGTGACACTTTCAAGCTAGCAGAAAGTGACAACTAATTTCGCACTTTCTAGAAAAAAGGATTTTGAATCATTTCTTTATTTTCATCAGATTCTTTAGTATTCACCCATTGGATATTAAATGTCACTAGTAAAGGACAGGCCGCGAAATCGTCTGCTCCTTTCAACACAATATATCCGTCATTGGCATAAACAGATTTTTAATTTCTTATCAATTCTCCCCGCGTTCTCCCTGCCGTTTTGGCCTACTCTTTTTGACTACACATTTACAAAACTTTAACGCGCCCCGAGTGAACACGTGACCCCCTGTAGTTCGCTTGTATCCAAGAAGCCTTGACATTGTGTCTCACTACCCAAAGTCCGGGCGACAGCCATACATTTGAAAAGAAAAATTCCCACCGCTTTTGGCGGGATTCGAACCCAGGATCTTCTTGCCCAGAAGCCGACGACGTATCTAGTTACCTATTTCTTTATTTCTGCTTAGCGATTTCGAAAGAACGATATTCTAAGATCAACGTAGATTGACTTAGGATACTGGAATTCAGCACACCCCATTTCCTCACATAAAGAATATCCAACGAACACAAATGTCAACAAAAAAGTGGCTTTACTATATTTGGTAGTGCCGATGTATTTGGACAGGTGTGTGTGTTTTTTTTTAAGGGGTGGAGGGTGTGCCATGTTCTGTTTTTGACTCTCTTTTGACTTTTAGCATCGATGTAAAATAGAATGTTCTTGAAATAGCACTTTGGTTGCCATCATACAATATGTTTGCAGTGGTGTCAAGATATTTCACTCCATCTCTTGGGAAGTCTTCCTCTGCCTCGTCTGTTGTCTCTTTTAAGCTGGTTATGTAATGTTTACCGAAAACTGTGTTACATTTAAATTGTTGTCTCTGTATAAAAAAAATATGAAAAACACTCGGTACTAATGTTATTCCCAATCATTTCTGAATTTCTTATTGTCTTACATTATTACAATAACTAGTAGAAAATATGAGAGCCGCGATAGCTCAGTGGTTAGTGAACTGTCCTACAAAGGACGAGAGGTAGGGTTCGATCCCAACCGACGGCTTCCGGGTTCACCCAGCCTTTAATGGGTACCGGATTTTTTTCTGGGAAAGTAAAGCAGCACGGGCGTAATACCGACCACATTACCCCAAAAATCATGTGCTGAAGGTCTGTAAAATGTATGGTAACTAGCACTATATTTCCCGTGTGTTACCGGGGCCTCATTATGAGGGAGGTAAAGAATAGTGACACTGTCACCTTCCAGGCATGTCGTAAGAGGCGACTAAGGAGTTTGATCGATGGCTTGTAAAAAAGTATTGTTACGGAAACAGCACCATAGATTTTAGAGCAGTGATCTCTGCAATATGTGCCATGTTGGCACGCAAGGTTTCTGTTTTTGAGATTGTGGTTCTGCCCTATGTGCCGTCTTCGGCTCGATAGGACAATAGATAGAGATAGAACACCATATTCCCTATACGCCACTTGGCGTGACGGGGGTACCTTACTTTTACTTTATTAGAAAATATCTCACTTCCCGATTTCAAATCTTTATTTTCTCTTTAACTTTAACGTCCATAATAGGCACTAGTAACGCAACGTTCACAGAGAAAGTGAATTATATATTATTGTGTTATGTAGGATTATAATCACTGCACACTGGAATATTCCATAGGTGCTCCCATTTTCTTCTCGAAAATCTTCGAGAAGAAACCTGACCAACGTTCACGAACTCCTTAACACGCATGTGACCAATCGGCGTGGATAGATTTTTTATGACAATTTTGACTGACAGTGGCCTGTTTTTTTTTTCTCCTGCTCTTTTATTATACATTGCTATTTCTGTAGCCCATCAGTTGTCACGTTGTTTTTTTTTTACAGTGGGTCTTATTCGTCTGATTATACGATTTACTTTTTTCTTCATCGTTTCTCAATTTTTGGCTCAGATTTTAACATTTGCTGCTACAATACGTCTTAAGTATGTGAACTCTATTGCTGCCATTTTTCTCCTCTTTTCGGTGCTTATATTTACGACCTCTTGTCTTTTTCTGTTATTCGTCATATTGTATTTCTTACAAGCTCCATCCAAATGTTGCTCAAACTTATTTTGTGAATGTATTATTATATTCTGGACATTACCAGCTCACTCAGGATGTTATATTCGTTAGGGCTTACTGATTTACCTTAAGGCAAAGGGTAAAGTACGAGACTTGAATCGGCATCTTAGTAAGAGAGTTTTCACCCATATGTGCTCGGACGCCTATGCAGAAATGTTCGGACACTTCTGGACAGTGTACCTTCGAAACTCACGATGCTAGGCGACATTACTCATTTTCCCAAAGTGCTACCCTGGTATCCATTTCTGCCAGCGGCTGGGTCGACCGCGCGGGTATTTTTTTTTTTCCAACCACAAGCACAATTCACACTGCTTCCAGCGGGAATCGAACACAGGTTGTCGAAACGTCGGTAGCTGATTTACTATGTGGTCTATGTAAATGGTGGACAGAGAGGTGAAAGTACACAGTCCTAACACTCGTCTTCATATGCTTTATTGACCAACTTTGGTTTGTCTGTTTGGATATAGCCATTTGAATATACTGATAAGATGTGCATCGACTCTCTATTGTAATATTTCGAATATCAGTTTTCTGTCTCTATCAAATATCTCTTCTTGGTCGACAAGTGCTACCATGTAGTTGGGGTCATATTCTGTATTAATTGTCTTGATACAAAAGTATCTTCTGTACATCACATATTTTTTCAATCCAACTTGTGCCACATTTAGTTGTGGCTCAGTTATGGGTCTTATCCCCTTCTCAAATATTTTTGTACAAAATATATCATGCAATTATAAACATGACTTAGTATTGATGTGCCTCTGTATTTGTTACACTTATTGTCCTCCATTTTCCATATGCGAATGATAGATAGTGACGTAATGTGGATGCTTCTATTTTAAATGTTAATCCACGCTGACAGTAGATGTGGCTAGTCTATACACATATCTTATGCAATTTTATTAGTTAGGTTGGTTCTACCAAAATAAATTGGACTAAATAAAAATAAAGAAGATAATTAACTGACAAACATGTAGAGAAAAAAACAGGATTGAAGTTACCCAAACGCCAGGCTTGGACATGAGTTCAAGCACAACTCTTTCATTACATCTGTAATCTATACACATTATGTATCATTGTACTCCTCCCCTCTCTCATTACATCTGTAATCTATACACATTATGTATCATTGTACTTCTCCCCTTTCATTACATCTGTAATCTATACACATTATGTATCATTGTACTCCTCCCTCTCGTTACATCTGTAATCTATACACATTATGTATCATTGTTCTCCTCCCCTCTCGTTACATCTGTAATCTATACACATTATGTATCATTGTACTCCTCCCCTTTCATTACATCTGTAATCTATACACATTATGTATCATTGTTCTCCTCCCCTCTCGTTACATCTGTAACCTATACACATTATGTATCATTGTTCTCCTCCCCTCTCGTTACATCTGTAACCTATACACATTATGTATCATTGTTCTCCTCCCCTCTCGTTACATCTGTAACCTATACACATTATGTATCATTGTTCTCCTCCCCTCTCGTTACATCTGTAACCTATACACATTATGTATCATTGTTCTCCTCCCCTCTCATTACATCTGTAATCTATACACATTATGTATCATTGTACTCCTCCCTCTCGTTACATCTGTAACCTATACACATTATGTATCATTGTTCTCCTCCCCTCTCATTACATCTGTAATCTATACACATTATGTATCATTGTACTCCTCCCCTTTCATTACATCTGTAATCTATACACATTATGTATCATTGTTCTCCTCCACTTTCATTACATCTGTAATCTATACACATTATGTATCATTGTACTCCTCCCCTTTCATTACATCTGTATTCTGCACACATCATTCATCAATCTTCTCCTCCCCTCCCATGACATCTGTAAGCTACACACTTATTTACGTATCAATTGTTTCCTGCCCTACTCCCTGTCATCCACTATATTATTACTTCTACAACAGTTGCTTTTGTATATAAATTAAATGTGTGCAATGAGTTAATACGTGTTACTATACGGTCCTTGATATCATCATACTTGTCAGATCTAACCCGTACTATTTCAAGCGTTGCCCAGCAATACTTTAAAACATCCTCTGAAATGCTAGCAATCAAAATCGATGCTACAAACAAGTTAGACCTCACATAATACAGGGTTTCTAATTCTTAGCCAGAAACTAAGACTTGTCCTGACCAAGGACATAAAGAAGGGAAGTGGATCGACAAACACTCAATCAGATACCAAGCTCTAAAGTATCGTTAGATATCAATTTATACAGTACACACTAGATTATCCAGAAAAGAATGGGAAATCCCGGATAATAAATATACCGGTTAAACCATTATATATGGAAAACTGAAAGAACAAATAACAATATATACATAAATATGATCAACAAATAACCAAGATATACAACATAGATGGAAAGAATATTTTCAAGACCAATTAAACATGGCACCATCTACCATTAACAACAAAAACCACACAAGAATGCACAAAACCTGTACCCAACAGCATGATAGAGGAAATCGAAGAGGTAATCAAATATTCACCAATAAATAAAGCACGGCGGATAGATAACATACCAGTAGAAATAATAGCAGCAGAGGGAGAAATATGAGTTACATGGCTGCACTGAAAAGACCACTTTGCTGTTAGATCAGGTTTAAGTCAGGGGTGCGTCCTATTCCCCCAACTGTTTACTACATACATGGACAGTGTATGCAAGTTAGTCAATCCATCAGAGACAGAGGAGACCAACGAGCTTTTATTTGCAGACGAGCAGGCACTAACACATGGACAAATAGAAGACCTACAAGAACACTTGAATAGACTCAACAGCACAGGTACAAAATATAACATGAAAATCAACATCCATAAAACAGAAGTCATGAATATCGCAAAAGAGAAACAGAACATCAACATAACTAAAGAAAGCGGGCCACTAAAACAATTAGAGGAATTTAAATTCCTAGGAGGTCTAGTGACAAACGACAATTCACAAACAAGAGAGATAGAATCAAGATGCAACAAAGCTTGCCAAATCATGAACGCAGCATTTGTTCAACAAGGAGATAACTAAAGGCAAAACGGGCGCTCAACAATACACTCTTCATCCCAACGTTGTGCATACAGTGTACAAGTATATCAGAAAAAGGCTGTAGTCCACTGACTTTATATGTGATATGTATTTACATGTAAAGGGAGCCGCGATAGCTCGGTGTTTAGTGAACTATACTACAAAGGACAAGAGGTAAGGTTCGATCCCAACCGACGGCTTTCGGCTGGGAATCCCGGATTTTTTTTTTCTGGGAAAGTAAAGCGGCACATGCGTAATACCAATCACATTATCCCAAAAATTATGTGACGAAGGTCTGTAAAATTTATGGTCACTAACACCATATTCCCTACACGCCACTTGGCGTGACGGGGTACTTCACATACATGTAAAGATTTTATTTTTCCGAAAAATTACATCTTTAGTCAGACGTGAGCTTCTAGATTTGTTTCAGTTTCATAAATTTATTTTTAAATGGAGGAATGTTTTATTTTTCATTATTTTTGACAAAAGTGTCCTAGATAATTAGCTTCCCGGTTAATCTGCTCAGGGATAATATGAGTCTCACTGCTTTTAAAGCAATTTTTAAAAAAAGTAAACATGCATATATTCACAACCATAATTAACATGTATATATGCACAACCCTAAAAGATATTTGTCTATTACGCATCTGGAACTAAATCCCGCAGCATGGCCACTAATGACTTCAAAAGCCAATAAATACAATGGAGATAACTATAGTTCGTTCAGAAATTCGTGCCCACAGAGGTAATCAATTATCTCGGAAACTGATGAATTTCTGTAATTCTTTTCTATGAAATCTTATTCTTTCACCGACCTTCAGATTTTATAACATTAAAGTACTAAGGTAGTCTTATTTTTGCACAAATCGTTTTTTGTTATACATTTTTAGGAATATATAAAACCGCGTGCTCTAAACATTAGATTTTACTGTAAATTGTGCTAATTTTCTAACAATGCAAGCCAAAGGCGTATCCGTATTACGTTGAATAGTAATATAGCCGACCCCTTTTAGATTCCTTGCAAAAGTGTATGTACATTATAACACAGTTACCTTTTGCACTGTGATGAATTTACACTTTAAACTCTTCATGGTTTTAAAAATCAAGTAGTCACTTCCCAATAGCTCACAAATTATCACACATAAAGGAATATTCATTAATAGTAAATATGTTGTCAAAATACGCCTCTGGGCCAATTTAACAAGAAACCGGAAATGAAATTACAAAAAAAACCTCGTTCGTCTTACAAGTAAAGAGTGCGAAACGGTGCTAAGAGTGTGTGGTGTGCACGTGAAATTTGCCTTTTTAATTGGTGATTTGATACAACAAATGTGGGTATTGTAAAATCCTAAAATTTAGGACAAGCAAGAAAATCATATTTGTATATACCTCAAATAAGCAAAAATCTTTCCTAAATGCATGACAGTAGGGCAAAAAGTCAACTGAAGGTCTGTGAAAAAATAAGATTTCACGAAAAAGAATTACATAAATTCATCAGTTTCTGAGATAATTAATAAACTCTGTGGGCACGAATTTCTAGACACAGACAGCTGGGGTGACGAAGTGAAGGCATGGGAGATTAAAACAATTTTCCTTGCACAAACCGAGTTAGGGTTCCTGAATATAGCACACCACATATTTAACCTTTGCTGCAAGTTACTGCATCAGCAGGCCTCCACTTTCCGGGGACATATAAGTTCTGTGACATGTAAAGTCTCTTTTTTAACATTATTGATATAACGTGCTGCCACTGTGATTTGTGATTAAGATTTAGGGCTCCGTTGACTAAAAAAAACTTTGACCACCTCTTTCTTAACACATGATCGACATGGCATATGCCATCTTCTTATCCTGATTATTATAATAGGAGATGCATGGTAAACTCGCTTGCTTTGCATTATCTTGAATTCATCCAATGGTATGCAAGTTTGTATTTTTTTTTTAAATACATTCTTTTGTTGCTTTTCAGCTCTTGTTTGCTCATAAGGGTGGAATAGTACATTTGATTTCAGAATACATGCATTGTTTTTGTTTCCCCACTCAACGCTTCTTAATGTCATTCCTACTTCCTTGTGTCTCCTTGATCTGTGCAATTTTCAAGTATAGGCCCGCGAAACGATCTACTTCATTTCACTGATGTTCCTCCCGTGTGTAGTTTTCCTTCTAAGCAAATGTAATTGATTACTCTCGCCTTTTCCTGGTTGATCATCTGTACTCATACTCTGCTAGCCGCTTATGACATGGCATTTGTTTTTCTTGCATGTGTGCATAGTGCTATAGATAAAAAAAAGTCAGCAAAAGTATGATCATTGAGACCCATGCATCCACTCAATGCCTGCACTTCTGCTTTAGAAGTCGGTGGCAATTCTTTTCAACATTGGTACCATGAAGTTCAAAAACATGGACATTAGACAAGAAAACAGAACAGAAAATTGGAGCATTTGAAATTATTTACAGAAGAATTTGATGAGGAAAACAGAAAAAAATTAACGAAGTTTTTAAACAACTAAAAATGAGCTACTAAACACAATTTAAACAAGACAAATGAGAAATTGAAGGCATGTTTAAAAGACGGCATCCTGCTAAAAATAATTCTGGAAGAGAAAATACAAGGTATAAGAGGAAGATCAAGATTAACATGAACGATTAGCATCAAAAGATGGACAAGTCTTCTTATGACAACCTGCACTATGAAAGCAAGAGAGAAAGGAATGGCGCTCCATGGTAGCCAGCCTTCGATGAGGAGGCGACACTCAACAAAGAAAACCTACATAACTGTATTGAATAATTGTATGTGTGATTTTATACATTTTATTAAAATGGCGTAAGTCTACAAATTTTACAATAATTTTTAAACACTTTCTATACAAGAAAAACGTTTAGCAGGGACCAACTTGAACTACCAGCTGTGACTTAATGGATTCCACTAATTGCAACATTCATGACAATTACAAGGATCAAACGATAATGATTAAAGCCTCTCAGTCAGCTAATCCTCTTCATAAATGATTTCGACGTAAATGCAGTGCTGTGGTTACATTAAGATGTGATATTTGCACCTCTCTGCCCAACACATCCAACTTCAGCATGACATCGTTGCTTAATCAGACTAATTTGTTACTGATCGAATTGTCCATCCCAGCCGAAGACAGCAGTTATTAGCACATTAGATTGGTGGTGTAGGATCTTTTTAATTCTAGCTCAGATACTGGCACAGGCAGTCTGCTGAGTTGCCACCCACATTCAGTCCCGGTGTTAACAGGTGTCTTCACCACCACCACCCAATCAGGTCTAGCTTATTTAAGAGATGTGTTAAAAGACGGGTAAAGAAATAGAATAAATAATACTACAACTGTTGTACACTATAAGCTAACAGAACATTTAAACATAACGTTGTAGACCAAAGAATCATTTTTCCAACATCAAATAAAGCATTAAATATAGCACTGGTAAATAGAGCCCACATCCAAATGCCTGCAAACAATAACTATATTACTTACCATCATCAGTGCTTTCCAGGACAAACTGAATGGTGGGTGATGTCAATCAGTACCTAGAGATCTTCACCAACTCGTTGAGAATGACATCTAAATAACATATACTCACAACAAGTGGGTCTAGCCTCCAAATGTATTTATTACAAGTGGGACTAGCCTATACATGTATTTATAAACACATCTAATCTTCTCTATTGACAGTCATAGAATCTCAGATTTTTTAAAAATGAAATACGGCAGATTTCAATGGCTTCCATAATCTATAGTTAACTCTCCAAAATTACCTCTGACCTTATTGCAGACTGTGTGTCCTGTGTGTTACCGGGTCTTCATTATGAGGGAAGTAAAGAATAGTGACACTGTGACCTTCCAAGCATGTCGTAAGAGGCGACTAAGGAGGTTGGTCGATGGCTTGACAAGCTGTCATTGTAAAAAGTATTGTTATGGAAACAGTGCCATATATTTTAGAGCAGTGACCTCTGCAATATGTGCCACTTTGGCACGCAAGGTTTTTGTTTTTGAGATTGTGGTTCTGCCCTATGTGCCGTCTTCGGCTCGAAAGGACAATAGATAGATAGATAGATATTGCAGACTCGCAACTTTTCCAGATTTCTACATGTTTACCGAAACTAGTCATTTTGTGACATATACACCTTATGTTTGCTATTATATGACAAAGGCGCGCCCCACCCAGCACCAGAGCTGGAAGTCGTCAGTGACTCATAACTGATGGCTTGCGCCAGGATCGGTGAACCAGAACCATCCAGACCCTGCTACACCTCTCCGCGGTGCCTCCAGAAACAGACTAACCTGTCTAGTCTGGCCAAGCGAGCAGGGATCGAAGAGGGAAGACAAACCCGGTACTCAAAAATGTCGGCTGAAGTCGGATGTGTTGGGCCGAAAGGCGCAGATATCACAGTGTTACACTGCAAACTTCAACACAACGTAACTACGTCCACTTAACGTCCTTTTAAGGGCGGATGACGAGGAGGAAGTCTGCGGTTCGTATCCGCTAGAATACCTCAAATCATCGGGCGACCGCATCATCATATGCACCATAATTAGGTTTTAGGACCTGATGGTAACTGCCACATGATTATAATCGCATTTCATTGGGATGATTGTCAAAGGCATAAAGTTGACATTTTATCATCTGGTTAGCTCAATGTGTTTTTAATATATTGATGGTCTGGCATACTTCATATGAGGGTCAGCTCTGCTCAAGTAGCACTACATTATTCTTGCCTTTCTTTACCACCAACATTGGGGGTAATTTGCCACCAAGAAGAGCAAACACCAATCATTTTTACCCTCCACTGCCTTCATCAAACTTCTAGTTAAGTTAATCTTTTAACATCTCAAAATATCAAGTCAAGTTGTTTTTGGTCATTCATGTTTCCTCTTCTCCTTATTTAAGCTCCATGAAAGCAGTTGTTTATTTGGTAGAAGGCTTACAAAATGTATGTCATATATTCATTTTTTTCCATTGCATGTTGAATCAGGTGGTTATGGAAGGTCCCGGTATCACTGCAAACGAATTATAATCCATAATTGCTCAACCGCCCGTGGAATCAACCGAATTACTAACTCATCTCCCAAACAAAGAAAGGTAGCTGTAGTCCCCATCATAGCAGTCTCAGCACATGCCAAAAGACATAAGGCGAAACCGCATAGAAAGTGAACACAACCAACTGTTCCTTGTCATACGATATCATCATTCATTGTAAACAATTGGAATATCGAAACATGATCAAAACAGATGAAACAAAGCTCCCGGTGTGCACAAAGCACTTAACTCAGTACCTCCTGCAGCAAGCTGGACTTGGAATATGACGAAACTGCAACAAGGAACACTTTTCAGACACATCCTATAATGGTTCCTGCCGTCTATACACCATATTGACCGGAAGTTCACATCCTCCTGACAATGATGATCATCATATTTTTTTTTATGTATAGCACTTAATGATGTTAGGACATCGTTTTTGACTCCAATTCCGAACATATAAAACACAGTTGTCAGATTATCCCAGTCGCACATCAAACAACAGACCGTAAGATTAGCATATGGCTGGTCTAGGGATATACGATGAGCCATTATGATGGCGTAGCACACACAACAATGGCTGCGCCCATAGATTCCTGATTACTCTAAGTGAATGCAGCCTACAATGAACGAAACATGGTGCAAATTCCCTAAAGAAAAAAAACTTCGGCTGACTTGACAGAGCAGTCCACATTAATGAGTTGTAACGTGTAAATAACTTGCATCAAACAATTCCAACGACATCCAGGGTAAAATGTGACAACAACTAAAGAGCTTTGCAACATTTAATGGCAATGGTTGACGCTGCTAACTGAGTTAGGCCTACAACTGCATATTTTCTCTAAAGGCTGTTATGTGAGGATGATGATCATATAATCTATAACATGCTTAGAAAACATTTAATAAATTCATAATAATTTTAATCTATCATTTCTATGGCCAGAAAAATTAGATGTTCCTCTTTTCTGCAATATGACATGGTAGTAGGAAAAAAGAAAAAACAAGATGCCATGGCTGTATAATAGTTAAATGCAGCTAAAAAAAAAAATCAAAGAAAAGAAAAGCTGCTTTCTCTGGCTGCAGAAGATCTAACATGAAGCAGACAGTGCCAGCCAAGCCTTCAAACAGACTGTTGGGATTGTTTGGAGTTATTGCTTCTGACTGGAACTGCTGTGTAAAAATGAAGTTAGCACTTGCCCTGTGCAGATATTTCTTGTCCTTAGTTAATCTGTACAGGAGCAGGAAGACATAGCCACTCCATACTCCATGAAAAATGCCAGGGCCCTTAGTGAGCAGACCACGATGCCAAGTATGCTCACCACAATGAATACAAGCCTGCAGGTAGCGCTCACCACCCCCCCACCTTAGAGGCCTTGGCAAAAAGGTACACCACGTGTGGAGCTCCATGACACCAATGCACTAGCTCATCACTGTCTGATCAAGATTTGACATCAATAGCTGAAGGAAAATTACCATTGGTCTGTTGTAAGGTAAGCATCCAATCAACTGCAGCTTTCACTCCCTTTGCTGCAGCAGGGTTGGACTCAAGAAAAGATATGCAGCTAATGATCATTTGCAAAATGGATGCAAACCATGTGCTGCTCCTAAATATTCTGTGCCATAATAAGAGTGCATAAGTGGTGCTTCTTGTGTCCTGTATCTCCTGACATAATCTTTTCCAGACTGAACCATGGTTGCACAGTTATTAATAGTTGCATCATCCAAGATCTTCACACCTGGGCCTTTTTCCAATGCAAGAGTCCCACATAACCAGCTCGGCCCATAAACAGCTCATCAGATTCACAAGAAAGAAACCCAGGCTTCAAGCATTCTTTGGCCAGAGATTGAAAATGCTTTACATTCTCATTTACAAGTGATTCATTTTAATTGCATTACCTATGAGAGCACCAAGATAATATAAACCAGATGGTCCAAGAATAAATGATACAGCATCAGCTTTAGAGGGTTTAATTCTTTCAGTAATTTTCATATCACGATCATACAGAGCTTTAGCCATCTGCAAATACTCTTGTTTGCGTTCAAAGAAAGGCTCATAACTTTAAACATAATACAGCATGTATGCAATGCCTACAGTTCCAACATAAAGACTGCCACCAGAAGATGACTTTGCAGAGTCTGTAATGGCACCAATAAGAGCAGTAATCTGTTCATGATAAGTGTTCTTTTTGATGTCAATGTCTTGACCAGGGACATAATCATCATCTTCTATCTGTCTTGACCAGGGACATAATCATCATCTTCTATCCTTCCTCACTTGCCTTTGGCGTCAAGGGGAGATACAATCTGCGATTCTTTGCTCTTCTGTTGTTATCCCTCCTAGTGACTCTAGTATTCCCTTCATCCATCTCTTTCTCAGTCTTCCTCTTAATCTGGCATTTTCATAGCGTTTGTTTATGGCTCTTTGAGTCGTTAGTTCTCTTTGTCTTATGTGGCCGAACCAATTTATCTGTCGTTTCTTTATGTATTCGATGGCTGGTTCAATTTCGAGGTTCTTCCTCTGGTCAGTGTTTCTTACTCTGTCCCTTAAGCTGTTTCCTGTCATTCTTCTGACACATTTCATTTCGGTGGTCGTTATCTTTCTTCTTGTAGAGTCCAGCGTCCAATTCTGGCACTGATAGCACAGAGTAGAAAAATTGATTCTTATATTGCCCTTTTTGCTTCCGTAGTTATTGCTTTGTTTTTCAATAGTGTTGATACTTGGCATACTTTGTTACACCTTATATCTATCTCGGTCATTGTCTTGTGTAAACGTGCTACCCGGATATCTAAAATTGTCTACTTGCTTCAGAGTCGTATTATCTATTATGTTTAGTTTTTCTTTCTTTCTCGCTATTGCCATTACTTAGGTTTTGTTTATGTTGATCTTCATGTTGTATTGTTTACAAGTGTTGTTTAGCCTGTTGATATGTTCTTGCAGGTCCTCAATTGTTTCATGTATCAGAACTTGGTCGTCTGCAAATAGTATTTTTCATTTATTTCTTCCTCTCTTCTGCTGTTTTCTGGTATGTATATTTAGTTCTCTTTTGTGTTATCGCTTGTTATCATCCTTGTTGGTATACTTCCTTTGATTGGGCATGCTAATTTGCATATATTGTCCATATATGTGATGAAAAGTAAAGGCCTTGTCTTACTCCGGAGTTAATGGTGAAATGTTTAGAGTAGCCTGCTGAAGATCTTACTGTAGTGCGACTACTTTCAGAGAGGCTCTTGCATATCTCTACTAGGTGGTGACTCACTCCGTACAAGGGCAATACGGACCACAGTAGTTCCCTGTCCACCCTATCGAACACCTTTTCTTGGTCAATAAAAGCTGTATATAGGGACAATCAGGACAACTTATTTGGAATAAACCTTGTTCTAGGCATGGTGATGTTCTACAGTGTGACAGAAGCAAAAATCCTCTGTGTACTTCAGAGTTTGTAAACAGAAACCAAGTTTGTTGATGTCTGGCCGGGCTCTTCTTGCAGATTGCAATATTCAGATGTCACTATCCACTGTATTTATATGGAATCTACAAAGGGAAATCAATAAGTAAAATCACAAATGACTCATTTTAAAAATACAATAAGAACTTGAAAACATATATTTGCATCTACATTATTCCTCAACGTAATTTTCACCAACATAGATGCACTTATCCCATTGTTTTGTCAGTGATCCAATATTCCTGCGGTACATAATTTTTTGGCTGCTTTCTAAGCTATAATTTAATTTCACATTCTGGGCACCGAGCATGAGCACCCCCTCTGCAAATTCAGTTGATCATGCATTATGCTATACCATGCAAACAGCCTATTGTTGGTGATATACAGAATATAGTTACTTGCTTATCACCTCAAATTATCTCCTGTATCCGCAGCTTCTGTTGCTATGTGAACAGGAGTCCAGGTCATACTTCAATAATCTTGGTGCATCTGAGAAAATGTTTCTACCCAGCAATGTACTACTTTATAAACAATTGTTAGTATTAACAGGCAGCATTTCCTTAAGAATGTCCTTTGCAGAAGGCCTCCTTGCCCCAAAGAATATGTGCGATGCCCATTGCTCCCTACTTAACGAAATCATAAAGTTGGATTTTGCTACCACCAAATGACACCTTTAAAAACCATCAACTAAATTTTTACAGCTAAACAAAATTACTTTGTGACTTCCCCTCATAATTTTGGCAGAATCAGCCATGAAAGATAGGTTGCTCAGCAAAGCACATATAGCCCAATACAAAAATAAATTACCAAACTATTTGTCAAACCATGACCTCCATCAACCACCTGTCAAGAAACCAAAGGTCATATCTTACTTATAATACTAAAATTTTCAGCAGTTACAAGTGCATCACATGACAAGAAACAGCCTGTGAGATAAAATCATAAAGGAATCACTAAGAAAAAAGCTGGAAATAATTTCTGCAATTGAATACAACAAAGAAAACGGTATGGCCACATGAAAATACAGCAAAATAAAAACACTACACAAAGAGCCACTCTGAAAACACCAGATCTATGAGACGACCAAGAAAAGGATGGAATTAGTAGGAAACATAAAAGGCAGGGGCCACAAAACAGCAATGACTACAAACTATATCTTCTCTCAACACTGAAAGGCAGGTAAGGAAAGAATGAATGTACATTTTTCAGGATAATAGATGTAATCAAGAGGTAAATTGTTGTCATGTGATTTAACAAATGCACATTACTGTAACTAGTCTTCATTAGGTGGTGATCTTATTAAGGTCACTGGTACTGCTGCTTTTGCTTAATTTATTTTAATCACTTGGTTAGAGAGCTCCAAGTGGGCTTTTCTTAATACACAGTAGAATCCACTTATGAGACCTGTTATAAAGAGAATCCTGCTAAAAGACTTTTTAAAAAAAACTATTTTCTTCTACTTTACATTGTAAAAATTATTTTATAATACTATTATGCAGCCTAAAAATCATACATTTTGTGAAATTTTCCTAGCAAAAAAAAAAACTTGATCAGTGTGTAATTTTCTAAAGCCATTAAATTTATTATCATTATGACCTTCAGTACTTACAAGAAAAGCAAGCGCTTATCACTTGAAATGAGTGAAGGTAGTTGAGAAAGTAGACAAAAAGTTAAAATCAAAAGCTAAAATATGTATGGAACATGATTTCCAACAAACATACTACATAGAATCCTTAAGGACAGAAACAACATTATGTCAGTGTTTACAGGCAATGGTTTTGGGCAGACTATACAGAAAATTAGGAAGCTGATTACGAGACATTGACTGCACTTTGCATACACGAGCTCCAGCAAGCTAGGAGCAAGAATACCCTGATTTCAATACCCATCCTTATTGTAAAGGGAAAAGAGCTGGCTGAAAGTCAACTTCAACATAAATTATGGGCTAGCTGAAACAATTCAAAGTGTGACACAAATTTGTAGTAAAGAAGGTAGTCTGCGGTGAGGCTGGGTCAGTTTCAAAGGAAACAACTGATCAGCACAAGCAAAGTGAACTACAGAAAATTCTCAAGCAATTTGAACCAAAAATATATCAAATGTGGATGAGGCAGGTCTCTTTGATAAGTGTGTCCCAATCAGTAAACTCTCAGGGGAAAAAAAAGAAAAGCATACAGTTGTTACAAGATTTAAAATGGCAGAATTTCTATTTTAGCCACTGCCAACATAGATAGTGACAAGCTACCTCTGCTCACAATAGAAAAATTTGAGAAGCTATGTCTTGGAAGGGAAAATACAGGGTCAAAGAGGCAGAGGCAGACCAAGACTAACATGGACGAGAACATCAGAAGATAGACAAATCAGCCTATGACAACCTGCACCATCAAAGCAAGTGACAGAACAGAATGGTGCTCCATGGCACTCAACCATGATAGTGTCATTTAAAAAATATATGAACACTATCGACGGAGCATATGTTTAACAAAAACATATATAACAAGGTTAATATTTGAGCAATGAAGCTGGACAGAAAATTCTTACAGGGAAGAAATATTGCACTTGTGGACAATTGCTCAGCTCATCCACATTCAACCTGTTTAAGAGATTTTTCTGTCGTTACAGTACATTCCCCTATAATTAAACATAAATTTCAATTAATGAGATACAGTTATAACGACAATAGTTTGATGATCCCTAGGATCTCATTATAACCAGATTCTACTGTACAAAAAAATGAGACTATGTAAATGATTCTGCAATCTACAAAGTCTTAACTTTAGTCAGGATATGGTCTTGCTAATGTGAGTTTAAGCTATTAAATCAATATCACCATCAGCTGGAATGTAAATGTTGACATCAGTAGCCTTAGGAGAATATGCATTTGTTTCTAGCAATGTGTATTGATTGATATGTAACCATCAAATCCAGTTTTTATTTTTATTTCTCTCTGTGCCAACCACCATTGGTCTCAGCAGTGAGTCGCAGCTTTAAAGGTCAATTACTCATTGGCGGAAAAAAATATGAGTACCTCTGAAGTAAGAGTTATCTGCCTGTGTGGCGAGGGTCCCCTGTGCACACGGCTGCTAGGTAAAAATGTATAATGCGCAAAATTCAATTCCTAGTCTCTAGGGACTTTGCCAGAGGTGAAATCAGGTGAATGAAAAAAAAAAAAACACCCACTGCATCACAAAATTATTAGACATATGCACAAAACAACAAACTGCAACAAAGAAAAGCAGTAAAATTCAAACATTTAATTTTGAAACAGTTTTTACAATCCATCTCAAAAGTACTTGCACTGATATTGATAAGACCATGAAAATATTATATAGCTGAAGACAACATGCAACTTATTTTTGTGTTTCTCTCCACATCTACAGCACTGTGGATTGACCTATATGTATACGTTATAAATTTTGAGTGTAACTACAGCATTACACAACCCCAAAGTCATTTTTTAAAAAAAATAGATTTCAATAAAAAAAATTTTACAGAAAAACAAAAATAAGCTGCATTGTATGGTAAAGCTTTAAATTGACAAAGCCAAAGGCTTCCATACTTCAGAGGAATCTGCATCCAATTTACTTGGAAGTAGCAGGGTGTCCTGGAAGATGAGTGTACCTTATATAAGCATCACTACCATCACCTGTATCAGATGGACTGCATGTGTTTAGAATTTGCCCATTGTACATAGTGGGTGGTGAAGTACCTGATACCATAAGTCGTTGAACTTTGTGACCATGTTTCACAAGAATAGTGGGGCTATTGAAGGACCTTCTTGTGAAAGCATAATGTTTCTTGTAGCTGGCAACTGCATTTTTTGCAGCAGTCTGCACAGGAATAACAGGCATAGTTGCAATTGAAGTCTGATCAGATGAACAGTTGACTTCTGTCACAGGTGAGTGGATGCGGTTTGCTAATGTCTGCTCCACAGGAATCATACTGCCCTGAAAAGAAGCACATGATAAAACTATTAGGAAATTTATTTTAAATGGGGAAAAGCATGTCACAGCCAAATTAATAGAGGTTTACAATCTGTCTTTTCTTATCCCTAGATTAAGATGCCTCTTTTTAAGTTACATTTTTACGAAGCAGTCATAAAATTTACCCTAATACTAATGAGTATAGATAGAAAGGGATATGAGTAAACTATGACCAAAGCTTCTAGAGGAATGGGAACTAACTGTTAGCCACCAAATATCCAAAAATAGAATGATAAAATGTAAAGTTCAGCAGTAAACAACTAAAGGCGAGGAAACTGGACTCGGATAAGACAGACTAACCAACAGACAGAGGATGAACAAGAACAGAAGAAGAATGTAATGCCAGCCAAGAGAATATCTAAGAATAGACACTTTTAGTAGAAACTAAGACGGCCTACACATCCTGATATCTATCAGACCTCACAGTCAGGTGTCAAGACCAGATAGGCAGGCAGAGAAAAACATTAGATCTAGCTGCAGAAAAATGTTAACTGCTGACAGGGTAGTCAAATTGAGGAAAGGAATATGTAACCAGGATGCAGAAACAGACAGATACTGGAGACCAACAGAAGAGACAAAAAAAATGAGACAGTCACCTAAAGATGGAACAAATGATGAAGCAGACCACTAATAATAACTGCGGATAGAGATTGCAGAAGAGTTAGGTATGCGCAGAAATCAGTAACTACTATTAGTTAAATGGACATTAAATTAAGGCTGGGTGAAATCAGAAGCCGTCGATCAGGATCGAACCCGACCTCTTGTCCTTTGTAGTCCAGTTCACTAACCACTAAGCTATTGCGGCTCCCTAGTTAAATGGACATGCTTGACTAAAAAAAACATCAAAGTTATTGAGAAGATAGCTGTACTATTCATTACATATTTTATAGGAGTTAGAAATAGCCTAAGAAGAATGATTCCCACTGGCAGAGATGAGAGAGGAGAAAAATTAAAAATGCACAAATCATTTATTGTAAATGGCAATAAATTTCACCTATATTGTAACAAGCACTACAGAATCTAAGTAAGATAGATCTTGCCAGAATGAAGCATCGTTAAGACCCAAAGAAAGACTACATAGATAAATGTCACATACGGTAATTGTGATGTTCAATAACTTGATTGAAACACTGACTAAGACTAGTAAACCATTTCAGGGGAAGAGGTATGTTTGCAGCTCTGAAAATCACAATCAATCAATAACAGAAAAATACTAAGAATGGTCCAAATTACTATCACCTCAGAAGTTTCCCTCCATAATATTAATTTATTATTATTTGTCTCCTGACTAAAGACTAACCAGTCACAATAAATTAACCATCCATCAAGGCTCTTTTATTTATAAAACCTAAGTGTTCAGTTAACAATATCATCTTCAAGTACAACATCATCATCATAAACTACAAAAACTATAACATTGCTACTCAAAGAAAACCGTGTTCAATGTGGATAAATAAATTCTATTGACTTTTTTGGTACAAATATTTCCAACAATTACACTATATAAAAACTACAGTTCAACCTTTAACATCATGTAAAAACAAAACAAAACTATCCTCTTCAACATTAGAATTTTTTAAAAATAATTTTTAAAAAAAACCTACCACAGAGATGCAATGTCTGAGGGGAAAGTGCTTGGAGTAACAAGAAAAGACATAAGAGAAAGAGTAGACATTGAGTCAATTCTAAGCTACATAAAGAAACAAATGAGATTGCCCATCTAAAAAGAATGCAGTGTAATTACTTACCATACAAATCATGCATTAAAAGAGGAAAAGGGAGAGGAGCAAGAGGCTGACCCAGAGTAAGATGGACAGACAACATCAAAGAAACATAACAGTATCAATTGACAATGTGTGAAGCTGCCAAAAAGGGTGAAAACCAGGACTTTGTATCTCCCTTGACACCAGAAAAGTACAAGAGGAAGTGAAGAAAAGAGGAGAAGATCATTTATATTTACAATGCCTCTTGTATTTTTTTATTAAAAAAAAAAAAACTTTCTTTTCTTGGCCGAAATCACTCATCACAGAGAACAATTGGGACATGAGCGAAACTGTTGAATTGAAACAATTTTTATTTTGAGATCATAGATTTTATGATACTACTGTAATCTAGGGGTAAATCCAATATGATATATACGCTGTCATTAACATTTCAAATGAGTGTGTGAGGTAGAATGTTTTCCAAGTACAATATATAAATATGTATTATATTTCTGTGCTTGTACTGTAATATATATTATGTTTATGTGTAATAAGTCCTGATGAGTACCTCGGAAGTGCTATTTTTACTATAAAAAATTAAGGATCAATTCCCAAACAGATGTGTTAACATACTGTGTTCATGCATGATCTCAGACATCATCAGACAGTAGTTTATTTTCTTAATTTAACTTTTGGTTCAGTTTTAATGAGTAAAAGAATTAATATTACAAGTGTTTCTTGTATTGTACACCAAATCTGATACCTGTGACAATACCAGTGAACAACATTAAAATAATGTCCTGACAAGGTTTTGGTTTCAATTTTCACTCTCTTGTAGAATGTTAATGTCAGTATATCTATATTTGTATTGCTTTATGGTAATATACCTGTGACCATATAAGGAGGCAAGCTTTATCCAATTTTATTCATCCCTCTCTCTCCATTAGTATAGGGCTGTAGTCTAGATATGTTCCACATACAGTTATCCCTCACTACTTCGCGGTTCATTTATCGCTCCCTCAGTACATCACAGATTGTTCAAACGCACACATGTATCATATTTATATCATTTATACATTATTTTATGTATGTTATTTATACTATTAATATGTTATTTACATGTTTGAAACTATTCTTTAATGTTCTAATGATAACATATGCACTTATATGGTTTCATATACACTTATTGATATTATACATACACAAAAAATGTACGTTATGTTAAAAATGAGAGGGTGACACTACTTCGCGGATTTTCGCTTATCGCGGCCGGTTCTGGTCCCTATTAACCGCAATAACTAAGGGATTACTGTAATTGTTTTTGATCAGCTCTCTGTGCAATAAATAGCAACCCTACTCTTTTGCTGTACATACTCACAAGCTATTTATCTCACTCTGGCTCTTTTGTTAACTCAGTTCCTTCTGACTGTTCACTATCAACCAACCAGCTTCACTTTACACTCTGCATGTCTGTGTCTAGATACATAAGTCCTTAGGTTCTTATTTTCTAAAAATTATGAGACATGCCAACCCTAGACTCAATAATTTACTAATTTTATGGAAGCAGTTAAAACAGTCATTTTTATAAACCATGATGGTTACTCTTATTTCTATTTTAAGATTTTGGTCATATTTTCTAATTTAAAAAATAAAATTTATTCAGGTAAGGCCTTAATTTCCAGCTATATGGTCTCTCATTTACAATTTTTAAAAAAGCCCTCAAATGAGAAGAAACAGGAAATGAATTTGACAATTTTAAGTTACTCTCTGAAACATTCTGCTTTATAGCATATAAAATAAATTAGTAATAATTAATAATAGCATTTGTAGAGAGTGTATTACAGGGGAAAAAGAATCAATGTTTTAAACTAACATGCAACAGAGATGGAAAGAATATTTAAAAGACCTATTAAACATGGCATCTTCTACCAATAACAACAAAAAAACATGCAAGAATGTACAAACACTAAACCCAACATCATGAAAGAGAAAATCAAAGAAGTAATCAAATATCTATCTATCTATTGACCTTTCGAGCCGTAACCGGCCCATAGGGCGTAGACCAAGATACACCTTCTCCTATATGAATTTTTGTTCTAGCAGTTTTCTTTTAAAGATATTTTATCAAATCTCGCCATCTGTCTCTGTTCTGTGCAAGCAGTTCTATCTCATTGAGGGAGCCGATTCCTGCTGCTCTTGCCTCTCTCATCAATGTTCTTCTCAGTGTCTCCCTGGGTCTTCCTCTTTTTCTTTTACCTGTTGTTTCCCATATGAGGGCTTGCTTTGCTATTCGATTATTATCTCTTCTCATCACATGTCCAACGTATGACCATCGTCTTTTCTTTATTACTGAAGATATTAGTGGTTGATTGGCGATTTCTCTAATTTCCTCGTTTGTTTTGAATTCGTTCCATTCTATACCAAGTATTTTCCTTAGACATTTATTTTCGAATGCGTTCAACTTTGTTTCTATATCTCTTGTTGTTTTCCAGCTTTCACACGCATACGTAAGGGTTGATAGTACATTTGATTTGAATAGCCTAAGTTTTGTGTTTGTGCTAATGAGTTTTGATTTCCACAACTTTTCAAGGCTTCTGAAAGACATTGCTGCTTTAGCCAGTCTGATTCTAATTTCTTTGCTCGTATCCCCTTCTCGATCAATGTGACTTCCAAGATAAATGAAGTGATCGATCTCTTCTACTGGTTTGTTTTCCATGTATATTTTGTCACTTGTTGGAATTAAACTTTTCATGACTTTAGTCTTTTCATGATTGACCTCAAGCCCAATTTTGCTGGCTATTGATGATAGTTCATTTGTGTTTTCCTGCATCGTTTTTATCTGATTGCTGATGAGAACTATGTCATCAGCAAAGTCCAGGTCCTCCAAATGGTCTCCTTGTATCCATTCGATGCCTTTATTACCAGTGCAGCATTTCTTCATTATGAAGTCCATAACAATTCCAAATAACAAGGGCGATAAAATACATCCTTGTTTAACCCCAGTTTCTATTGGGAAACATTCGCTCAGTCCTTCCTCTGTTCGAACTGCACATGTGTAACCATCATACATGTCTTTGATAATATTTATGATTTTTGATGGTAAGCCATATTGCTTCAGAATTTTCCACAAAGAATCTCTATGAATACTATCAAATGCTTTTTTGAAGTCGATGAAGTTAAGTACAAAAGGTTTTTGCTTTTCAATGTGTTCCTCCAATATAAGTCGTAGAGTGAAAATGTGGTCAAGACAGCTTCTCCCTTTTCTAAACCCAGCCTGTTCTTCACGCATTACTGTATCTATTGAATCCTTTATTCTATTTAGGATGATTTTACAGAATAATTTTGAGGCAACTGACAAAAGTGTCACGCCTCTCCAATTGTTACAATCTCTAAGATTGCCCTTTTTTGGGATCTTAACAATGATTCCTTTTTTCCATTTATGAGGCGTCTTCTCTGTTTTCCAAATGATGTTGAACATTTTTTGGAGATGTATTAAATTATGGCTATCAATTGCCTTGAGGATCTCAGCTGTTAACTTATCCTCTCCAGCAGCCTTGTTATTGGTCATTAGCTTTAAGGTGGTTTCTATTTCACTCAAGGTGAAGTCATCTAAATTTACATCTAATTCTGCTGCTGGTGTTTCAGCTTCAAAATCTATTAAACTGTGAGGTAGTGGACGGTTAAGAATTTCTTTGAAGTGTTCCGCCCAACGGGCTTTTATGTCTGCGCTTGTTGTTAGCATTAATCCAGATTTGTCTAGAATTGGTGTTCCACTGGATGTATAGGTGTTTGTCAGCATCTTTTGTACAGTATAAAGAGTTCTGCTGTCTCCTGTAATTGCAGCTGTCTCTGCTTTCTCTGCCAAGTTGTCTATATAAGCTCTTGTATCTCTTCTTGCCGAACTTTTCACTTTGTTGTCTAATTCTTTGTATGTTGCTTTTGCCAGAACCTTTCCAAGATCTGTCTTTACATTAGTCATGGCTCTCTTCGCTTCTCTTCTTTCTTTGATGTATTTCCATGTGGTGTCTGAGATCCAAGCTCGTTTTTCCATTTTCTTCAGTCCAGCACTTGCTTCTGCTGCTGTCATTAGTATTTTGCTCTGTGAGTCCCACATTTCATTGATATCTAAGTCTATTTCACCAAGTGCTGAATAACAATTACTTAGCTCTATGTTAAACTTTTCCTTTATTGCTTCATCTTTCAGTTTATGACTATCAATTTTATGTGTAATTGACCTCTTCTGTTGGTTTCTAAATTTTAATCTTATTTTCCCAATGCACAAGTTGTGGTCACTATTAACATCAGCACCTCTGTATGCTCTTACATCTATTAATGATGATCTGAATTGTTGTTTAATACATAGGTGGTCAATTTGATTTGATGTTCTATCATCAGGAGATATCCATGTTGTTTTGTGGATATTTTTATGTGGAAATAATGTCCCACCTATAACTAAATTTTCTATTAAACATAATTCTATTAATCTTTCTCCATTCTGACTTGTTGTATTACAGCCTTCTCTCCCCATCACATGTTCCACTCCTGCGTTATCTTGTCCTACTTTGGCGTTGAAGTCTCCCATTACAATTAAAAGATCGTGTTTTGGTATTTTGTTTATAAGTTGTTGCAGTTGGTTATAAAAATCATCCTTAACTTCATCATCAGCTTCGTTAGTAGGCGCATAACATTGAATAATTGAAAGTCTTCCATGTTTTGTTTTGTATCGTGTTCAAATCAAATATGCACCAAGAAATATAGCACCGTGGATAGATAACATACCAGTAGAAACAATAGCAGCAGCAGGAGAAATAGGTGAAACATGGCTGCTCAGAATATTCAATGCAGAATATTTCAAGCAATAAAATTATTTTAAAAAAACATTCTGGATTGCATATTTGCTGAAAAATATATTTAAATAATGTTGGTTTGCGTTCAAGATCAAGATTTTATTTCTGGTACACGTGTCCCTTGGTTCTCAAAGGGTGAAAAAAAAATAATAATTACACAGCAGAGAGACAATATGTCACCAACTGAAAACAGATGCTGCCTAATGCACCCACTCTGATCGTTTACCTCTCGCTACTGAAAAACGCTTTTTAAAAAAAAAAAAAAATTACTTGTTTCATTACCTACATTCTTCCTTTTCCCCGTAAAATTTCAATAACTAAAAATGTTATATATTGTGCAAAGAATATGCTTTATTATCAATTTTAATGTGCTTAGATAGAAGTATTTATTTTTTTATACATTTTTAAAATCTGATTAGCTTTATTAAAATTTAAATCCTTGAAAATGTGGAGCTGTTGCACTTGCTTCATTGCCGACAGAAATTTTTTTTAATTTCTCTTTTATTCTCTCTCTATTTGTATTCTCTCTCTTCTTCCCCCTGTGTGTGTGCGTCCATCCCCGACAAAATGCAAAATTTTGAAGAATTTGTTTTGATGCAGTGATTTTTACTACGGTATTGTAATCTATGGTTAATATATAATTCTGTGGCAATTTTTTCCATATTCTAATTAACATACCAAGTAATCCATAACATTTCACAAAACACTTAAAAAGAGATAGAAAAACGTGTAACCAAAGATGGAGAGAAAAATGAACATCAATGGATGGTGTCAGAAACTTTTCACCATCATTTAAACACTTGCAGAAAAATATAGTTTTCATGTTTTTTTTTCACCTTCATTTACCTCCACTGTTGTTCCATCAACGAAAGCAGCATCAGCAAGCTCTGCACCCTGATATGCTTGAGGTGTCTGGTAAATAACATCTGCAGCAGTTGGCATAGTTGCCCAAATGTAGCCTGGACTAGCAGGAACAGGCTGAAGAGCACTTTGCAGTGATAACTATGAAGTGGTGAGAAAGAGAAGAAAAATAAAGGAATTAAAGAGCAGATTTTTTTCTTTTATGTAGCAAAGTTTCCTGTTTAATTAGCTTTTGCACACAATTACAAATGGTGAGCTATTTATTCCAGTTGGAAGACAAAGATGATTTAAAATAGAAAGTACACAAATTATTGAATTATTCTTTCTACAATCATTCACTATCTATTTCCATGTTTATGTTTGCTATCATGCTTGCTTTCCGGTTTTTTTTTTTCTGCTTGTACAATTCCCTGTAACAACAATATCCATTGGTTATTATTATAGGCTTGTAAATTTCTTTCTCTTTTGAGTCTTTTTCAGAGAAAAATGCCACACCTTTGTCTAAAAGCCTCATATAAATAATTTAAGGATCATGAAGATAATGCAGCAACGCACTCATTGTTCCATTCGAATTAAGATTGTCATTTGAATTATACTACTGAATATGTCAATTTCATGCATAATTACATATACAAGTCCAATGTTATAATAAAATGACAGTTGGGAATTTGGTGTATATATTAATTAATATATTTGTTGTTTTTTTTATAACATGCACACACTACACTTAAATGTATGCTTGTGCATATAACTATTGTAACCATTTTTTTTTTTTATAATATAAAAATCATTACCTGTTGATATGGGTACTGAGGTGTCATATACATCTGGCTCTGTGGTATCATCACTGCTGTTGTTACATAAGACTGCTAAAGAAGTAAACAGTAACACATTGGGGTGAAATATACCATTTTTTTTACAGACAGTTCTATGGCTTGTATGAGTATTACTAATTTGCACTATTTATGTAAAGCACATATTCATCATCATCATCAAGTACCGGGCCTACTGGCGTAGGTGATCATGTCTCTCCACAACTTTCAATCTCGGCAACTATTTATTATTTCTGTTGTTGACCTTCTACCAAGCCATTCTCTTAAGCTGTCTGTTATTTTTTTTCTCTTTGCCTCCCTCTACCTCCCTCAATTTTTCCAGTTGTTACAATACATTCCAGTTGTTCTCTTCTCATTACATGGCCAAAAAATGATGATTGTTTCTTCCTAATATTGGAAATTAGCTCTCTTTTTGCTTTGACCTCTTTCAGAATATTTTCATTACTCTTCTTAGCTCGCCATGGTATTTTCAACATTCTTCTGTAAACACCACATTTCTACAAACAGTTTTATAATAAGTTTATCAAAATATTTAAATTGTAATATCAATAAAAGTATAATATGTAAAAAAAAAAAAAAAAAAAAAAAAAAAAAATTTTTTATTATTTAAATAAAAGTATTTATTATTACCTGGGGTTGGGTCATTGGATAATTCCCATCAGGTGCCTGAAAGATAGCCATGCCATTCTGATATGTATATGGAACCCCATTCGAAAACAGTACAGATCCAGGTGTAATGCTGGCATCTGCAATAGTTTTTTAGTTCTTTTAAAAAAAAAAAAAAAACTACAAAATGTATGATTCTTAAACTATTCATGATAAATTAGAATATGAACACTATTAGTAAAAGAATAGATCAAGCACCTCTTGTTCACCAAAAAAAGATTTTTGAAGCACTTGTTCAGATTTGTGTGAGCCCAAATTTATATGTTCAAAGACGTTTCGATATTACCTGGAACTAAAAACCCCAATTACTACATTTTGTGCATTTTTCCTTCACACTATACATCAATGATGGCCAAATGGCGGCCTGCAAGCCACATCCCTCCCCCGCCAGACTATTTTCTTGCCCCTTGAAACGAACACAGAAATTAGTATATTAAATACCTACAAATAAAAACCAAAGTTCAGGTCAGTAAAAGAAATGTAAAAAAGTGTGGCCCTCTGGTCCTGGCCCACCTAAGTTCGCCACCTCTGCTACATATAGTTTTGCATACACTAAAGCAACAATTTGAATATATATACAAATAGAAATGTTTGTTCTGTGAAACTATAGTTTCATCTAGAGAAGCACTGCTCAAGACACAAACTTATTCTTTACTTGTGGACAATTTAGAAACAGGTATTTTAAAAAAATAAATGATGGTTATCCTCAGAACAAGTTTCTATTTACCGGGTACTAGCAGATGTACATTAAATCTGTATTTACTATATTAAGGTTTGTGCATATTATCGTTTCTTTTTTCCTATCTACTAAACATGTTCCTTTGTTTGTATAGCAAAATTGTAATACTATTTTCACAGCCCAAGAGTCAAATTTTAGTATTTGGGACTGCTTTCTGGGGTTTTCTCCATAGTAAGTTATTTGCAGCTCGAGTTGTTTATTGGAGGAAGGCAGTCTTAACAGATCAACAAGATTTTTTCTACAAAGGTCTGCGTGAAATTTTCCTACTCTTAAGTTAAAGAACTGGCAGAGCAGTGGTTAGTGAACTGTAGGAAGGCAAAGAAATGCAATGCTGTGGTAAAGCTGGTAAGCAAGGAATGGGGTATACAAATAAAATGTATTCTGACAGCTGTATTGAAACAAAAAAGTTTTGCCTCACATTAGGAACAAAAAACAAACAAAAAAACATATATATATATATATATATATATATATATATATATATATATATATATATAAATAAAACTGTCAATCTCAGCCCCCCATAAATTGTAAAGCAACAACTATTAATTAAGCTAATATATTTTAATTTTAACTTACCATAAGGACGTTGCAAACCCTGAAAAAAAAAATTGACAATAATTACTTTAGATAACTGATAGTGAAAAGAATTTTTATTGCAGCAATTTCTGACATACTGTCCTTCAGCAAGGCCATTGGTTTGACAGTTTTCCTTCTTGTTGGATAGATGCCTGCCATGGCTGTTGAGCTCACCCTGAACAAGATTTCTGTCTGGATGTTCATTCCTATAGTTTTGCCTTCACCTGACAGCAAGTGTTAGCAGTGATTTTCTTCTCCATGGATAGAGCTGACTGAATGGGTCTCTCACTCACACAACTAACCCTGCAATGTTCCACATAGCTTTCTTAGAATAGTTAACTTCCTCCTTGCTTTTTTGGTTGCTGTTTCAAAGACAGTTTATTGTCAAATGTAACTCCCGAGATATGTAGCTTGTATATCTTCTTTCACAGGCTGATTGTTTATGTAGATGGCTCCTGCTTTTTGTTTTGAGGAGAGAGTGAAAAGTGTAGTACTGCATTTGTCTGTATTGATGCTGATACACCATCTAATTGTCCATGATTTCAGTGCATTCATAGCTCTTTGCAACAATTTGGAGGATATTATTTACAAGTCAAGTTTATTATTTTTATTGACACATATGTACTTGTGTGTGATATTCTCTAAAGCATGTTTTAGCGCACAGATGTGGCTTATCCAGACAACCTGTACAATAATAGCTGCTTTGTTTTCTTACTTTCCGCTGCTCCGAACAATGAACACACTGCAGGTCTTTCCCATCAAAATCAATGAGATGGATGGCACCCTGATATCTCTGCGGCTTCATGTTCCATTTTTTCCCCGGCTTGGATAAATCAACTTGAAGAAGGTTGTTAGGAATAGGTGTCTCTGCTCCTACTATGCAACACAAATCGTAAATAAGCAGCTCCTTGAAATCTGCAAAAGGCATAGGCTTTTCGGCGTTAGGGCGGCTCAAGTTATATAAAATATGAGCATTGAGTTGTGTGATCTCAATTATCCACATAAATATTTTCTTCCACCACTTGACTGTCTTCCTTGTGTGGTTCCCATAATATGAGATCATCTGGTCTGCTCTGTCACATCCATTCATTGAGTGGTTGTAGCTATGGATGGGTGATGGCTTCCTGACTTGACTCCTACCTTCATTTCTGACCTCATATGTGACACTTCCATGTCTTGTCACCAATTGGCAGGGCTTTTTGGATTTTTTATCCCTCCAGCTGACACACATAACTTGCTCCTCATAATTGATGAACCACTTTGCCTCATTCACTGATATTTTTTTATTGGAATTTAGCGTTCCAGTGTAGTTGTGATTTTTCTGCCGCAGAAATTGAACAAGTGGCAGGGAAGTATAATACCGGTCAGCAAACACATGATGATGATCTGTGATGCCTTCCAGTAACTTGTCGAAAACTTTGACAAATGTGGGTCTGTTTCAGGCCTGTAAGCTGTGTCCGTAACAAAATATACCAGGAGGTTGAAAACGTATCCGGTGATTGAGTCGCAAAGTCCGTATGATTTGATATATTTTTTTGGCTTACTGGCATTGTACTGCTTGTACTTAAATCTTCCCTTGTAGCCTATAAGCATCTCATCGATGCAGATATTTTCAAACGGATAAAATGCTTCTTGAAATTTTTCGATCAATGAATTGATGAACGGCTCAATTTTACATTTTCCAGCCGCATCAAGCATAGATTGATAAATGAGTAAAAATCTGGTCCGACTAAACATGCACCTAAACCAAGGACCACTTTTAAATGATTGAATGGACCAGTAATCCTTTATAGAATTTTTTGCATTCATTCCCATGGCAATCAGGACTGCCAGAAACTGAAAAAAAATATTACGGTCCAGCGGTGTCCATTTAGCAAAACTTGAATACCTGCGTACAGGAGTACTCAATTCCATTTTTTGCATAATTGTTAATATTTTGAATCAGACTGTCAACAATTGTGTCAGTCAACAGGCTCAGAAAATACTTGGAAGGTGAAGCATCTGGAAGATCTAACTTACATCCAGAATTTATATTTTGGAAGCTAGATTTTCCTATGGTATCTCCATCTCTGGCTTCATGCCACCCATCAGCAGGCTTCCTAGCCACATCTGTCCTGTCAGCTTTGGCTGACAGAATAGTATCAGTTTCATCGTCAGAATCACTGCCACTAAATTCCTCTGAGTCACTGATAGTGCTGGATTGGAGGCATCGACCAGCTAAACCTAAACAAGAGAGTCTTGGTTTCTTGCCACTCGACTTACCACTCGACTTACCACTACGATTATCATGACTATCTTTATCACCACAAAAACTAAAACTCTCGTCTGAATCTGAATAGTCCATTTCTGATTCACTAAATAACAATGTTTCGAACATAGATCTCGCTTGTTCTGCAATATATCGTTTTGGGCGAGATGTACTGCAAGAACTACCAGCAGTGGGTGTGGCCATTTTGTGATAGAAATTTCAGGAAAAAAAAACAATGAATATCAATGAATAACTTTTAAAGATACAAACGTCAACCCACGCTGTCGTAAACGGAAAGATCAAGGAAAATAACTCTCACGACCAGAAATAAAGTATTGGTTGAAACAAAAACTAAATTCTGTGAAAACGAAACAAATATTCAGCTATATCCAAAATATCCGACATATCGGTGTTGTCCAAACGGATCACGCCGAGGACTCGGCGCCGGACCTGAAAGAGTTAAATTAGCAATGGCTATAACTACTAAGAAATTTTAGCTTTAACTGTTAAATATGTGCATACATGATATTATGCCAGTGCTATTTCTTTTGTGTGGCTTCCGCAGATGATGATGCCTATGCCAGCGTTTTGAATACCAGCACCTTCTATCTCCTCCTCCCTTCTTTGCTGCAACTGAATTAATTACAGCGACCGCCCATCAGTGGCGTCGCTAACCTTGATTGTTAACTTGACAACTGCAGAAATGATGACCCATTAAGAACAGAGCCTTCAACCACTTGGAGCTGCCCCTCTGTTGATGCTGTGAAGTCTCCTTACACCTTGAGCCTTCATGTGCCTGTTGTTCAGCATCTGACCTCAACTCCTGGTTTACACTGTCTCCCACGCCTGCATGACCTGGCACGATTGAACAGCACAATCCCCCTGGGCTTGTAAGGTCGGATTTGTCCGACTGCCTGGAGGCTATGAAGGGGAATCCCCCTACTTTGTCGGCCCGTGTTGGGTCACTCTGTCCTTGTCTGATACTAATGGCCAATTGATCGTTACTTGTAGAACTCCCGTTAGTGATTGACACCCCAGCGTTCTCTTTCACTGGGGACAGACAATTACAGCTAGCGCTATAAGAACATAACTGAACACCAGGTAAAACACACTCCTGAGGTTTTTATTCTCATAAGAACTAATTCACATTTCACAATCTCAAGTTACAATTAGGATGGTATTTCAACCGCCTTGCACACACATCTTGAATACTCTCCTGCCTCACTCTACTCGTGGTTGTCAATAACTTCAGCCACAAGCACTCAATGCAGCCATGCTAGTACTCACAATGTTGGGCGATCTGGGTTTCACTTCCCTTTGCCAATATGGTGATCTAGTGGAGCATCATACTCCCGTCTCGCACCCTGTCTTAATGCCCAGGACCTTTGCGAGCTATTACGATACTTGATACGAACTGTCGTGTACTGTGACACTTAGCTTCATAGGATTTCTTCTCTTGAGGCTAACCAGGGAATTGCTCCCAACCTAACGAATAACTAACTGTTGTACGCTGGCACAACTGCAGTACATGCTAACTTCTCTTGAAGCTAACTCTGTGACATATTCACCTCTCATTACTTGCTAACTTCTCTTGAAGCTAACTTTATATTCACACTTTGACAATAATGTTCGTGTACACACTACATGAGATACTCTCTACTCTGAAAACTCAAAACTTGACGCTCATTGTTCGTATACTATGACACACTACATGAGATGCTTACTTCTCTTGAAGCTAATCTATTGACTATTCTCAACTTAACAAACATTGTTCGTGGTAATAAAACACAACCACAGTCTAGGATTCTTTCTCTGGCAGCTGACTTAGTGACTATTCACAAATCACTCTTAAAGCTAACTTAGTGACTATTCACAAATGTATCTTGAGGCTAACTTAGGGACGATTCACAACTTGCTAATACTGTTCTAAGGTTGATGTAGTTCACTTGTAACCTAGCCTATCCTTACTATCTACTGTTCTACATACCAGCACTCCTGGAAACTGAATCTGTTCCCTGTCTCCTCCATACACCAACTAACTTGTAGATCGCTCTCGATTGTACTGGCTGTAACACCGAAAACACAGCCGTCTGTATCGGATCCTCGCTACTTCTCGAATGAATCTAAAATCTACCAATTCCTGCCTTTGTCTACTTAATTCCTCTTGCCTCGTTTCTAATCATGCTTCACGTATTTCTCCTATTTCACGGCGTGTTCACTTTTCTCGTGGTTCACGACGTATTCACCTGTTCACGCCCCTCACAGACCCTTCATTTTATTTATTTTTTATTCACTACATCACTCCCTACTTGTCTTCTCAACCTCTCACTACTATCCCCTGCTTTAATATTAGATCATGCAAGAGAGACCTATTTACACTTCCTTAGCTTGTTAAACAGTTAAATTATTGAGAAAATCATACCTCTTACAAAAATTGTATAAATGTTACACTACCTGTTTTCTTACTGCAGGGCCAATATTCAGCTTTCTGTCCTTAAAGATGAGATTGTCAGACTGTGGACAGAGTGCAGACATTAGTCAAGATGGTATGGATAACCATACTATGCTAAATAATGAAAAGTAAATAGACTAAGTGAATGAGAATCATCAACTTTCTTTCCCATTCATCTTTTAGCATCAACCATTCATCTTTTAGCATCAAAGAAGATATAATTTGCAATTTTTTTTTCTTCTACTGTTTATGTTTCCTAGTGTTTCTAACATTCCATTACTCCATACTTTTTGTGGTCAACCCTTGAGTCTGGTGTTCTCGTATATAAAGGCTCACTCAGTTGTGTTTTGGTTTTTTGTCTATCACATGGCCAAACCATTTTATCTGTTATTTCTTTATGTGTTCTATGGTAAGAAATATTTCTAGCTTTTTCCTCAGTTCCTCATTTCTGATCTTATCTCTCAGGTGTTTCCTGTCATATGTCTAAAACATTTAATCTCAGTAGTGGTTATTTTTCTTATTGTTCTCAGGTTTAGAATCTAGGTCTGACAACGGTAGCATATCACTGGTATCAATAGGGATGGTTTATGATCTACTGCTTTTGTATCTTATCCTTTATACAGATATTTATTATTATTCGATCATAAAGTAATAAATTTTATATTTTTTGCTGAAATGTTAATATCTACCCATCCATCTATCTATTGTCCTTTTGAGCCGAAGGCAATACCCATCGGGGGAAAAAAATTTTAGACTGTGTTCGATGATCTTTGTTAACAAGAGTCAAAACTTGCACAGGATCTGCACTGTATCTCGCTAATTGTCCCTGTTCTGGGTGAGTCACTGGATCTCAGTGAGGGGAAGCTGATACCTCCTGTTTGTTGCCTCTCACCTCAGTTTTCTTTTTAGTGTTTCTCTAGGTCAGCCTCTCTCGCTTTCTTTATCTCTTTCATATTTTTGCTTTGCCATTTCTCTTATTTCTCCACGAGTCTCAAATTATTTTCATGAAATACACATTATTTTCCTGAGGCATTTAAAATGCAAAATGTTTTCAAATGCATCAAATTTATTCACTATTTCTTTAGTTGTTTTCCAGTCATAATATGCATAAGTGAGGGTGGATAATATATTTGATTTCAAAATCCTGAGCTTTATTTTTGTGCTTAGTAAATTTTATTTTCATTTTTTATCAAGGTGTCTGAAACACCTGCAGTACGCTGCCTTTGCTTTCTGATGAAATATTACTACAGTATATTAAAGGATGTAATAATGTTACAGATAACTTTCTGCACAGTTTCTAATTATATGCGTTTGTAAATAATAATATTGAATTTTATTATTTATTCTATTTCTTATATTACCTCTTTTTTTATAATGATGTCTGCATCTTCCTGATTCTCAAATGTGACAAACCCATACCTGCAATTTAATACAAAATACAACTGGAAAATTGAAATAATATGACAATAGTAAGCTACCACATTTGATTTAATCTGCCAATACTGATGGCTGAATTATTTATAACTCTTACAGCAGAGCTACAGAAGAAAATTCAAGAGATGCAATGTTATTTTACTGTTTCAAGGCTTTCTCTTAGATTGTATCACAAATGAAAAAAACTTGCAAAAAAAAGTAACAAGCAAATGAATTACATGATGATCTTTTGACTTTTGTGACGGAACACAAAATTAAATAGTTTATCCACTTACCTTGATCATCTGGTCTGGCAAAGACCATTTTGCAAGGAAATGTGAATGGAGAAAAAGACCAGAAGATAACATCTAAGAATGGACAGAATGTCAGTTGTGTCCCAATGATAGGGTCATTGAGAAGAACTAATCTATCTGCCATTGTTAATATGTGTATGTTATAAATACCAACTACATACTAACAAAATATCCTAATAAGAAAAAAGGCTTATATATACCCTTTTGAAACACCAGCACGATCAGTTATGATTTTTGTGTCCTTCACAGCTCCAAAGGCAGAAAAATATTGCTTTAGCTCAGCATCAGTTGTCTATGGAAGATCAAGTGTTTAAGGATTATTATTTTTTTTTTAAATCACAAATGTGAAAAATGCAATGCAAAAAATGGAAAAGTTTTCAGAGCACATTCAAATAATTTTGGTTGTAAAATGAAAAACTTTATAGATATATAGCTAAAAGTTATGTAAATTTTAGTAACATCTAATGGATACATTCAAACACTCATTTGAAACACAAATAGCTATAGTAGAATCTGGTTATAACGATATCCTAGGGACCATCGAAATATTGTTATCATAACCATATCTCATTATATCCAATTTATGCTTAATAATAGGGGAATAATGTAACATAGTTCTAGCTGGTTTCAGACAGTAGAGGCAACCGGAACCACATCTTTAACACGATATCTTTGAGAAGTATTTTATTATCACCCTGTCACAAACAGCAATCAGGACAGCAGGTGAAACATCAAATTGTTTAAAGTACAAAAAGGCAGGTATGTATTTTCTCCACATACCTCTATGCTGAAAGCATCATGAGAAATATTTTTTTTAATGATATATTTGTGAAGTTCAACCCTTTCACAATAAATGGCAACATAATTCCAGAACCAAGGTTTGGTGATACAGTCTTCCTCTCAAACAGTGCAAAAGGATTAAAAGAGATAAATAAGTTGGTGAAAAGCAAATCCCATAAAGAAATAGAGGATTTAAGATAATACATTTTGACAACGCAAAGTCAACCAACGGAGACTGCCAGAAAGAAATCTAAAAGAAGATTAGCAATAACAGCAACACAAAAATTAAATGCAATGAAGACCATATAGTACAATACTAAAACGCAGTAAAATTAAAATTACCAAGGGCATGTATCTTCTCCATAGCAACATATGGTTATGGATCATGGACAAGCTCGCGAACAGCAAGGAAGAATATTAATTCATAAGAAATAAAATACTACAGAAAAATCCTTAAGATACCAAGCGGGGACTGGTTGGTCTCAAAGACAAGACGCTGGCCTCGAGACAGAGAGGTGGATTCAAATCCCAGCTGCACCAGTTGGGATTTTTATTTATTATTTCTCTCTGCGGCAACCACCCCTGGTCTCAGTAGCGAAGCCCGGCCTGAAACGTCAATTACTCATAAACGGAAAAAATATGAGTACCTCCAAAGTTGGAGTTATATGCCTGTGCGGCCAAGGAAAAATGGATTATCATGTAAAATTCAGTTCCTAGTCTCTAGGGACTTCGTCAGAGTTTTACCGCTGGTGAACGAAAAAAAAATAAAGACTTAAGCATAAAAAGAACTGGCTAATAAGCACCATTATATAGAAGAAATTAAAATAGTATGGCCACATCAAAAGACAGGCTTGAAAGAACAATAATGGAAGACATGGCTCCAGGATGACACAAAAGGAGCAGACAAAGAAAATGTGATTTCAAGACATCAAAGAGACCTTGAGCATGACAACAGAAGAGGTGGGAGATCTGGGTAGAAACATTCTTTCAGATGGGCTGTGATGAATGCAATCAGACGGTTATGTACAGACTGTGTGCATATGAATATGAGAGAGAGATGGAGAGCATATTTCTGCTTTTGACTTTAATTATTTGTACATTTTCTCTATCAACATCACTTTTGTTTAAAGTGATATGCACCTGCATTTCTTTCCAGTACTGGAAGCTGTAGTGATAAATTTGATATGACTTGCAAATAGATTTGAACAAATGTGTAGAAAATTCTATATGTATCAATACTCAAGGCTTTATGATGAAAGCCTATTGGCCACTGGTCTATCCAATCAAATAACAGTCATTTCTCCAACATCTTGTACTGTATGCCCAAACCAAAACCATACCTTTTTACTGCTGTGTGCAAGTAAATCTTACTAGTCATGTTAACAAAATGAGTTATAGCCAATTTGCAGGTTGTTATAAAAGATTTGTAAAAACATTGAAGAATTTCTTTTAACTGAAGTTATATCAGGATTATTGTTAAAAGTGGATTCAACTATAGTTACTTTGAATTTTAATATTTACAAAAATAGTTTGACAATGTTAAATAAAACCTCTTCCAATCTCCCCAATGAGGTGAACACAGGGAAAAGTAATAATACACTTATTTTTTTCAAAAATGACCTTGTAAAACCAAAACTTATTCATATGTTTTTAAAGCAAGGAAAAAGACATTTTATTTTAATGTGATAAAATACAGAATTGTATTGCTACAACAGTTAACTATTGTTGCCCAAACAAGGCACTTAAATAATAACTGTGAACTTTTGAACACTAACAGTAAACATTTGACACTAACAGCAAATGTTTCAATTTGTTCAAATTGTTGACTTTTTCACAAATGTAACATACGTATGACCACAATATCAAGTGTTTGAGTTCTATGCAGAGAAGGTAGTACTGATTGCAAACACTGAAGGAGAAATGTTAACAAAATTAAACCAATGCATCATTTTTCATGCAAATTCTCGTAAGGAAATATTTACATAATAAACAAATGCAAATATCCAACACTCCTTGCCCTAAATGATTATTAATAATGTATCAACTGTGCCATTTAATTACATAATAAAATCTGCAGATGATTTGTTTATTATAATATAAGCACACACCAAAGGATAATTATATATATCCTAATATACTTGCAGCTGATGCAAGTTTTTATTATCGGGTTGAAGTGTTGGTAATGGTAACAAGATTATCTCTTTATTTTAAGATGGCTGCAACTTAAAAAAAAAAAAAGAAAAAAAAAATAGCCAACTAAAGCTATATTCAACCAGACTGAAATTAACAAATCATTTTTAACAATTTACCTTTTCATAGTGGAAATATATCCACTGGCACTACAAATAAATGTCTTCCTTATTGCTTTTACAACTGCCAGTTGAGCTCCAAACATTCACCCCACTGCAAAATGTATGTTTCCATAACATGCTGTTCCTTTTTTATGAAGACAAAGTTTTCAGCCTTAAGCTATAACCTCAAAACTGGATGGCCATGGGGTGGGTAATTTTTGTCTCACTGTACTAACCTGTCCAGCTTGGTAGAACCTGCTGGGAGTAAAACTCCTGCTGGCAAACATCTTTGAAAGTGATCAAAGTGTTTTGGTCAAACAATAAAAGCAACCAAGAACTGCTCAAGAAGTACAATAAAGAAATTTAGAGATAGCAAGATGACACTAAAGTTAGAAATGCCATGTGTTCAGTAGGGTTCAACAGCAAACATGAACTAAACTGCAGGGAAAAAACATAGAAAGCAAGGAAGACTAAAGACAACCTGGCAGAGTGATATATATATATATATCCCTCACAATTTTCCTGATTAATATCGCTTTATGTAGCTGATATACATATATAAATATGCAATATTATAAAATATTTATAACAAATGTGCTCCAAGCATGACTCTCGCATTCCACATTAAGTTTTTGGTCAGTTATGAGACACCCCCCAAAAAAAAAAAATCAGAATGAAGTTCACCGTTCTGTCCAGGTCTTTGTATTGTCATAACATTTTGCTGTCATGGGTTTATGTTACCCTATCTGGGGTGGGGGGGGGGGGGGGGGGGGGGGGTCATCTCTCTCATTTTGTGGTGGGGTGTGTGGACAAAGTTATGATGCGGATGTTCAAATGTCGCAAAACCATTTTTTGTGTGTGAGCATGTCCTGTTATTTTTTCCCTGGAGCTGTGCCAAGGGTTCCTGATGGGGCTTATAAGTTCAGCAGACTATATCACTAGCAATCACCAATGGGTGGTGTTGGCAGCGTAACTTCCCAGAGGGGGTCGTGTCTGAAACATATTGGTGGCAGTATTTTGTGATATCATTGACGTCTATTAGGAAGAGAGTAAGTGCTATAACACTTCACTCCTATCTTGCAGTGAGACTGACTTGCTAAATGATTGATTTTTTATCACTAATGGTTCTCTGGAATGGGCATCTTTCTTCTTCTTCTATCCTTCCTCCATTGCCGTTGGCGTCGAGGGGAGATACAATCTGCGATTCTTTGCTCTTCTGTTGGCTTCTTCTGGTGTTATCCCTCCTAGTGACTCTAATATTCCCTTTATCCATCTCCTTCTTGGTCTTCCTCTTAATCTGGCATTTTCGTAGCATTTGTTTATGGCTCTTTGAGTCGTTAGTTCTTTTTGTCTTTTTATGTGTGAAATGGGCACCTTTGATCTAAAATATGCTTTGACTGACTTCTGCTGGCAACATTTTCAGCATCAGTCCTTCCCTTCCACAGTGTCAAGGGGGCATGGGAGAGTTCAAAGAAAATAGCCATTAACTTCTTTTCTCCTGGAAGGCATTTTCTATTATTTTCACCCTAGATGACAATACCTATCTGTGACTCATGTGTTTATAATACCGTAGTAAAATATACCAAGCCAGTAATTTGTAAAAATTATGTTTATTTGCGCACATTTTTTTTTTTTTGGTAACAAAAATATGAAGCAATGCAATGACACTTAGGGAGGACAAGGGGGCATGGGAGAGTTCAAAGAAAATAGCCATTAACTTCTTTTCTCCTGGAAGGCATTTTCTATTATTTTCACCCTAGATGACAATACCTATCTGTGACTCATGTGTTTATAATACCGTAGTAAAATATACCAAGCCAGTAATTTGTAAAAATTATGTTTATTTGCGCACATTTTTTTTTTTTGGTAACAAAAATATGAAGCAATGCAATGACACTTAGGGAGGACAAGATACAAATTTCAAAAGTGAAATCCTGGGTAGAATTTTTTGTATCACGAGTGTTATTGTAGATGTAAATAGCATAAGCATTCATTTTCCACACTTTTAGAACATATAAGGCACTACAAATGAAATATTTATCTTCAACTAACGTTATTTTTTTTTAGAGTATCCTCTATATCTTAGAAACAAAATCGATCCCAATGAAGGTTCATAAGTGACTAGCCCAAACAATTAGGATTTAGTATTTACTTGTATGCAGGTAAACACAACCGCCTGCATCGGATGCAGTAATTATTTCTTGCTTTCAATCAGATTTATTGCCCATTGAATTTATTATGCTATGGCTATCTGATGCACACTGTCTGTTGACCGGTCATTAATAAGTCCACCCCATTCGTTGCTGGTATGTTCCCACATTATGCTTTGGTTACCTGATGTGTGTCAGTTGACTCGTCATTGACACATCCAGCCTGTTCATTGCAGGTATATTCTCGCATTACGCTTTGGCTATCTGACATATACTTTGTCCATTGATTTGCCCAGCTTGTTTGTTGCTGATATGTTCCTGATAAGTTCACTGTGCTTTCATACTTTTGATGTTATCTTAGCCCATCATCTTCATCTCTGCTTCCATCTGTCTTCTCCAAGAATATTTTAGTCTTCCTCTTTGACTTTTGCCCCAGGGATTCCAAAATAGCACCTGTTGTGCAATACTCTCAGTTGGCTTCCGCAGTGTGTCCTATCCATGGCCATCATTTTCACTGTCTCTTTGTCCACTGGTATCTGACAGGTGCTTTCCATAATTCTATGTTAGTGATTTTGTCCTGCCATTTTCATCCTTTTTTTCTGCACCAGCATCCATTAATGAAGGTCTGTATTGCCATCTTTGTTGTTTGTGTTTCGCAGCAATATAATTGACAATTTCAACCTATTTTTTTTTTATTTCCAAGTTTCCTAGTATAACAAGGACTCTCCTTGTCTTTTTGAATCATTTTGGTATAATTCTGTTCCTCCTCCTTTGTTTATATTACTGTCCAGATATATGTAAGATTGTATGCCTAGTAGAGTAATTTCTCCTATTATTTGGTTATTACCAACTACATTAGTTGTCATTTTATTTTCAGTCCCAGTTGTTGCGACCTCTCATCAAGTATGCTCATTTTATCTTGCATCTGTTGATTATGTGATAGGAGAGCTATGTCATCAGTAATGCCTAAACGAAGTTGCTTGATCAGTGACCACTGAATTCCATTTGTTTTTCTTATTTATATTCATAATTCTATCCATGGACTGCAGAAGGAGAAATGGAGATCGAAGGCATCCCTGCCCTACTCCTGCTCTTATTTCAAATGCTCCTGTAAGCTGTTCATACACAACACATTTCATTCCATCATACATTGCTTTTATAAGTTATTAACTTTATGGGAATTACGTAATGACTCAGCAACTTCAAAAGCATTTATCTGTCTAAACTATCAAAATGATATGGTAACCTAGGGTTAAAATTCTCAGTTGATCATCTTATTGTGTTGGTATGAGAAGTGAATTGGTTTCCAGATTAACCTTCTGTTGATCATCCTTTGCATATAGATAAGTTTTCCTACACAACTGAATTAGCAACCAATTCAGAAGTTATGAAATGGACATGCGTTCTTTTGTCTCCAGTGATACTATTCGCTAACACTTGCAATCAAATGCACTTACTTACAAATAACGGATTTTTCTGCTTATCTGTTGATATTCCATGTTTCATAATATGGTATGGGGAAAAATACAGGATCTTAGAAATCTGAATGTCACAAAATCAGTTTATTGCAAACAAAAAGTACAGTTGATAGTATCAGTTGTTGCATCCATTATAAAAGTTATAGTATTTGTTGCATTGAGATACTGATACTAGTGGTGTTTTTACTATTTATTTGAACTGATATTGCAAATTTCTCAAAGCACTTAGGAGTGGATGAAAGTTATACATCAGCTTGCATTTTTTAAAATAAGTATTAACTCCAATAACAAGACAAATGTGATTTTTGGGCCATGTTAAAAGACAGCCTACTAAAAGTAATCCTGGAGGGGAAAATACAAGGTTAAAGAGGCAGACCAAGACTAACATGAACGAGTAACATCAAAAGATGGACAAACCAGCCTATAAAAACCTGCACCATCAAAGCAAGAGACAGAGCAGAATGGCACTCCATCGTAGCCAACCTTTAATGCGGAGATGGCACTCGATGATGATTAACTCCAATCATGTGTCTTATTGTACCTTACTATCTGTTATTCATATTTTGTGTAAGTTGAACAAAAAGGTGATAGCATGCACATTAACATTTTCTTCTAATTAAAATGTATCTTTCATAATATTAAGTCCCATTATTTTGCAAGAGCATCTTTTAATTAAAGGTTGACCTAAGGATATTCTCTTCTATACATAATAAACATTACTAATATGGGTAATATTTATATTCGTCATTTAAAAAAGGCATCTTTGGTGGCATGTGTTAAATTTTTTCTCTTGCAATATCAGATTGTCTGGGCTATGCGTAAGTCATAAAGGACATTATTAGTTGAGATTTTGCAACAAATTATATTTGTGGTGTTACAGACATATATGACCCTTTTCATCTTGTCAGTCGGTCTAGTGGAGGCTATTGTGTATTTTTTTTCTTCCAGTTTTTGTTTTTGGCGAACAGCTTCTCCCGTGGCTAATTCTACCAATGTATGACAAACACACAAGGCCACAGAATGAACATGTCAGGCCGACTGATCTACAGAGATTTCCATCCTTTTTCATTAGTCTTTTCTCTTCTAAGTTTTGTCTTAGCACAGTCTCAAATAATGTTATACCATTCCTTATACATGCCTCTCCATGATGTGCGATCACTTGCCAGATGTTTCCAGTCATTTCCACAAATGGAGAAGTCATTCAGAGATGATTTACAGATATCTCTATATCGTAGTTTAGGTCTGTCGATTTGTCTTCTTCCGTGTATTAGTTCACCACATTGTATTTGCTTGGGCATGCGTTTTTCTTCCATTCGCTGGACGTGCCCCAGCCATCTTCGTATCGATATGACTGTTGGGGTCTTAGCACATTGCATGACAGTTAAGTTGGTTTTTGTGTCCTGCCATTTGATGTACATTATTCTGCGGAGACATCGCATGTGGAAGACATTTAGTCTTTTTTCGTGATTTGAGTATGTTATCCAGGTTTCAGATCCAGACATATATAAACTAGTAAATATAATTTTAAGTGCAATTTTTTTAAAGTTATTCATTATTATATGATTTTGCAAAAACATGTCCGTATTTCCTTAAGTTATTTTTAAAAATGTTACGATATGTTGAGTATTTTTTTTGCTTAGCAGGCTTGCATAACATGCTTTTTAAGCACATATACTAAGAGCTAAGTACCTGCTCTATAACGTACATTTCTTTACGTTTATTTTTTGTAGTGAAATAAATATAATTTGTTTGAATTTATTGACCTGTTTTAATACTGTTCCAATTTCTATTCAAGGGTCTTTGATACAAGTATTTGTTTTTTCTGGTGTTGATATTAAGGTCTTTATTTTGTTTTACACCACTAAAGTTTCAATCACTTTCTGAAATTTAAAAAAAAAAAAAAGCAATTAAGACTTTCATCAGCATATCTCTAGCTGCGTATATTATAATCAATGATTGTTATTATACTGAGTGTGTCCTCTGGAATTAAGTATGATCTCATTAAACAGGTGAAATATGTGTGTGTGTGTGTGTATATATATATATATATATATATATATAATATGATGGAGTTTAATACCAACAGACGACAAAATATACACGGAAAACAAACCAGTAGAAGAGATTGATTACTTTACCTATCTTGGAAGTCACATTGATCGAGAAGGGGATACAAGCAAAGAAATTAGAATCAGAATAGCTAAAGCAGCAATGTCTTTCAGAAGCCTTGAAAAGTTGTGGAAATCAAAACTCATCAGCACAAACACAAAACTTAGACTATTCAAATCAAATGTACTATCAACCCTTACATATAGGTAAAGCTGGAAAACAACAAGAGACATAGAAACAAAGTTGAACGCATTCGAAAATAAATGTCTAAGGAAAATACTTGGTATAGCGTGGAACGAATTAAAAACAAACGAGGAAATTAGAGAAATCGCCAATCAACCACTAATATCTTCAGTAATAAAGAAAAGACGATGGTCATATGTTGGACATGTGATGAGAAGAGATAATAACCGAATAGCAAAGCAAGCCCTCATATGGGAAACAACAGGTAAGAGGAAAAGAGGAAGACCCATGAGAAGAACATTGATGAGAGAGGCAAGAGCAGCAGGATTCGGCTCCCTCAATGAGATAGAGCTGCTTGCACAGAACAGAGACAAATGGCGAGATTTAATAAAATATCTTTAAAAGAATTGGGTAATTTCCTAGTTTGATCAGATATATTATTTCAGTTTGGAAGATGATGTCCCCTAAAATATGTCTGCCAAAATACAGTGGTTCTACGCATTCTTGGCGTTGGGATCATTACGCTGGCATGTAATCATTTCGGAGTATCTGTTGATTGGGCGTTGGGTCCAGGGGTTAGGTTTAGCTTTAGTGTTAAATATTGATAAATATATTATAACGCGTGACAAAAACGACGCCACTCGGCCTAATTATGATACATCTCGATTTGGACGCAGACGCTGACCCGAACGCCAGTGTGAGTGACACATGCCAGCGTAATGACCCCAACGCCAAGAATGCTTAGAACCACTGTATTTTGGCAGACATATTTTAGGGGACATCACTCTTCCAAACTGAAATAATATATCTGATCAAACTAGGAAATTACCAAGAATTAAAAACTGCTAGAACAAAAATTCAGATAAGAGAAGGAGTATCTTGGTCTACGCCATATGGGCCGGTTACGGCTTGAAAGGTCAATAGATAGATAGAATATGATGGAACATAGACCATTCTATCTATCTATTGTCCTTTCGAGCCGAAGACGGCACATAGTGCAGAACCACAATCTCAAAAACAAACCTTGCGTGCCAAAATGGCACATATTGCAGAGATCACTGCTTCTAAAATCTATGGTTCTGTTTCCATAACAATACTTTTTACAATGACAGCTTGTCAAGCCATCGATCAAACTCCTTAGTCGCCTCTTACGACATGCTTGAAAGGACACAGTGTCACTATTCTTTACTCATGAGGCCCCGGTAAACACACGGGAAAACATAGACCATTACTGTCTACATTTATACTTTCCTAAATATCAAATATCTCTATGTAATACATGTTCATATCTCTAACAAAGAAACATGGTACCATATAATGTGAGGATCACTGCACACATATTATGATTTGCATTATCAAAATAGTACTATGAGTAATCAAGAAAAGAGTCAGAAACAAAATAAAACCACAAGTTGATCATGAACAATGTGGATTTCTTGAAAATAAAGGCATGGATAAATGTTACATTAAAAAAAAAAACATTTATTAGAAAAACATGAAAAGAGAAATAATGTCATGCAGAATGAGAAAGACTGGCCAACTGAGGGAGTGAAGCAGCATTATTTTGCAAATGATTACAGTTAAAACAGTGAATGTCTTCCATTCTTCAAGTGAACTTACGTTTGCAGCAATTCCACCAACAAAAATCCTACTCGGTATGATAGTTCCAAACTTGGGAGGGTGGCCACTCAAAGATACAGAGCTTGGTGTGGTAGCAGGTGACACATCACCAGATGTCTGAAACAAAGTGAAATATAGTCTAAACCTATTATTTTAAAATATGCAAACATATTTTCTTAACTTGTATTAGAATAATTTCCCATCAATACCAAACTTATGGTTATATTTTTCTATTAGTGCACCTTATTTACACTAGATATAATGTATCAGGAGCTGTGCTTTGTCTCAGGACGATGGGCTCTTGAATCATGAGGAGGAAGTATTCGTTGGTGTCCTTTTGATCACCGGACACTGACAGCTGGTGGCGATCTCTGGACAGATGGTTAATCACTCGCGAATCAGCTGCTCGCTGCCCTGGTTTCTGGCCATGCAATATGACAGGCGACGCACTTGCCCGCTGGCCCTGACCTTACTGGCCTCCTAGATCTGGATCAAGCATGAGATTCTCTCAATTGGGCAACCCCAAAACATTATAACGTGTCCCTTGTAAGGGTATAGTGTTTTGTACTTCGACTTGTGTTGTGTCAGCGACTTTTTGTTTCTTTTCTCTAACGTTACCAAGTCTTTCTTTGCCAGGCATGATCTGCTAACTGTTGGACACACCAAATTAGAACACGTTTATGCAAACAGTCTTTATTTCACAGCCCAATCCATAGGCGATGTGTTTAACATGTTCACATGACATTACATGACCAATGTTGGTAATAAGGTCATTCACACGCTGTCCAGTAGCAATATTACTCACCACTGGGTCCTTAGGCTTCTACACACATCTCTACATATCTACTCCTATGTAAGCGGAAAATCATTCCCCATTGAACGGCCTCCTCAGGTCTAAGTCTAATATACTTATTCTATTCATCTCGTGGACTATAATTCTCTGGAAACTCCTAACCTAATCCTTGAGTTTCCATCTATGACTGTTCAGAATTCTCTATAACTATGCGTGTGTCATGTCTGATATTCTCCTAGAAAAATCTTCTTAGTCTACACTTAAGTTTATCACTGCTTACTACGTGGCTATGGTTAGCCCCTATGGTGGACCACATATGTGGCCGCTTTCTCTACAATTACGCGTGTTCATGTCTGATGTTCTCAAAAATCCTCCTGTTTCTTTGTGTCTCCTCTTTAAATATTTTTAGGCTCTTCCAATCAAATCAATCCACGTGTTTAGTTTCTCGACTAATACACCCCCGAAAATCTCAAGATTGTTTCATTATTTTTTTTTCATGGACTCCATTTCCGGTTGCTTGTCAGCTATTTCGGAACTCACGCTTTTACACCCCCGCAAATCTCGTGGACTATTATAGTTTCCGGTTGCTTGTCCTTCACCTCGGACAATCCTGCTTTCTCCCTTCTTCTCCTTTCACGTGGAATCTCAACCCCCACGTCTACAGTAACACCTGTTGCTAACAATTTGTTAATTCATTTGTATTTATTTTATTCTTAATAATTTTTTTCTTGTTTTTTTATATACCATTTCTTTTTTTTTATATACCATTTTCTTCTAGGTGAATGATGAAGCATACATATATAGGAAGGAGACATGTACAGCAGAGAGGAAGAAGATCATTGTGGCCTCAGACCACATCTACCCATGATAGGTAGGAATCAGTGACATTGCAACATGTGACTGCACAGCAGCCAAACAAATTCCAGAGCATACACTACTACAGGACTGCAGCACTCTAAACAGCTAAACACCCTAAGAACACAAATATGACAGACAGAAACAACCCTATATGACAAGAAAAGGAAAATAGTGATGGCCTCAAATGCACCGTCTTGTTCATAACCCAAGAACTGACCAACAGAAATGATAAACAGCTGTCAAGATCAAAAGTTGTGGAGAGACATGATTACCTATGCCAGTAGGTATGGTATTTGATGATAGACATGTAACTATTGTAAAACACGGACTCACAAATAAAGAGTAAAAAATAAAGTAAATAATAATAACTATTGTAAAACAGTGACTCATAAACAAAGAGTAAAAAATAAAGTAAATAATAATCCTAATCTATCACAATGAGTTTGTTATTATTGATGTAGTTAACAATCACAGTTGAGTTACTAATAATTGTGAATCATAAGGCAAGGTAAATAAATATAAGAAAATTAATGATTTCATTCAGATTGTGGTTGTTCCTAAAAGAGTAACTACAATAGTGTAGTCTGTAGTGTTGAGTAGTACACATACTAGTCTAAGTCTAAACTAAACTGGACTACTACTCAACTACTTTTACTGTAATTTGTAATATGGCTAGAACCAAATGTTATAAAAAATTACTTTTAATTACTACTAATTTTCAAATTATTAATAATTATCATTTATGTGTGCTTTTTGAAAAGCCAATTTTAAGTTAAGTTTAAGTGAACAGTGTAAAAACTAACTTTAACTTTACAAAGTTCAACTACAACACTTGATGACTTTTTATTTATTTATCATCAAATCCTGACCTGATCCTGTATTTGTATTGTAAAGTCCTAGTTTAGTCATCATCATCATCAAGTACCGGGCCTGCTGGCATAGGTGATCATGTCTCTCCACAACAATGATCTCCGCAGCTATTTATCATTTCTGTTGTTGACCTTCTGCCAAGTCATTTGCAACAAGTCTCTTAAGCTGTCTGTTATTTTTTCTCTTTGCTTCCCTCTATCTCTTCATCCCTCAATTTTTCCTGTTGTTACAATATATTCCAGTTGTTCTCATTACATGGCCAAAAAATGATGATTGTTTCTTCCTAATATTGGAAATTAGCTCTCTTTTTGCTTTGACCTCTCTCAGAACATCTTCGTTACTCTTCTTAGCTGTCCATGGTACTCTCAACATTCTTCTGTAAAACCACATCTCTACAGACTCCAGTGATTTTCTTGTCTGTTGTCCTATTGTTCATAATTCGATCCATATGTTAAGACTGGCTCTATGTAACATTTAAGAAATCTTTTTCTTATTTTTATTGTCAAAAATGGATTGCATAGTATCTTCCTCATTTTTTGGAAAGCTGCTTTTGCCTGAGCCATTCTGCATCTCACCTCTTTTGTACATCTTCCGTCTGAGGTTAACAAAGTTCCCAAATATTTAAATTCATTTACCTGTTTTAATTTTGTTCCACTTGTCTTTATTTTGCACTGAGGTGATGTCTTTTTCTTTGTTGTTACCATTACCTCTGTCTTTTTGCTATTAAGGCCGAGTCCTTTATTTTTGCTTTCTTTCACTATAATGTCCAACATTTCTTGTAACTCAGTTTCACTCTTAGCGATTAAGACTATCATCAGCATACTTTAGATTATTTATATTATGACCTCCAATTGTTATTCCAGGCATACCCTTATGGATCTTAAAATAATCTCACTATAAATATTAAATCTGGTGACAGCACACAACCTTGTCTAACACCCTGTTTTATTTGTTGAAACATTCATAATTGGTTTCCAGTTCTTATGGCCGCTGTTTGTTGCCTGTACTTGTTCTTTATTATTCTTAGATCTTTGCTGTCTACGTTTATGCTTTCTAAAATTTTGATTATTTCTTGGTGCTTTACTTTGTCAAAAGCCTTGGGGTAATCTATGAAACATAGGTATAGATCTGTTTTTACCTCTATGGCTCTGTCTACTAAAAATCTTATGATATAAATGGCATTGCTTGTTCCTTTATCTCTAACAAAACCACACTGTTCATTGCTCATTTCTGGACTGATTTTGTTTTGCACTCTTCGCATGATTCTTAGTAATATCTTAGTCATATGACTCATAAGGCTTATTGTGCGATGTTCATCGCATTCAATCGCACCCGATTTCTTTGGTAGGGCCATGAATATTGATTTGAGCATGTTGCATATATCCGCTGTTGTAGATATAATTCAATATTTTTGTTATTATTTCTATTCCAAAATCACCCATGGCTTCAATCTCTTCTTTAGTTATATTATCTGGTCCAGGAGCTTTGCTTGCTTTCATATTGCGCAAGGCATCTTCCACTTCTTCTCTGAGTATTTCTGGTCCATTATCTTTAATATTTACTTCCGTTCATTCATCATTATAAAGATCTTAATTATTTTTTCTTTTTATATACCATTTTCTTCCAGGTGAATGATTTCTCTGTTTAGTCATATAAATTATTAAATAATATTAAAATTCAGAAGTAACGTCACCTTGAGTAACATTGCACTTTATATTATAATTTTGGACCACTATTATATTATAGCACCCGTGTGCTGCCGGGGCCCGAAAAGGGAGTAAAGAATAGTGGTGCTGTACCCTACCAGGCATGTTCGTAAGAGGCGAGAAAGGAGGGTTGGGCATGGGATTGGTTATCCCATACTGTAAAAAAAAAAAATATTAAAAAAAAGCAGAAAAAACTTCACAACCGCGGACAAGTCAAACATTAGGTTAAATACAAAAATAAAAATTTTCAACTCCAATGTTAAGTCAGTCCTATTATATGGCTGTGAAACATGGAGAACAACAAAATTGACAATCATGAAGATACAGACTTTAATGGATGCTTACGCAGAATAAAAGGATGGAAATAGCAGGACAAAATCACTAACATAAGAATTATGGAAATATACCAGTCAAATACCAGTGGATAAAGAGATACAGCGAAGACGATGGATAGGACACACACTCTGACATTGCGGAAGCCAACTGAGAATATTACACAGCAGGCCCTTTTATTTTAGGAATCCCCAGGAAAAAAAAGACAAAAGAGGAAGACCAAAGAATTCTTGGAGAAGACAGATAGAAGCAGAGATGAAGATGATGGGGAAGACATGGATCATGGAATGGAATGATCTTAAAAGAATGGCAAGAAAGAGAATGACTTGGAAAGTGTTTGTTGAAGACCTAGGCTTCACAGGGAGATGAAAGGTTGAAGACAGAAGATTATATTATAGACGGGAAAAAAAAGGGTAACAAAATGCGGGTGAGTAAAATAAATAATAAGTCTTAAAGGTTAAGTTAAACTTAACTATTAACTGACTAAACCAATATAATACATATAATTATAGGTAATTTCCTAGTTTGATCAGATATAGTCTTTCAGTTTGGAAGAGTGATGTCCCCTAAAATATGTCTGCCAAAATACAGTGGTTCTACGCATTCTTGGCGTTGGGTCATTACGGTTACGCTGGCATGTAATCATTTCGGAGTATCTGTTGATTGGGCGTTGGGTCCAGGGGTTAGGTTTAGCTTTAGTGTTAAATATTTATAAATATATTATAACGCGTGACAAAAACGACGCCACTCGGCCTATTTATGATCTTCTGATCGAAGGGAATTGTGCGGTTGATTACCAATCGGCGTAATGACCCCAACGCCAAGAATGCGTAGAACCACTGTATGTTGGCAGACATATTTTAGGGGACATCACTCTTCCAAACTGAAATACTATATCTGATCAAACTAGGAAATTACCCTATTATATAATATATATATTATATACCCTAAAATAATAATTTTTAGTAAATGAGAACCACTGTGGCGATGCCAACTAAGGAGAGCTCAGAGATCACTTTTTGTTCCGCTAAAAAATTAAATAATATAATAATAAACTAGGACTTTATATTCACAATTATAATCAACTTAACTAAACCAGTAGTAGACGAGTAGACAGGCCAAGTAAACTACAATTATTATTATTACAATGACAACTTTCAACTTAATCTGTTTGACAACGCATTATTATTTAATGAATGTATTGTATTGTATATAAAATATTAAATTAAATACCTAATTCTAATTTATTTTTAAGATTAATATTAATTTATAAAATATTCGGTCTGTATTATTAATAAAAAATGTATTATTAAAACAAATAATAAATTATTATAGAGTATATATTATATTATAATAGAGAGCAAAAAAAAATATAAATATAATATTAAATTTAATAATTATTGATTGCGAGTAAATAAGAAAGACAAGAAGACGCCGCCATCATTAATTGTAAATTATTATAAATAATTGTTTAAATTAAACTGTCTACTGTCTAAACTATGTTTAGTAAACCTAGTTTGTACTACACTACATGGTGATTGTTGTTGTTAGTCAAGTACAGTAGTTAAGTGTAACTAGAGTATGTTCAGCCACGCACAGTATAATTATAATTATAATTAAAATCTATATACTATATAATATAAAACACGTTTAAAATGTAAAACATAGCCGACGTCTGAGACAATGACAATGAATGTATGAATAATGATGTATCGTATAGTATAATATAATAATTAAACCAGATTTATATTTACTTAACTTTACTTACTACTTAACTTATTATTAATTTAAAATAAATAATTTGTTTCTACTAACGAAAAGTCAGACATACCATTTTTGCACAGGTTTCATACATTTTGATTTGAAACGTCCTGCTGGGTTGTTGATCTATCTACAAAAAAAAATACGAAACAAAATGAAACGTTGAACTCCAATGAATACGAACACTAATTTACAACATTATTTACAGGTGAACAATTGAACAATGGCAAACTTTTGTGACCGGATCGTTACCAGTTCAAAAGTGCGCACGAAAAACTCGTTTGGCCATTAAATAAAGTAGGGGTGGTCACGTTTTACTTTGTTAATTGTCATACCATTTCATTAACAAATAACAATTAAATTTTTTTTTTTTCATTTTTGCCACATACTAAATATTTTATAATGGTGCGAATGTAATTACTTGAAGAAGAACGAATGATTCTAATAAAGAACAATTTCTAACTGAAACTGCACCCACTATTTAAATTAGCTTGTCGATGTCGTCCAATCCCGCCAGTCCTTGGATTTTAAAAAAAGAGAAATGACCGTCCCCTCACTTCTGTCAAGTTCTGTCCTTGTTGCGTCTGTGTGACCACCTAGTTAATGGCGGCCAATAGAGACAAGGTTGGGCATGGCAGTGGCTAGCCCATACTGTAAAAAATATAAGCCGAAAAAACTTGACAAACAATTGAAACATGGACAGGTCAAAGAAAAGACGCTGGATAGGATACATCTGCTCAAACCAACTGAGAGTATTACACAACAGGCTATTTTTTTGGAATCCCCAGGGGAAAAGAGGAAGACCAAGAAATTCTTGGAGAAGACAGACAGAAGCAGAGATGAAGATGATGGGGAAGATATGTAATGATCTTAAAAGAATGGCAAGAAACAGAACGACTTGGAAAGTTTTTGTTGAACACCTATGCTCCACTGGGAGCTGAAAGGTAGAAGAAGAAAAATGGAGACAAAGCCACACTGCATTACTTCTCAATCTTCATTCACTTAGCTCATTAACCGGCCATTTCTAACATTTCCCTAAACATAAAGTTAATGTTGCTATCGAAAATGGTGCAAACGATCATGTCATTCCAAAAATCTATTTGTAATAATTCCTCTTGTAACCACGTCATAAACTATTAAATGTCATTTTGCTCGGTTCTTCCACACCAATCGTCCTAGGTTTCTTTCATATTTGTTTTTTTTATTTTCGTAGTCTCGATGTGTTCCAATTTCCATCTTCTCATGATTATTCCCATAAAAAGTAATCTGCTGGTTTCTGGTGTGTTAGCCCTATTTGTGTGTTGACCTGAGGAGACACATGAGAGACATTTCAGTGGTTTCCAATGTTCTTTCTGTTTTTATTTTGTGCTTTTACATATTGTCCTTTCCCATATCCAGACCTCAGTTTTGACTAAATATTTAATGAACTTTTACTCAACGACATTTTGTTGGTCTCTCTGCGACCGATCTGGCTTGTCATGAGTTATGTTACTATGTATATATATATATATATATATATATATATATATATATATATATATATAATAACTACAACTTCTATCATCATCATTAAGTGCCGTCTCCGCATCGAAGGTTGGTTGCCATGAGACGCCATTCCGCCCGCTCAGTCTCTTGCTTCTTTGATAGTGCAGGCTGTCATTGGCTGACTTGTCCATCTTTTGATGTTACTCGTCCATGTTAGTCTTGGTCTGCCTCTGTCTCTTTTATCTTTCATTATCCTTTCCATGATTACTTTTAGTAGGCTGCTGTGTAATTTAACACCCCCCCCCCACAAAAAAAATGTTCGATGCCCCCCCCCCTTTTTTTTTACACACACAAACAATTTTGTTACAATCAAACCTGTACATTGGACTGATCACGAATGTACACGAACTTTTCCTTGCCCTTCGAGTCGTTTGCTAGATGTCTGTCTATAAGGAACCAGAAGTTGAGGCATTCTTCTTCTTTCCTTCCTCATTTGCCTTTCAGCGTCGAAGGGAGATATAATTTGCGGTATGTTGCTCTACTGTTCGCCTCTGCTGCTGTTATGTTTTCTAGTGCTAATATTCCTTACGTTCATCTTTTTCGTGGTCGACCATTGGGTCTGGTATTCTCACAACGTTTATTGAAGGCTCGTTGTGTTGTGTTTTGATCTTTCTGCCTTGTCACGTTGATGTATAGTAAAGGTTGAAAAACATAGAGGAATCAACTAGTTTGATGAAATCGGTGTAATCGCAGTCTTTATTTGTTGAGAAGTTCTTGTTGGTGTGAGCAATAGGTTATCTGAGAGAAACCACGCTCACAATTTAGCAGTAGAAATGGGAACGCTGTAGTGTTTATTAGCTGGAGTAAAGCAGTAGACAGTTCCTTTTTTGTCAGGAATTCACGAAAATCGTTACAAACCGCTCTTCTGTAATTATAAACCTCTTATACGAACTCTGAGAAAAGAATAGCGGCACGGGCATAATACTGATTACATTAATAATCATTGCCGAATGTATATTTAAAAGTATATGAGTTCTAACACAATTTTTCTTAGACGCCACAGACTCTTTAGTTTATTTTTTTTTTACTCTATACAAAGTCTCTACTTCAGAGGTACCGAAAGTAACGTTATCCATTCTGACATTTGTGTCAGCTTTAGACACAAATTGTTTTTTTTTTCATTCATCGCTTCACGCTGTTACAAAATACAGAAGTGTGTAATCAAGATGATGATTCACATTTATTGACAGAATGACTACCCCATTCTCAAAGACACTCCTTTACCATTTACGTTTTCAATTGCTGGCCAAGCTATAAGATTAAAAAAAAAGGTACAATGCTAAGGTTTTTTTTTTAACTAAGACGACAATTCTTATTTTAAAATTAGGACCAATAAAAGGGTGATGCGACCGGCTTTACAGGTAGTGTCGATCACTGCACATAGTGGCATCTTTATCACAAATTTGATGCCAATACCAATTTGTACTTAAAAGTACAGTCACTGTTTGAACATAGAATATGAGTCCTATAACTTTTTTTTCCAGTAGACGTTGGACAGATAGAATACGAGTCCTACAACTTTATGTTTCAATTACTTGTAAAATATATATTCTAGACAATTGTAATAATAACAGTTTACCGGAATGCGTCCAGGTGGGAAAAAAGCACTGCTTAGTATAACTATTCATGTCTCTATGCTACTCCCAGATGACAATTACTTCTATGTTTTGACTAATAAGATTAGAACTTTTTTCTGCTACCCTACTATATATTATAATCTTTTCCTCCATTCATATCGACGTTCAAATAATTGCAAAACTTTAATTTGCCCTTTCTTTTATACTACTAAGGTATGTGCCCCTTTTTCGCTATTTCACCCCCCCCCCCCCAATCTATCATCAAACGTCCTGGTACAACCCCCTGTAGTAGTAGTGCCATATGTTCATATGAACTGGTAGGGCAATAACTATGACATATTGGACAAATGTAATTTTAATCGACCGAACTTGGGTGATGTAATAATACACACAGATATTAATGTAAATAATAATAATACTCATAATCATTGGTGTCCGGTTAGCGCAATCGATAGGCGGTTGGCTTGTGCAGGGTTTCTATCTGATTTCTTTGTAACTTATTACTTGTACTTTCATTTGACACACATATATAACTCATCAATCTTTTTAGTACAAGTATAAACAAGGTCTTTATTGGTGTTACTGACATAGCCTATCGGCGATGATGAATTGTCAAATAACGTTTGTGTGTGGCCGTTTCGTATTCATAAAGTTCTATCTGTGGTTATCTATCTATCTTGTTGACCGTATACTCCGTATAGTATTCTTAAGTACATCTGCCTGTCTCTTTCTGATAGTGCTGAGGAACTAGTATCTGAATGTGCTCAGTCTGGCCGAGTGTGGCCGATTTGTCTCGAGTCTGGCTGAGTGTAACTGAGTCTGCCCGAGTGTAGCTAAATGTCTCTCTAGCTACTGCTCCTCGCCCCAAAAGCATCTGGGCCTCTCCTCTCCTAATCTGCCCAGTTCCCAGGGTCTCGGGGTTTAGTCCCAGGTGACCACACCCCCCGACACTGATACGGCCTAACCTACGTCTCTTGACCGTCACTATCTCTCTAACTCCGCCTTTTTTAATTATCTCTAAAGTCTTATTACTTTAGGAGTCCTGTCGAACCTGTCCATCTCTTAAGTCCGTCCCTTAACAACTAAAACTCGAGGCGATTTCCAATTCAGAGACTCAAAGAGTAATCACTGCTGAACGTAAAGATAACCTGGTCTTTTGATTACGCGGGGCAGTTTAGTGTCCGCTTTCATCTCAGGTCTTCACTGGACTTCAAGGCGTCTGCCGATATAAGAGTTTCCTAGGAACCAGCGGCCGTGTCGTTGCGTTACGCAACTTTGTCGACCAGAGCAAACATCTGTCTGGCTTTAGGCTGACCACCTGTACGCATTTCACTGGTAATCTTCAAGTTGATTACGACTCAGCGACTGAGTTGGGTAGACTTAACGTCTCCTTCCTAATCCTCTGAAGAGTGTCTTTTCTACGCCGCCTAAAACTATCCTACTTCACATCGTCATCGCCTCATTCTTTTATTCTTCTGTCTATCGTCATATTCTTCTATTCTTCCATTATCGCCCATGACTGAGTCACACTATAAACAGGCTTACCACGGCAACAGCCGGGGTTCGTACCCTGGCGAGGACACCTGGGTTTTACTAATTCCCTAAAAATTAGTAGGAGCCGCGATAGCTCAGTGGTTAGTGAACTGGACTACTACGGACAAGGGGTAGGGTTCGATCCCAACCGACGGCTCCGGGTTCACCCAGCCTTAAATGGGTACCGGATTTTTTCTGGGAAAGTAAAAGCAGCACGGGCGTAATACCGACCACATTACCCCAAAAATCATGTGCTGAAGGTCTGTAAAATATAGGGTCACTAACACCATATTTCCCTATACGCCACTCGGCGTGACGGGGGTACTTTACTTTACTTACTCATAATCATTGTAAGCGATCTCAAAATTTTAAAAATATTTGTGTGTGTGATAATTTGGTTTATTTTGATCTACACTTTGAACATTGACATTGTGACTATTGTAGCATTTCGTTTCATTTTAAAACAGTAAATGTTTAGTTTAGTGTTAAATTATTACATTAAATTAGATGTATTTTATAGGACAGACCACAAATTCATTAATTTATGCTCCATGACGAGTACACACCAACTTGATTATTGCAAAACATTTGGACCAACATTTGCTTGACACGAATAAACAACTCCGAAACGGATTTTTAATCCGGGTCGTTCTATGATGGTAATAATGGGGTAAGTGATGGTAGAATCGCCATGAGTTTAAAGTAGCCGCACCCCACTCCTTCTTTCCACAATAAGAAGGGAATAATAGAACAAAGAAGTATGTGTTAGCACTCGGAAAAATTGACAGACAAACAACAATAGAAAAAAACGAAGAACAATATATGGTCCGAAGTGGGATCGAACCCGTACTCAGTGGCACCGCGCCTTGCCACGAGAAGCCGAACGCTTGGCACACTACCACGCAGCCAACTAAAAAATTGGCTATTGCAGTAGTGTCTTACACGATGACGTTCTCAATGACTATAGCATAGGGTAACGATCACAGACCGGAAATAAATTGTATATTTGTACTTTCCTATTAATGCAAGTATCTCCCAGTAGGGCTGAATACTTGTGTTGTAGACAAACATTTATTGGACGAAACAGCACGAATAGTAGTTCCCAGTGATTATATACTGGGTACAAATTTATTTCCGGTCTGTGATCGTTACCCTATGCTATAGTCATTGAGAACGTCATCGTGTAAGACACTACTGCAATAGCCAATTTTTTAGTTGGCTGCGTGGTAGTGTGCCAAGCGTTCGGCTTCTCGTGGCAAGGCGCGGTGCCACTGAGTACGGGTTCGATCCCACTTCGGACCATATATTGTTCTTCGTTTTTTTCTATTGTTGTTTGTCTGTCAATTTTTCCGAGTGCTAACAATACTTCTTTGTTCTATTATTCCTATTATCGCCTCGGAAGTTCCCTTATAATAATATTTATGTATTATTATTTGTACCCAGTATATAATCACTGGGAAACTACTATTCGTGCTGTTTCGTCCAATAAATGTTTGTCTACAACACAAGTATTCAGCCCTACTGGGAGATACTTGCATTAATAGAAAGTACAAATATACAATTTATTTCCGGTCTGTGATCGTTACCCTATGCTATAGTCATTGAGAACGTCATCGTGTAAGACACTACTGCAATAGCCAATTTTTTAGTTGGCTGCGTGGTAGTGTGCCAAGCGTTCGGCTTCTCGTGGCAAGGCGCGGTGCCACTGAGTACGGGTTCGATCCCACTTCGGACCATATATTGTTCTTCGTTTTTTTCTATTGTTGTTTGTCTGTCAATTTTTCCGAGTGCTAACACATACTTCTTTGTCCTATTATCGCCTCGGAAGTTCCCCATATAATAATATTTATGTATTATTATTTGTACCCAGTATATAATCACTGGGAACTACTATTCGTGCTGTTTCGTCCAATAAATGTTTGTCTACAACACAAGTATTCAGCCCTACTGGGAGATACTTGCATTAATAGGAAAGTACAAATATACAATTTATTTCCGGTCTGTGATCGTTACCCTATGCTATAGTCATTGAGAACGTCATCGTGTAAGACACTACTGCAATAGCCAATTTTTTAGTTGGCTGCGTGGTAGTGTGCCAAGCGTTCGGCTTCTCGTGGCAAGGCGCGGTGCCACTGAGTACGGGTTCGATCCCACTTCGGACCATATATTGTTCTTCGTTTTTTTCTATTGTTGTTTGTCTGTCAATTTTTCCGAGTGCTAACACATACTTCTTTGTTCTATTATTCCCTATTATCGCCTCGGAAGTTCCCCATATAATAATATTTATGTATTATTATTTGTACCCAGTATATAATCACTGGGAACTACTATTCGTGCTGTTTCGTCCAATAAATGTTTGTCTACAACACAAGTATTCAGCCCTACTGGGAGATACTTGCATTAATAGGAAAGTACAAATATACAATTTATTTCCGGTCTGTGATCGTTACCCTATGCTATAGTCATTGAGAACGTCATCGTGTAAGGCACTACTGCAATAGCCAATTTTTAGTTGGCTGCGTGGTAGTGTGCCAAGCGTTCGGCTTCTCGTGGCAAGGCGCGGTGCCACTGAGTACGGGTTCGATCCCACTTCGGACCATATATTGTTCTTCGTTTTTTCTATTGTTGTTTGTCAATTTTTCCGAGTGCTAACACATACTTCTTTGTTCTATTATTCCCTATTATCGCCTCGGAAGTTCCCCATATAATAATATTTATGTATTATTATTTCCACAATAAGAGTAGCATAATAAATATAGTCTTAGCTGAGACTAAATTACTTTGTCTATTTTTGAAATAAAGAAAATGAGATGGAAACTAGGATCTAGAAAGGAAACTACTTATACATTATTAAATATGATCCTGACTTAAACATAAATATACGCCTATAATCAAAGGGGGTAGGAGGGGATCTTCATTGCCACGTGTTTGACACATGACAAAGTTCTGAACCCACTTTTGTCAACGTCCCATTGTCCTGACTCAGAGGTGAGCAACCAACGGCCAGCAGGCCAGAACCGTCCGCCAAGCTATTTTGACCGGCTCTTATGTGGTTAATCTCCCGTGTGTTACCCTCCACAATCTTCTATCTACAGAGCATCGTATCAGTTCTGTTGTTGACTGTTTTCCATGTCATGACACCAAGCTATCCAGCATTTTCTCTCTTTGTCGTCCGCGATCTCTCTTTCCTTTATTTTGCCAGTTGTAACCAAGTATTCCAACTTTCCTCTTCTCCATGATGTGCCCGAAAAATGTTGATTGCTTCTTTCTGCTGTTTTTTAAGAGCTCCCTTTTTGTGTTGGCCTCTTTGAGATCTTCCTCATTGGTCTTTTTAGCTGTCCAGGGAACTTTCAACATTCTTCTGAGAAATCCCATCTCTGTGGCCGCTAATCGTCTTTTCATTTGTTTGTCTACTGTCCATGATTCGCTTCCATAGGTCAGAATTGGTTCTATATAGCACCGATGAACTCTCTTTCTCATTTTTATTGACATAAATTTGTTGTATAAGATATTTTTCATTTTCTGAAATGCTATTTTGACCTGAGCTATTCTGTTTTTTATTTCTGTGGTGCATCTCCCATCTGATGTTATTATTGTACCCATGTATTTGAAACGTTGTACTTGTTTCAGATTTGTCCTGTTTATGTTGTGCTGCATGATGGTGATGATTATTTCTTCGATATGACCATTACTTCTGTTTTTTTACTATTCAGACTCAGGGGACCTTTCTTGTAGCTTCCTTTTACCATTATGTCTATCATTTCTTGTAGTTCATTCTCTGTCTCTGCTATGAAGACTATGCCATCCGCACATCAAAAATTATTATGTTGTGACCGTTGACTTCAATTCCTTTTTTGTCTACTTTTGATCTCATAATATTTTCGCTATAAAGTGAAAAACAAATCCGGCGACAGAACATAGCCTTGTCTGACTCCTTGTTTTATATATTGGAATTGTCCTGTTTAGTTACTAATTCTTACGACTGCTGTTTATTGCCAGCACATGCTTTTTTTAATGAAATCTAACTATATGGCGATATAATGCTAGACTATCAAAAAAGGAAAATAAGTCACTTCCCTGTGGTCCGGAGCTTGGCCAGGTATCGACAGGACTATAATTGATAAGGCCGGCGGACACATGTGTGAATACACTTCCTCGTTTGTTTCCTTTCTTTCCATCAAATTCTTCACATCTTCTATAAATTCACATTTCAGAGGCTTCAATTTTCTGTTCTGTTTTCATGTATAATGTCCATGTTTCTTCACCATTCAGGATGTTAAGAAGATATAACATTTGCTATTCTATATAGGGTAGCAACGTATGCTTGCTAGGAAAGAATGACAATTTTAAAAAAGGAAAAAGTGGTATGGTAGCAGCTTTACCTAGGTGAGAAACAAGTGGAATGGTAGCAGCTTTACCTAGGTGAGAAACAAGTGGAATGGTAGCAGCTTTACCTAGGTGAAAAACAAGTGGTATGGTAGCAGCTTTACCTAGGTGAGAAACAAGTGGAATGGTAGCAGCTTTACCTAGTTGAGAAACAAGTGATATGGTAGCAGCTCTACCTAGATGAGAAACAAGTGGAATGGTAGCAGCTTTACCTAGGTGAAAAACAAGTGGTATGGTAGCAGCTCTACCTAGGTGAGAAACAAGTGGTATGGTAGCAGCTCTACCTAGGTGAGAAACAAGTGGTATGGTAGCAGCTTTACCTATGTGAGAAACAAGTGGTATGATAGCAGCTTTACCTAGGTGAGAAACAAGTGGTATGGTAGCAGCTTTACCTAGGTGAGAAACAAGTGGTATGGTAGCAGCTTTACCTAGGTGAGAAACAAGTGGAATGGTAGCAGCTTTACCTAGGTGAGAAACAAGTGGTATAGTAGCAGCTCTACCTAGGTGAGAACAAGTGGTATGGTAGCAGCTTGACGTCGGTGAGAAACAAGTTGTATGGTAGCAGCTTTACCTAGGTGAGAAACAAGTGGTATGGTAGCAGCTCTACCTAGGTGAGAAGCAAGTGGTATGGTAGCAGCTTGACGTTGGTGAGAAACAAGTGGTATGGTAGCAGTTTTACCTAGCTGAGAAACAAAACGAAAGTAAACGATGTTTCAGCCAAGTAGGCCTTCAGCTGGAACAATAAACAACAATACAAAAATAAATAAGGACATACACATATTTCTAACTACATGGCGAGAATATGCTAGACTATAAAAACAGTTTTAGCCCTAGTGTTATTTTTTTATACTCGCTAAGTAGTTAGAAATATGTGTATATCCTTATATATTTTTGTTTATTGTCCCAGCTGAAGGCATACTTGGCTGAAACGTCGTTCTACTTTTGTTTTTGTTTCTCACCTAGGCAAAGCTGCTACCATACCACTTGTTTCTCACCTAGCTAAAGCTGCTACCATTCCACTTGTTTCTCACCTAGGTAAAGCTACTACCATACCACTTGTTTCTCACCTAGGTAAAGCTGCTACCATTCCACTTGTTTCGTACCTAGGTAAAGCTGCTACCATTCCACTTGTTCTCACATAGGTAAAGCTGCTACCATACCACTTGTTTCTCACCTAGGTAAAGCTGCTACCATACCACTTGTTTCTCACCTAGGTAAAGCTGCTACCATACCACTTGTTTCTCACCTAGGTAAAGCTGCTACCATACCACTTGTTTCTCACCTAGGTAAAGCTGCTACCATACCACTTGTTTCTCACTAGGTAAAGCTGCTACCATACCACTTGTTTCTCACCTAGGTAAAGCTGCTACCATACCACTTGTTTCTCACCTAGGTAAAGCTGCTACCATACCACTTGTTTCTCACTTAGGTAAAGCTGCTACCATACCACTTGTTTCTCACCTAGGTAAAGCTGCTACCATACCACTTGTTTCTCACCTAGGTAAAGCTGCTACCATACCAATTGTTTCTCACATAGGTAAAGCTGCTACCATACCACTTGTTTCTCACCTAGGTAAAGCTGCTACCATACCACTTGTTTCTCACCTAGGTAGGCTTACGTAGCTACCCTACACAAGTCATCCACCTTTGCCATAACAAAACCACAGCAAGCCGAACGCCAAGTCTTCTCATGTTTAGAGTGAACACCGTACAACTATGCACTAGACTCCAGCGCTGTTTTTGCATACACATTTTCTACGGCTGTTATGTTTCCTAGAGTTTATAATATCCATCTTTTTCGTGGTCGGCTTTGGTTTTGGCCGTTTATTAAAGGCTTGCTGTGTTGTGGTTTGATCTTTCTGCTGTTTTCCCCGTGGCCTAAACTATTCCTGTTGTTTTTTTATATCATCATCATAAAGTACCGGGCCTCCTGGCGTAGGTGATCATGTCTTTCCACGACTTTCGATCTGGACAGTTATTTATCATTTCTGTTGTTGACTTTCTGCCAAGCCATTCTTTTAAGCTGTCTGGTGTCTTTTCTCTTATATACTCGAAGGAAATTAGTCGTAGCTTTTCCTCAGTTCTTCGTTTTGATCTTATCTCTCAGACTGTTTCCTGTCATGTGTCTAACACATTTAATCTGTATAATAATTATTTTCCTTATTGTTCTTGAGTCTAGAGTCCGGAGGCAAGACACCTGACAGTTACAAAGGTGGAAGCTGTCAGCGGCTCAGATCTGATGGCTTGCGTCAGAATCGGTGAAACAGAACCATCCAGACCTGCTGCACCTCTTCGCGGGTCTCTAGAAACTGACCAACAAGTCTAGTCTGGCCCAGCAGCGAGTAGGGATCGAAGAGAGAAGGCAACCCAGTACTCAAAAATGGTGTATTGAAACCGGATGTTTTAGGCCGAAATGCGCAAATATCATAGTTTCTGCAAACCAATGGAACGCCCACTTATAATCCTTATAAGGACAGATGACGAAAAAAGGACTATTCATTCGTTTGAAGTCACCGCATGAACACTAGAAAGTAAGTCAAATTTCAGTTTGGCATTGGTAGCACAAGGGATGAAGATTGGGTTGTAGAGTGCGCAATTTGTTCTAGTGTTATTTCCTTGTTGGACAGCAATGGTGATAGTTGTTGGATAATTTGACAAACTTTGTTGTATGTGGAATATATTTCTCCTCTGCTTATAAATTGTCTTTGTCATATACTTAGACTTTACTATTAGTGGACTGATATTTTTTGTATAGTATAGAAAGAAAACAATCCATTTTTTTGAGGGCGGAGCTGAGCCTGCGCGGGAGATCACAACCATAACAAGGTTAAAGGTAGTTAAAGTTAAAGAACTCGTTAGTTGACTGAATTTAACGCTAATATTCAATTAGTGGATCGACGCAATTCCCCACATATAATGGATATATCACTTCCTACACACGTAGTGCAATATGTGCCTACAAAATTGCTTAAAGTGTCGTAAATGGTAAGTGAAGCCAGAATTGAAATTGAATAATTAATAAAAAATTATTAAAAATTTTTTTTACTTTTTGTTTAGAGTTTTCAGTTTAGAGCAGCAAGAGCAGAGTCCCCCAAGATTCACCATATAATAATACTTATAATTTAACATTATGTTATTATAATTAATAAAATAATAATTAATACAACAAATTTATGGTGATGTTCGGCTCAGTAGTAAAGTAAGCCACAGTCACAGTAGTAACTGGTACTGGTAACATCACACAAGTTACAACAGCTGAGGCTGAGACATTCAACTCATTCTTCCATTCAGTCATTCAGAACTCACATCATCTCTGACGACGTTCTTACTACTTTAAACATTAAACTACTTATTAGTATCATTCATTCAATACTGACATAGTAGTATTAGTAGTAGTAGTTAAGTAGTAGTAGTAGTAGTCGTCATAGATTAGAAGTAAGTAAAGTAAGAAGTCTTGTCTACTTAGTACTTATAATAAAAATAGGTTAGATAGATTGTAAGATAGTATTAGTCTTGAGTCATATAATATTACTATTACTCATAATCACATATTACTATTATGGCTATTATTAATTGGTAATAATGATTATTAATACATATTAATAATATGTTTAGAGAAACACTGGAAAAAAACACTGATATGAGAGGCAAAAAATAGTGGGTGTGTCCCTTACTAAGATTGAGAGGCTTGCTCAGAACAGGGATGTGTGGCAAGATTCCCTGTGAGTTCTGTGCAAAGTTTGACAATGCTGGAAAGCAGACGGTTAACAACATTGGATACATGGAGAGTTGTGATTCTGTCTTATGTGACTTCTTGGACTTGAAAGAACAAACTTACAACATACATTTGAACATTTTAAAATACAGACAAGAAAGACAATACAGCTCAGCTGTTGTGGTGTGTAGAGATGAACTCACCAAAAGCTAACTCTATGCAAAATAATAACAGGACAGTTTAACTAATGAAGTGCAAATAAAAAAAAATATATTTTTTGTCCTAATTGGTAACTGCCAAATTATTTCTGTTACGTTATTTTGTGAACAATATGAATTGAATAGAGAAAAATAAACAGCTGTTGTTCTTAGTTTCAGCTATTGCTTGAACACAGAGAGAGTTGTTATTGTTAAGCAAATAATTTTTACTCTGAACTTTCTAGAAAAATGCATACAAAATAAGAAATAATTGTTCATGCTTAAATTGCAAGTTCTGTTTTCCCCGAATCAACTTTACTCCACCATTTTTTTCATTGCAGCAGCCAACTGTGCAATGAACTATATACCTTGGTGAGTGCGAACACAGATTTTGTTGGTATGTATAATTAAAACTGGCAAAATATATTTTTATAGTAACTTAATCTAAATATTTTGCATGATAATTTTCTTATTATTCTTCATTTGATTTGTGAGTGATGTCCAATGTATCAATTTTTGGCGTGCATTTTAGAACTACTTGTTTAGACTTTATTCTCCTTTTACCTTCATGACAGGCTGCATTTAGTTGAAACCAGAGCTGCATCTTCTAGGAAAACAGTCTTTAAAACAGTCATAAACAGATAGGAATACGCATGAAAAACCATAAAGGGCAGGGGCAAAGCTGAATTAAGTACAATAAAAAGACAACAACTAGGATGTTTCAACTTTGCAAAGAAGACAGTACTAAATAAAAGAACCAATGTTTGACCAATAGGACTACAACTGGAATGAAAACAAATAAAACAGAATACAAATCCTGAAAAAATCTGAAAGAAACTGGAGTAACAGGTGTTCCTATCAGTTTCTTTCAATCTGTCCACTCATGACAGAGTCATCATTTCTGGACTCATTAAAGCATGCAAATGGAGCAGTACAACGTTAAAAAAACAACAAAGAACTCAGAAAGCCAGTTCAGAACAAGTGGCAATACCTTCATAAATTCCCCTTTTTGTTTTGTAAATAGTTAACCTTTAACCTCTGTATTTTTAACAATAAGTTTAACCTCTCATTCAACCAGAAAATCCCTATCCTGTTTCAGCTCATAGTGTACACAGCTGGTTCAACTGTTCCATTATAAACATTAACCAGCTGGCCAATTTCATTCAAGATTTCTTCTCCCTAGCCCCATTCTCTGCATGCCAGTCCCTTGACAATTCAGCATTTTGAATACTTGTATTGATGTAATATACACATCTTCTTTCCTTTCTTTCATTACATTGACATTTTTTAGATTTAATGCAAATTATATAGAGCAGGCACTATTTGATAAATAAGAAACTTTAATTGCATTGTTGCCAACCGCAAAGCCTATTTACAAAGTCTATTTAATCAGAATTGCATACCAAGGAAAGATTGTGCAGGGAAAAAGAATAGTAACAAACTTAATCTTCTGTTGTGGAAACCTGTTGGGGAGATCACTAGCACTTGATACATTCTTAGCATTATATACTGTGGGACTGTCATTGCCTTTTATATGTGAAGTAATGCTACTGTGATATTTTTTTTCCACAGGTTATGTGCTCAAGAAAAACAGGGGAGAATGTGTCCAGTTTGCAGTATGCCTTCTCAGGCAACGCAAGCACATTTAGATAAACAGTTATCAAGTATTGCATCATTGTGTTTACAGATGTCAGATTTGCTAAATGGTAAAAAAATTCTTACAATGATTTATATTCATTTGCTTTTATTTTATTCTTCTTTTCAGTGAGAATGTCCAAAATGTCACAGGGAATGTAGGTGACTGGAGCAAGTAGTGGGATGTAATGTACACTCGTACAAGGTATGGTGACAGCTGTGTATAAAAGAAACACAACAAAATACTGATGTTTCGACTACATGCTGCCTTCTTCAGAAAATGAGAACAACACAAATGAACAACAAAATAAAGATAACTCCATACATCCAGGGTGAGCGGAACAGGTAAATCAAGGAGAAACGAAAAGAGGGATAAGAGATGAAATGACAAAACAAAAGGGAGATGTGCTTCATATATCGCAGGATGAAAAGTCTTCTTCTTCTTTCCTTCCTCATTTGCCTTTCAGCTTCGAGGGGAGATATAATTGCGGTCTTTTGCTCTTCTGTTCGCCTCTGATACTGTTATGTTTCCTAGTGTTTCTAATATTCCGTCAATCCATTTTTATGTGGTTGGCCCTTGGGTTGATGTTCGCGCAACATTTATTGAAGGCTCGTTGGTTTTTAATCTTTCTGCTTTGTCACGTGGCCAAACCATTTTATTTGTTGTTTCTTTATATATTCTATGGCAGGGGTTATTCCTAGCTTTTTTTCTCATTTATTTATTTCTAATCTTATTTCTCAGGCTGTTTTCTTTGTCTAACACATTTCATCTCAGTAGAGGTATTTTATTTTATTGTTTCTTGCATCTAGGATTCAGAACTGGCATTGGTAGCACAACATTGGGATGAAGATTGTATTGTAGAGTGACTAGACTTCCTAGGTATTTCAATTCTGTACTTGTTTTAGTTATCTGACGTCTAAAGATATGTTGATGTTCTAGTTCTCTTTTGCGGTATTCTAATTTGTTGATGTTGATTTTCATGTTGTATTTGTACTCTATTTAAGTATTCTTGTATGTCTTATATTTTTCCATGTATTAGTGCCTGATCATCTGCAAATAGAAGCTTGTTGATACTCTGTCTCTAATAGGTTGGTTAAACTTGCATATATATAGTCCATGTATGTAATAAACAGTAGGGGGTGATAGTACTCACCCCAGTCTTACACCTGATCTAACTTTGAAATGGTCTGTGTAACCTGCTGCTGTTCTGACTGTGCATCTGCTGTTAATGTAGAGGACTTTTATGTTAGATGTTGGCTTACTCTGTTGTGTTGTTAGTACCTCACAGTTGTTCTCTGTTTACTCTGTTGAATGCTTTTACTGGTCAATGAAAGTATGTACAAATTTAGATGTGTTCTGTCGTCTTTTCTGCACAAGCTGTTTTAAGGTGAAATAGAACATTAGCAATAAACATGGGATAAAAATTGATGTGTAAAAATAGTAAGTTAAAATATAATAAAAAATTAAAACCAAAGCCTTAACTGAGGTAAGATCTAAAAGCTTCCAGCAAGTAGATGAGAGTCAAATGGGATGAGACTCGACGGTGGGAGGGGGGGAAAAAAACCAGTCATGTGATTAGACAAGAAGTCTGATGAGATTGAAAAAGTGATAAAATGAAGTATGAGAGGCAGTAAAGAGTGAAACAATTACAACAAAAGGTTGAGAAATGTGTACTATGAAGTGAAAACAAGGAAAAAAAGCCACACGTGACTCAGGACACAAGAAGATAAATGAGGTGTAATAGAGGGATTATTGAGGGACCGACGTACAGTATGGTAGTTTTAGACAGTAGTAGTATAAAAGCAGCTATATGAATGGAATAAAAAAGAAAAAAAAGGGGGGAAAATATAAAGTGGCAGAATATGTATGATAAGGATAATAAATGTAAGTGGAGAACAGGTAAACGACAGCAGTGCTGCTGTATTTATAAATTTAAATTGGTAACTAGGGACATGATTCCTGTGGAAGGGTGCCAAGACTGGTGACTGACTGTTTTGTCAGTCATTGTCTTACACATACCTTGTCTATTAACCACACATGTTATTACAATTTAAGATTTAAAAACTTCACTAATGAACTTGAATATTGTGCCACTGAGGAATTATTATGCAGGTACACTTCTGAAATGAGTAAATGAATAACACAGCTAAAACATCAATGATAGGCACCAGAAAACATACAATTTCTTGAGCTATACCTCTAAATGTCAATATTTATAAATTAGAAGAAAGCATTTGTCAGCTAAAAGCTAATGACATATCCAAACAGCTTGTCCTAGTATAAACATATACTTGAATCATAGAATTCTATGCCATTTTACTAAATATATGCTTGTTTATTTCAAATAAAAAAAATACCCTTCTTAGAAGGAGTCCAGCTGATAATTGCTTTTAAGTGTATCTGTTGAATGAAAATATAATTTTTGCATTTTGTCGTTCCTATTCTTTATGTTCTTTATTTTATATCATGTTTTCAGACAAACTCTTGCTTTCTGTTGATACACAAGACAAAAGTAATCAGGCTGCACTTGAGGAGATAATGACCGTTGACACAGAAGAGAAGTAGTAGAATCAAATCAGAAGTTGATGAAGTCAAAGTGAAGGGATCTCATACAGTGACCAACGCTGAGAAGTTGGAAGGTGATGAATTAGTAATTGTCCTGTAAGGAAAAAGGCAGCCAACCTTGAACATTCAGAAAAGAAAATAACACCAGAGATAAGAATCAATTTAAAAGTGAAGGAAAAAAAATCAACTCCTCAGATTCAAGCAATACAAATCTGAAATCTCAAGCTAATGGGGTTCTTCAGAAGACAGAAGAAAAATTCAACACCTCCGGCTTTGCAGGCTGATGAATCATCAACTGGTGATTGTTCTAAGATGTTGCAAGCGCCAAAGATCAGTCGTGTTAAAGAAAACGATAGAAGCAATGTGATATCTGTTGCTAAGGAGAGAGGAAAAGTAAAACATACCTCACCAAACGAAATGCTAAGGAGAAACGCCACTACAAGTTGCAACTATAAAGGTAAATATATCGATTCCTTCTTTTATTTTCAATCAAATTTTGCAATGTTTATTTTAACTGCTCTTAACTTGTATGTTTAAACAAGGTGCTAAGTGAAGTATTTTTTTTTTCTGCATTTGCCTGA